>QEPC01000978.1:2094933-2110626 GCA_003113815.1 Sphenodon punctatus | reverse complement strand
CGATCCACAGGGTATTTAGCATTGGAGCTAAGCAAGGCCTCGGCATGTCCTAGGCGAACTCCTGGTGCCACTCGTACTTTTTTCACAAAAAGCGAGGCATTTAGAAGCTGCAACTTGTACCGCCTGGCAGGCTCATTACTCATGAGGCAGAAAGAATCCTTGCTTTGGGTCAGTTTTATTTTCACATCCACCCTGTTCAAAAGCAGTTTTTCTTGAAAAAACAGGTCGCTGTGGAGGGGGCCCAACAGCTCAACTTTTTTGCTGTCTCTGCTAATGTGTGCCCTATTCTTAAAACCCTAATTACCCGCCTTCAAATCTGTTGATTCATGATGTCCCGCAGTGTCTTTGTAAAACAGGCCTGTAGAAAATTGTGTGGAGAGGGCATCTCCGCCGTAATTGAGCACAGATTCCATGAATGCCCTGTAAGGGTAGCAGTTGTTGCTCTGGCTAATGAGGTGATCCCCCAACATAACATCCAACTGGCTGAATATGGAGGCCACAGGATAGTTCACCAAGCTCACTTCTGTGTCTGCGTCGATATTTGCGCCGTTTTCCTTGACAATCTTACAGGTGAGGTAGAGTAACGTGTTGTTCAAATCCGAATAGTCTATTCCATTTCCAGCAATGAAAAAATCAAGAGGGGCTGTCTCCCCCACAGTCAAGAGAGGGGGGTTTCGATGTACATACTCTTCTCGATGCTGGTTTGTGTGTGGGCTACTTGAAACAGATCTAGTTCAGATTTGGTGCATTCCTCGGATCCACAGTGAATAAAAGTCATGTTGATTAAAAGATATATCTCTTCCTTAGACCCAAATGACTCCTCTTTTGTACAGCCTTCCTCCGCTTCTGGTGTGGCCTCCTCTGCACAACCCTCCTTTTATGGGCTCGAGGGGGCTCCACCCATTGCATGTTTGATCTCTTTCTCTTAACTCCTCTTCTTCTCTGTATATACATAAAGCCATAGCCCTCCTGCTTATCAGAAGGGGTGATTTTCTCCATGACAGATCGACTAACGTGCCCCAACACATCCTTGACTATATTTTGGGCGGCTGTTTTGGCATGGGGTTAAATCAACTCGAAGCCCCTTCTTAAAAGAGGAACAGCTTTTTGAAAGAGACTGTGAAATATCCCCCCAATACCTGCCCCATACATCACTGGGGCTCCATGAAAGCCTGGGAGGGCATATCGGGTCTGGGCTTTGTAGTAGTTGGTATAGACCCTGGGGCCCCCGTAATTTTTTACAATCACCATCTTAAAAACTCGCTGCTCTCCGAGGGTGTATGTGTAGTTTCACAACCACCTTTCCAAAATGAAATGAGACGTGCTCGTTCTGATCTGTCTTTATTTCAATGGTGATAGTGTCAATGTGGTGTTTACTGATCGGTACGTAGTGAGGCTTGTCGTAGGTGATGATGACAAACTCGTTGCTGTTCCCCCACACAGGAACACAACGCAATAACGGCACTGAGAAATCCCCCACAAACTGGTGTTCTACAATGTCTCTTCCTCCAACCCTTCCACTTGCCCCCTTGCTCCCATCCCCATCTGCCTTCAAGCATGCCACTGTTTCCCCTATCTGCAAAAAGTCCACTCTTGACCCCTCTGACCCTTCTAGCTACCATCCTGTCTTGCTCCTTCCTTTTGCTTCCAAGCTTCTTGAACGCGTTATCTACTCCTGCTGCCTCGACTTCCTCTCGGCCAACTCCTCCCTTGACCCCCTCCATTCTGGCTTCTGCCCTGTCCCTCTACTGAAACTGCTCTCACTAAGATCACCAATGATCTTCTTGTGGCTAAATCTAATCGCCTCTATTCCATTCTTGTCCTCCTTGACCTCTCTGCTGCCTTTGATACTGTTGACCACTCACTCTTGCTGGATTCACTTCACCCCCTTGGCTTCCGTGGCTCCGTCCTCAACAGGTTCTCCTCCTACCTCTCTGACCGCTCCTTCAATGTGTCTCTTGCCAACTCCACCTCCTCCTCCCTTCCAGTCTCAGTTGGTGTTTCCCAAGTATCTATCCTTGGCCCTCTCCTCTTCTCTATCTATACCCTGTCCCTAGGCAAACTCATTGCCTCCCATGGCTTCCAATATCATCTCTACGCTGATGACACTCAACTCTATCTCTTTATTCCCTCTCTCTCTCCATCTGTTCAAGCTGGCCTCATCAGCTGTCTCTCTGACATCTCTACCTGGATGTCTCAATGTCAACTCAAACTCAACATAGCTAAAACTGAACTCCTTATCTTCCCCCTCATCCTTCCTCTCCCTCTTCCCTGTCGATCCTCATCGATGGGGTCACCATCCTTCCTATCCCCCAAGCCAATAGCTTAGGCTTCATCTTTGACTCACCCCTGTCTTTTAAACCCTACTCGACTCTGTTGCCAAATTCTGTCGCTTCTCCCTCCATAACATTGTTAAGATTCGCCCTTTTCTCTCTGTCTCCTCTGCCAAAACCCTTGTTCATGCTCTGGTCATCTCTCGCCTCTATTATTGTAACCTCCTTCTTACTGGTCTTCCCCACTCTCCCCTTTCTCCCCTTATCTCCATCCAAAACTCTGCTGCCAGGGTCATCCACCTCGCTCATCGCTTCGACCATGTGCAGCCCCTGCTCTCCTCTCTTCACTGGCTCCCACTTCCTGAACAAATCCTGCACAAGCTTCTAGTCTTCACCTATAAAGTTCTTCACAACCTTGCTCCCCCCTACCTCTCTGTGCTAATTTCCCTCCGTACTCCAGTCCATGAACTCCGCTCCTCCTCTGTCCCCTCTCTCACCCTCCCACGCCTCCCCTGCTTCCCTAACTGCCTTTGTCCCTTCTCCTTAGCTGCCCCCCATGCCTGGAACTCCCTCCCTGCCCACATCCACCTTGCCCCCTCAGTTCGTACCTTCAAATCCCTCCTTAAGACCCACCTCTTCTGCTTTGCCCTCCCCAATTTCTTGCTCCCCTCACCTAACTCCTGCTGATACCCTCCATCCAGTACAATCTGTTACCTAAGGTCTGTGTACTCATATCCTCACCACATGGACCAACCAGCCATCATTCTTGATGTAACTAAGCCAAGTGCATGCACCTGGGACATTGCATCCTCGTGAATGTTACACTCCTTGACTCTCCCTCTATTCCCCTTCCTACAACAACACCACAACACACCCCCATCTCTCAGATTGTAAGCCCTAGGGCAGGGACCGTGTCTATTCAATTACTTTGTAAAGCACCAGGTACATTGCTGGTGCTATATAAATGCTTAATAATGATAATAATAATAATAATAATGTTTGGATTTGGCATGCGCTGGGCTTTTAAGGTAGACATTATGTGCACGCCAGTGAGAGAGAGAGAGAGAGCGAGAGAGAGCGAGCAGAGATAGGGGTAGGAAGAAGCCATGTCTCAGAATGCTCTGCACTTCTGGGAGCACCTGACACATGGTCTGTGCACAGCCAATCCTAGCTAGTTTAATCCCAGTTTTTTAAACTGCTCAAAACATTTGGTGCATGGCCCATCCTCACAAATGGGAAAGCATACTGACAGTGGAATCCCTGAGACCCCCACTTTCCAACCTCTTTCCTTCCCACCCTCAGCAGCAGCTTCTTGTGCCATGCCACCATTCTCCACTGCCCCCACTCCCCCAAACTTCCCACCTTTCCCAGAATAAGCACAGAAAGCATGGACTGTGAAAATGTAACAAGTTTATTCAATATAAACTTTATTTTAACTTTATTTAACAATGTAAACTTAAATTTAACTTTAAATAAATGGCAAATAAATTGTTTATTTATTAAGTCTGTTTATTTCTTCTTCCACTTGGGAGGATTATTGGGGAAACTGGGTATACTGGGGAAACCAGGGTGGGTGGTGAATAACTCTGGGGCAGAAGAATTATTCTTGAATTCATCACCAAGTTTTATTTAGTTTATACCTTTAGGCAAACCTACAGGTTTGTTGAAAAGTTCATAGATGTTTCCCTTTACCAATCCTGTAGAGGAGTGAACATACAGAAATGAAACACTGCCATTTTGTATTCCACCACCTCCACCACCCAGCCATCCCACCATGGCACCTCTCGCTTGCCCCCAGCCTGATGTCCCACCATGATACCTCCTATCCCGCAGGCCTGACATGGTCCCTTTCCCTTCTTCCTAATCCAGTCAGCCAGTGCCAGGATTGGCTTTCTGAAAATACTTTGTCCGGCATACTGGCATTCCACTGTAGCACGAGGATTGCAATTCTTGCCTAGACTTGGAATGGGCCAGGCAAGGTCTGATCCTCTTTGCATGGAATGGGCCAGGCAGACCTCGGCATGACAAGATGAGATCCCTGAATGGCACATGTCCTGATGGTGCTGGCCACTGGTTGCTGCAGGATTAGTCCATACCCATTGCAGTGGCAGTCCGATAGCAAGGAAACAAGGAAAGCCATTATTTCAGACGGCCCCACTCCCACCTTCCTGCCCCAGTGTTTCAGCTCCTGCACACTAGATCTAATGGCTGCCCTTCCCGGCCAAAGAGAAGTGGGAATGAGGACGTGGCCTAGGTTGCTGCTGAGCAGTTGTTGCACCGGGATCGCTGGGGAATGTAGTTCTCTGCAATCACTGCCCACCATGGTTCCTTTCCTCCTCCCTCTCCCCCACACCGCCACTGCTGTGTCCTAGGGAGTATCCAGCACTCTCATGGCCACCTGTGAACACAGTTAAAAAAAAAAAAAGACAAAAAACCACACCATATAATTAGATAGCAATAAATGGTGCCTTTCCCCCTCCAAAATGGTACCCTCACCCTGGCCAGTGCATTAACTTACTGTAGTTGCCTGGATGCTGTTCTGAACCATGACAATGAAAAGACTGTGGAAGTCACTCCAGAGAAGGCAACAGGTTCTGAAGAGTGAGTGTTGGGCACATGCTAGAAATCAGGAGGGGCAGGGACAACGTATGGCTGAATTTTTGCGTGTGTTGGACTTTGGAAGTGCCAGTGAAAGAGAGAGAGGAGAGAGTGGCAGGAAGCAGTTGCTCCTTGGAATGGTCTAAGCTTTTTGCCTGCAACTCTACGGTGCTGGTAGACCTGTATGCATGTAGGCTACATGCAACCTGACCACATGGGTGCACATTAGCTTGCACTTGCCCACACAGCAGATCTGCATGCTCTGTGATCCCACTCTGAGTGTGGGCTCTGTGTCTAGTGGGTGGTGGCCATGTAGCCAGTTGGCGTGGAAACCTAATAGATGGGAGGTGGACACCCACTTGGTGTGGGCTACTGTCTTGCCTGTTAACACCCTTTTGATGATCCATGCTTGGTTGTAGTAGAAAATAATCTGTGATTGGTAATCTTTGTATTTTTTTTTTGTATTTGTATTTGTATCTGACTTTTTGTATGGATTTTTGGAGTAGGAGTTCAGAAGCTCTGCCAGTTTGTACACCTATAAGGAAAATGCAGTTAAAACTGCTGCTAATCTCCTACCAGTTTAAAAAGGTGTTGACTAAAACAATATATTAACAAAATATTTTATAGGAAAAGCATATCAATAAAAAATGGAGATGAGCACGCATAATAACCTAGCCACCCCAGCAACAAGTGCTGACACTACCACTCCAAACTGCAATGCTTTTGCTCTGGGTGCTTTGTAATAAGAGGGGTAGGGTTGCCATCTCTCTTCCAGAGATGAAAACTGGACATTGTTATTTTACATAAATTTTCATGTGTTTATGCAAATTTGAAATAGGCGCTTGCCTGAAATTGAGTCAGGTCCAATGGAAAAAAACCAAACCTTAGTAGCATGAAGATGCTAGGTGGATGGAACTCCATAGACCAAAATGCCATCGCTCCATAGAATGCAGCCGAACACACACTACATCTCTGTAGAACAGGATGCCAAAGGCACATCCTCCATAATTTGTCAGTGACTCAGTTCCCATTGACTATAATGGGAGGATTGCACCCCATAGCTTCATAGAACACTATGGGACTGGCACCACTGCCACAGAACTTCATGGAACATGCATCCCAGCTCAGTAGACCAAAGTCTAGTAATTAGACACCCCTATTCTGTAGGACAGACATCAGAGATTCACAGAGCACCCCAGAACAGACACTGGTGTGTGTGTGTGTGCATGCGTGCATGTAGAAGCATGTGCATGCAGGGTACTGCTGGCACAGGTGTGTGTGTCTGTGTTTGGAGTGCAGGGGGCTAATGGCAGAGGGGTGTGTGCGTGTGTGTGTGCGCACGCACGGGTGCACTTTGTCATGCAGGTGCTGCTGGCACAGATGTGTGTGTGTCTGTGTTTGGAGTGTAGACTGCTGCTAGGTGTGTGTCTGTTATAATGGCAAAGGGCTGTGTTTGTGTCTGTTATAAACAGAGGCAGATGATGATAGGGTGTTTGTGTATGTTTAAGCAGGGCTTGAGAAGCTAAGGTCCAGGGCCAAGTGCAGCCCATGCTCCTTTCCAGTGCTTATTTTGCTCCTTTCCAGTTGCTGGATCTGGTCCCTGGATCCGGCTCCTACCCACAAGTGCTGAAAGAGTGAGATCAGTGGAAGGAAGCAGAGATGAGGGCATGCACACAAGAGGAGGGGACAGATCCATGATCTGGATGCTCCCTTTGCTTTCCCTATCCAGAGTGCACCCCTTAACCATCCCCATCCCCAACTTCTATCTCTAATCTCCCCTCAACACTCCCACCCCTTAACCCCAGTACTGTGACTTCTCTGCTCCCCCTCCCTCCCTCTGCTCAGCACCCTTGTTCTTCCCCTCACCCCCAGAAACTCACCTTCTGTTCCTTGTCCCTGCCTCTCCTCAGCACCCCCTGTACTTCTCCCACCAGGAAAGGGTTTGGTGGAGGGGGTAGGAATGGCACTGGGTTGGGGCTGAGTTAGGTTAGGTGGGGGTTTGGATGCTGAGGGGGAGGACTGGGGGCACTGAGGGAGACAGGGTTGGCCTTACCCTAAGCGGGGCTGAGGGCGGGGAAGAAATGTGAGGCCCCATATCTTCTGCCGGTGGCAAAGCTGCTGGCGACCGGTGGGCCTGGGGGCACTTCCCGGCTCAGGGGGTGCTCTCCGGCCTGGGGCAGTGCGCTTCCCGGGCTTGGGATCGGGGATGGGCGGAGGGGTACTCCCAAGCCTGAGTGGCTATTTGGATTCCGACTGGATCACTTACCTGATCCACTGGTGCTGCCGCCATCCTTGCTGCCATCTCTAGCCTGGGCCCTGCGTCGGGCTCGCCCCCCTCCCCTGCCTGGCACAGTCTCTTGGCCAGGGGAAATTAGGGAGAGAGAGGCAGAGGCCCCACCTCTCCTTCATTTCCACTGCCTGAAACATCCAGGCAGGCAGCGGAGGGGGCCAGCGGCGTGAGGTAGAGGTGGGGTCTCTGCCTTCTTCTCCCTTCCAGTGGAAGTGAGGGAAGTAGCAGAGGGCCCGCCTCTCCCTCACTCCGTGGGTGCCCCCCTGCCTGTCAGTCTCTCATTCAGGGGAAATGAGGGAGAGGCGGGGCCTCTGCCTCTCTCTCCCTCATTTCCTGAGGCCAAGACTGTGCCAGGCAGTGGAGGGGGGAGCAGAGTGTGGGAGAGGCAGGGCATCTGCCTCTCCCTCACTCCTGCTGCCCCCCCGACCTGACCTGATTTAAAAATAAATAAATAAATAAATAAAATTTATCAAACCCAAACCCACGGGACCCCCCAAGCATAGGGACCTGAGTGGCCGCCCCTAGCTGGCCAGCAGTAAGGCCGGTCCTGGAGGGAGAGCACAAAGTGGGGGTTGCTGCAAGAGGGGATGCTGGGGGGGCTGAAGCACAGAGGGTGGGGTAGTGGGAGGGGTGCTGAGGGGCAGGGGGCACAAGTTGCTGAGGGGAGGAGGTGGGTGGTCCTGGGGGAGCACAAGTGGTGGGGCTTGGGGAGAGGTGGGGCATGCCAGCCTGGGGGAGGAAAGTTCCATGGGGCTGGGGGGATTAGTTGGGGGGAATCCATGGGGCTGGGGGAGAGCTACACAGGGGAGGGACTGGGAGGGCACTGGGCTCCCACTCACTCATCATTAGGCTGGCCAGATATGCAAATTTAGAGGACACATCAGAAATACAAGCTACAGGAAACCTGTATTTCACATACGTGTCCTCTAAAACTTGCATATCTGGTCACACTACTCACCGGCGCTCCCTGAGCAGGTCTGGTCTGGAGGCTTCAGGGTGGACATGGCAGCAGTTCCTGCAGGCTAGAATAGATCACCGCAGGCTCCCTGCACAGGTGACTGGCTGAAGGGAGTCTGTGATCCGAGCCACACATTAATGTGCAGAATTCAGGGTTTGGATTGGGATCCCTGTTTTTCAAGCATAATCAAGTTCACTTGAAACCTGAGTTCACGACCCTAGTTTTTGGCATGTCTTTCTGCTATTTATTTACTATCATTGACTGGTCTGCCTCAAAAACATGCATGTCAAGATTAAACTAAGTTAGCAAGAAGGACAATGCCACGGAATCTATTGCCTCCAGAGTTTTTGTGCTTCCCTAGTAATACAAGCACAGATGCACATAAAAACAAGCTGGATCTTTTAAATCCATTTCTCTGCAGCAGGTGTCGGAAAACACACTACAGCAACTAACTCTTACCCACATCCATCACTTAAGCAGATGTGTCTATCAACAGTGTCACTAATAAGAAATGCCAAGTTTATTACCTTGTAAGTTCTGAATCGAGAGATTAACTGACTTCTTGTCTTACTTCACTTGTGAACGTTGTTTGTGAAACCAACTGTCATTTCGCAAGCTTGTCTGGGCAGCTCCAGAAAGATTTGTTTCTAGTCCAACTTGCACAAGATTTATACAGGACATTTGGAAGCAGAGTAAGGGGGTGGGTAGAGGGAGGAATTCCTCTTAAAGAGGAAACACCCTCTTTTTCTGCCCAGTGACATAAGTGGACTTTGCAGGCATGTTTGAAAGCAAGGTTCTTGAATGAGGATGTAGATTAGCAGCCAAAATAAACAAAGTGATTGGGATCAGTTTAATCTGAGTTGCAGGACTGGGAGGAACAACTCTCATGTTCTTTAGGTTGTTTATTGTGCTGATGGAAATAATCAAGCCAGTCTAAACTAAATAAAAACATGTTTTGGCAAACAGGATGAGGCTCTGCAGACTAGCTCTGCAGCACATGGTATCCAGGGGAGCTGGAAGAACCTTGTGCAAACTCCTTATTAACAAAGCAACCTTTGGTAATCTCAGCTGTCTTTAGAGATAGGGGCTTAAACCAGTGCTCTGTCCTTGCTGTCCTCAGTGCAGGGACAGAGTATTAGGGGTACTTTATGCCCCTTAGCCTTTCCCTATGAAGTCTGATGAGGACATCCCCAGGCACAGCTGCAGTGACTGGGGATCCTATGGAATAACAGTGGTGCTGCTGTGAGCAGTTGGATTGAAGAGGAAATGGGTGCCGGAAATCTAGTCCAAGGGCAATTGAGCACCTCCCCTTGGTTCTTTCCCGTCATTCCATTCCAGCACCTTTTTAGCCCCTCCCCAACACCCCCCACCCCCACTGTTACATGCTGGCCAGTCCATCCCCACTCTCCCTTCCTTAAGCAATGTTGTTCCATTGTATTGCAGTAGTCGACAGGAAGGGCCATTCATGTATCATCCTCATTTCCAGATGGTGGTCATGCTGATGTCTCCACTATTGCCTGTGGGCGTTCCATATCATTCATTTACGCATGTCCCCCACACAGCATGGTGGCTGGGCAGGGCATATGTCTGGCTTTCAAGAGGGGGTTATCCTGGCCATATACGGATGTATTTCTTTGCAGTCCAGGTTTGGAGTTTGAGATGAACACCCAAACTCGCAGATCCCTCAATCTATAAGTGCATGTATGCATGCATACCTGTTGTGTGGTACAATGTGCTTCCATATGATGCCCCACAGTATCCCATGGTTTGGGGCTCCCTGTCCCTGATTTATGGGACCTGGGGTTTAGGGGTATGCTCTCACCTGGCCACCAGTAAGGACAGACACCATGGTTGCCATAATGGAGAAAGTTTATTCACTTTCTCCTTGACACGTACACCTCATTATTTTCTTGCCCTCCTCCCCCTTCTGTCCCCAGATGGCCATGTTCTTTTTGGTGCCAAGCCAACCATTGGGGTTGTCTCCTCCTCCTCCTCCTCCTCCTTCTCCTCCTCCTCCTCCTCTTCCTGGGGCTCCGAATAGGGCTGAAGCAGCAGTATTGTTTGCTGTTCACTGTTTACTGTTGATATTTTGGCATTCTTGTTGCTGATCTGATGACATTTGCTGTTGGGTTGCAACAATTTATGACATCTTGCAACAGTTTCCAATATAGCACATTTCCAATAATTAACGTATTTCTGACATTTTGCAACAGTTTCTGGCTTTCGTGAGAGTTTCTGCCTTTGCTTTCTGGCAGCTTTCTCAGTATATAAATAGACAGACAGGCTCTTGAAGTTCTTAGAGCTTCTATGTGGCCCTTAGAGCTTTAATTTATTTATTTATATATACAGGTATTTTTAACCCGCCCTCTCCTGCCTCTGGCAGCTCAGGGCAGCATACACTAAAAAACTAAAACAACAGTAAAATAATACATAAATACATATAAATGGACTCAGAACTCAAAATTCCTACCCCTACCCCCCCTCCTATCACCCATCTCCTCCACCAAAAGCCTGGCAAAAACCCCATGTTTTACAATGGCATCTAAAAGAGGGGGAGATCCAGGGACAAATGGATACTCACTGGGAGGGCAGTCCATAGCCAGGGTGCAGTCACTGAGAACGCCCTCTCCATCGTTGCCCCCCATCAAACACGGGACCTCAAGGAGGGTGCCCCCAGCAGACTGCAGAGGCCGATCCAGGACCCGGGAAGTGAGGCGGTTCCACAGATATTATTATTATTATTATTATTAAACATTTATAAAGCGCCAGTAACAACCTGGCGCTGTACAGAACATACAATCAGCTGCGGTCCCTACCTGTGGCTTACAATCTAAAAGACAAGGAGGGGGAGACAAGGAGAGGGGACAGCGGGAGAGACATGGGAGAAGACAAACAAACATTCAGGCGGATGCGAAGTCTCAGGTGCGTGTACTTGGCTTGGTTACAAGGTGGTCGGTAGCAGCAGTCAGCAGAGGAGGGCTGACAGTAAGAGCAAGGGGAAAGACTAGAGGGCATTGGGAAAGGCAGCATGGAAAAGGTGGGTCTTGAGGAGGGATTTGAAGGAGCGGAGGGAGGAGGCGAGGCGGACGTCGGCAGGGAGGGAGTTCCAGGCATGCGGGGCAGCGAGGGAGAAGGGACGAAGGCGGTTGGGCGAGCAGGAGAAGCGAGGGAGAGCGAGGGAGGGGACAGCGGAAGAGCGGAGAGCGCGCGCAGGAGCGCGTAGGGCGATTAGGTCCGAGAGGTAAGGGGGAGCTTGGTCATGGAGCGATTTGAACGTGAAAACCAGGAGTTTGAACAGGATACGTTCAGGAAGGGGGAGCCAGTGAAGGGAGAGGAGGAGAGGCGTCACATGGTCGAAGCGACGGGCAGAGTGAATGACCTTGGCGGCAGAGTTTTGGATCGCCACAAGGGGGGACAGGTGGGAGCGAGGGAGGCCAGCAAGGAGGAGGTTGCAGTAGTCGAGGCGAGAGATAACCATGGCATGAACAAGGATTTTGGCCGAGGAGACAGATAGAAAGGGGCGAATGCGGGCAATGTTGAGGAGAGCGAATCGGCAGGATTTGGCCACAGAGTCAATGTAAGGTTTAAAGGAGAGGTGCGTGTCAAAAATGAAGCCCAAGCTGCGGGCACGGAGAACAGGACGGATGGTGACCCCATCAATGCAGATGGTCAGGTCAGAGGGAGAGGAGGGGGATGGAGGAAAAATGAGGAGTTCAGTCTTGGCCATGTTCAGTTTGAGTTGGCGTCGGGACATCCAGGCGGAGATATCAGAGAGGCAGTCGACGAGGCGTGAGCGGATAGAGGAGGAGAGAGAGGGGGTAGAGAGATAGAGTTGGGTGTCATCAGCATAGAGATGGTATTGGAATCCGTGGGAGGCAATAATTTCGCCAAGGGACAGGGTGTAGATAGAGAAGAGGAGAGGGCCAAGGACAGAACCTTGGGGAACCCCAACCGAGAGGGGAAGGGAGGGGGAGGTCGACTCGGGGAGGGAGACATTAAAGGAGCGGTCAGAGAGGTAGGAGGAGAACCAGTCAAAGACAGAGCCATGGAAGCCCAAAGAGTAAAGCGAGTCCAAGAGGAGCGAGTGGTCGACAGATAGGTGGGTCCCAGGCCATTTAGGACTTTATAGGTAAGAACTAACACTTTGAATTGGGCCTGGAAGACTGTAGGCAGCCAGTGCAGAGCACAAACGTTACGTGTCCTCAGCGCTCCATCCCTGTAAGGAGATGGGTCACCACATTCTGCAGCAGCTGCAGTCTCCGGATCATCACCAAAGGTAGTCCCACATAGAGTGCATTACAATAGTCCAGTTTTGAGGTGATGAAGGCATGGACAATGGTGGCCAGGTCAGAGTCTGAAATATACAGCTGAAGCTGCCGTACCAGATGTAACTGGCAAAAGGCACTCCTCACCACTACTACCACCTGGACATCCAGGCCAAGCTGCGAGTCAAGGAGCACCCCCAGTCTAGGACCTGCAAGACCATGGAGGAATGAACCCCATCAATGATGAGGACCTCCACCCCTTTGCCTCCCCCACCAACATCTTGTTGGGAATCAGCTTCAGCAGCTAATCTGCATCCAGTCCCCCACAGCTGTTAAGTAATGAGACTGCTAGATCTGGGTCAGATGAAAATGAGAGGTAAAGTTGGGTGTCATCAGCATATTGATGACACCAAACCCTCTTATGACCTCTCCTAAAGGCTGTATATACACATTAAACAGGAGGGGGAGGGAGCAGAATAGATTCTTGCAGGAACCCATATGTGAGATCCCCGGAGGATGAAGAATAGTCCCCCAGTACCACATGCTGAGTTCTCCTGGCCAGGAATGAGTGGAACCATTCAAGAACAATTCCGCCCACCATGGTCACACAAGCGGGGCACCAACAACTCATGGTCAATGGTATCAAAAGCAGCCAACAGATTTAATAAGACCAGGACAGTGGAACAACCTCTGTCTAACTCACAGCAGAGGTTGTCAACCAAAACCACAAGCATAGTCTCAGTGCCATACCCTGGATGAAAGCCAGACTGCGAGGGATCTAGAAAACTGATCCGATCTAGATGTATTTGGAGCTGTTGGGCCACCACCCATTTGATAACCTTTCCTAAAAAGTGAAGGCTAGAGACAGGGCGATAGCTGGCCAGGAAGTCAATGTCAAGGGATGGTGTCTTGAGCAACAGGTGCACTACGGCCTCTTTGAGGCACGCAGGAACCTTGCCCTCCTGAAGGGAGGCATTGACCACCCCTGCCAGCAATGGCCCCAGTGTCTCCCTGGTAGCCTTGATTAACCAGGATGGGCATGGATCTAATTCACAAAACATGGCCCTCACAGACCCCAGGACATCCTTGGCATCAGTGGATATCACTGACTGAAACTGATCCCACATGACAAGGCCAAAACAGGACAATAGTTCATTACCTCTGGTTCTCCTACTGTATTAAAAGCAGCGTTGAAGCCACAGTGAATGCGAGCAATTTTATCCTTGAAATAGTCTACAGATTTGTCACGGTGAGCCCTGGAAGAATCCACCTTTAGGTGGAGAGAGGCTGGACTGACCAGTCCCTTCACCACCCAGAAAAGCTCAGCTGGATGACACTTTGCAGATACTATGAGGACAGCAAAGAAACTCTTCTTTTCTGCTTGCACAGCCACAGCATAGGCTTTCAAATTAGCTCTATGCTGCAATCTGTCGTCTTCAGTTCTGGTCCACTGTCACCATCATTCTAACTGACATCTGAGTTGCTTCAGCTGGTGCAGGTCCACTGTAAACCATGGGGCCTTGTGCCACCAATGCTCAGGGAGTGGACACCTAGGAGCCAACCGATCGATGGTGTCAGCCAGCAAGATGTTCCAGCAGGCAACAAGGTCATTGAGAGGCTGGTTGTCAAGGTCGGAAGGTATCTCCCCCAGAACATTCCGGAATCTCTCAGGTTCCATAGGTCTCTGGGAGTGGACCATTTGAACAGGTCCAGCAACTTTCTGGGGGCTGATGTGTGCCAGGAGACAAGCCCGCAGGAGGTAATGATCTATCCACGACAAAGGAACCGATGATACACTCCCCACAAACAGATCCTCCACCTCAAGGCCAGTGCAAAACACCAAATCCAGCATGTGCCACCTGACATGTTGGGCCAATTACTATCTGAGACAGGCCCATGGTGGCCATGAACTCATGCTCCACACCTTGAAGGCTGGCATCGACACGTATGTTAAAGTCCCCCAGGACCATAGCCCTCGTGGACTGCAAGATCAACTCCGACACCAGCTGTGCTAGATCATGTAGGGATGCTGCCACACAGGAAGGTGCCCGGTATATCAACAGCATCCCAATTCTGTCTCCAGCCACATCAATCACAAGGTGGAGGCATTCAATCCCTGGTGGGGTCTGCACTGGATATCGCCTGATGGACTATGACTCCCTACAAATAATGGCTACACTGCCCCCACCCCCGGTCCTCCAGCCTTGGTTGATGCTGCACAGAGTACCTGGCCAGAACAAGGTTGGCCAGAATAGGCCCAAACTCAGTGTACAGCCCAGTATCTGTGACACAAACGAGATAGGCCATCTGGTCCAGGATTAACTCCCAGATACTCTCTCACAGGGAGTGTTTAACCTCCCAACACAGAGAGGGACTCCCCCCTTACCAAGGGGAAACCGCCCCTCAACCCAGTCCCCCCAGCCCCTGCTTTCACCAGGAGGTTGGGACACTCCTTCTCACCTCTCCAACACTGCCACCAACCCCTCCTTCCTTTAAATAACCACCCCTTCCCAACCAAAGACCTTAAAAATACCAGCCACTTCCATTGTATCCAAAACTTGCCACACAATACCCACTGTCCCGGTTGCCTCAAGCAAAAAGTTCCTCCACCCCACCAGTCCTCACCAAGGGCCACTTCCTATGTTGCCCTCCAGCTTTGATAAACTCTGGAGACGGGTGGGTGCATGAGAAGCAGAGGTGGATTGGCCACTGAACCCACTGGGAAGATTCCCGGTGGTCTGGTCTGGTCCGGAGGGCGGGTCCCGCTGTCTTTTAAAAAAATTATATTTTTTTTAAAAAAAAATTGTTGGTCCCGACCCCTATCGGGTTGGGTTGGGAGGGGGGGAGGCCTCACCTGCCTCTCCCTCCTAGGAGCACTGCAGCAGCAGCAGCAGCAGCAGCAGCAGCAGCAGCGGGGACACTCGATTGGGCTGGGAGATAAGGCTCCTTGTTTACAAACAGCTCCTCCCCACGTGCTGATCAGAAGGTTGCTACCTTGTAAAGAAGGTTCTTTGAGATGGTTCCAGCACTCTGCATGCGAGTCCAGTGGAGTGACTTGGTGGAGAGTGCAGTGGAGCAGCAGCAGCGGCAGGAGCGGAGCACGTGGAGGAGGTGACTCAAGGGGAGGACTGATCCTAAGCCGCAGGTCAGCAAGTGGGTCCTTCTTGGGCGGGGCTTGGGCCTGCTTGGAGGTCTGGGGGGAAACAGCTGGGGTGGTGGTTTGGGTCTCTTTTGGGCTGGGGGGGCCAGTCTGGCCTGGCCTGGGGCTGGTGGGGCCTGGGCTGGAGGGCTGCTGGGAGGGGAGGGGGG
>QEPC01000978.1:2076317-2092932 GCA_003113815.1 Sphenodon punctatus | reverse complement strand
CAAGTATTCGAAAAAGAAAATGGTACTCGCCGTAATTGGATATCCTATAATAAGTCATCAGGTGCCCTCTACTGCACAGTATGTTTGGCGTACAGCAAGAGTAATGAAAGCAACGCATTTACAGAAGGTATGAGTACTTGGTCGCATGTTCATCAGCGCATGTCTGAGCACATGAACAGCAAACACCATATTTCCTGTGCAGATGCTCATATGCAGAGTGTGAAGAAAAAAGATATTGGAGAATTACTGTTTTCACAACAACGACAGAAGAGAAGAGACAAAATTTAAAACAACAGACAGGTCATGAAAAGGGTCATTGAAATAATAAGACTGATTGGCAAACGAGGACTGAGCTTCAGGGGGAGTAAGGCCGAAGCAGAAGCGGCATACGCATTGGATAATCCATTGTTTGACCATGGTAATTTTTGGGAAATGCTCATACTGGTCAGCAAATATGAACAATTGCTGAAAACGCATATAGACCAAGTTGTGACGAAAAGTCAAGCGGCACACAGCGCAGGGAGTAAAGGGCATGGTAGTTTGGTAACATTCATATCAAAAACAATGGCTGAGAATGTCATACAGGCGCTTGCATTGTTAATTAAGAAGAGTGTGGCAGATGAAGTGCAGGAAAGTGGCATGTTTTCTGTACAACTGGACACAAGGCAAGACATTTCAGTGAAGGACCAGTGTTTCATGATAATTTGCTATGTGGACAAAAACTGAAAGGCATCCAGGAAAGACTGCTAGCTGTTGTCAACTGTAAAGATCCCACAGGAAGAGGTTTCCTTGAACTTCTTCAAGGCGTACTGACAGAGAATGCCTTGGACATAACTCGGTGCATCGGTAATGTAACAGATGGAGCGGCAAATATGCAAGGAATTTACAATGGTTTTTCTACTTGGCTGAACAACTAATCACCTGGACAAGTTCATGTCTGGTGCTATAGCCATATAATCTCATGATTAGCGATGTAATTCGATCACCCATTGCTGCAGCCTTGCTCTTTTCTCTATTAAATGCGATTGCTGTATTTTTCAGGGAATCGCATAAGAGAATGGCTGTATGGGATATGATCCATGGACAGAGCAGTGCTGGTCAACAACGGCTACAAACCATTGGAAAAACACATTGGTGGATGAAGGATGCAGCACTGACTAAGATATTTGGTTCATTCCAAGACGGAAAAAGTTCCATGTATGTGGATGCGATTATCTTGCTGCACACGATTGAAGAATCGGAAAATATCTCATCTGATTTACGAGCAAAAGCTAGATCGTACAGAGATGCACTTCTATAATATGAAACTATCATGACAGGATTTATTTATTTACGCATCTTTCAGTTCACATCACCTTTATCCAAATATTTGCAGACAGTTGGAGTGAATCTGCTGAAAGCACATCAGCTGGTGCTGGGTACTTGGAACAGCTGGAAAAAATACAGCAGGACATTGAAGGGATGAAAAGTAGAGTTGCTGATTTTATTGACTGGGCAACAGAAGAACTTGCGGAGCAAATATCCGTCTGAAATATTGCCATCCAGGAATCCTTTCCAGAGAAAAGACTACGGAAGAGAAAACGGATGCCTGGAGAAACTGCATCTGAAGAACCAATTGCCAATGCGTTTAAAGACTTTGAAGTGGGTGTGCACAACCGCATATTAGAAACAACTATAGAAAGTCTGAAAACAAGATTTGCGAAAAATGGGGCATTGTATAGGGACCTGGCCTGCTTGTCTCCTGTACAGTTTGAACAGATGAAGACATCTCTGCCTCATACTGATGCACTTTTAAAGCTGAGTGAAGCATTTGTGAAGTTTGACAAGGAAGTAACCAAAGAGAAGTTGCAATTGGAGCGTATGAATTTGGCAGCTAACTGGGACAGGCTGAAAACATCGCTACCTGAGGAATACACCTTGAGGAAAGAAGAGGAGAATGTTGAGGATACCGACATGACAGTTACAGAGAATTATGAGGAGGAGTACAACGAGAAACAGTCAGTGTGCAAACGATGCCAAAACTGCGCAGTATGTGTTTACCATACTTTGGAGCAGTACAACCTGTACACTGATGCATACAAAAATATAGGTCTGGCATACAAATACCTCCTAACACTTTCAACAACTCAGGTTGCATGTGAAAGAGGTTTCTCAACACTCAAATTTATCAAGAACAGGCTAAGGAGTACTCTGAGTGCTGAGCATTTGGAATTGTTTCTTTTGATGACCGTGGAAAAAGACATTCTACAACGTTTGGACCCTGATGCCATCATTAATAAAGTATCAGATACAAGTACACTGTTACACAAGGAGCTATATCTGGAACAATAATCCTTGAAAAAGAGAGCAGCATTTGTTGACGTGGAGCTGAAGGAAGCACATCTCAGGGGAAGCAAGAGTACTGTGGCTAGGAAGCCCAAACATTTTCAGGGAAGCAAGACTACCAGGGATAAGAAGCCCAGACACAGCCTTAAGGGATGGGAAAGTGATATCCAGTGTCACACACTGGGGTCATGACCCTGGGAGGGGGTATGTTCTGAAAGACATAAAGGACATGTGCTGTCCGCTGGCTGAAGAGTACCTACCTCCTTACTCATGCCCAGAATTGGGCATGTCCCCCTCTTCGGCCAGAGCCAGGGTGTTGTCGAGAGGGGGAAGGTTGTTGTTTAAGGGTGCTGACACTTGAAGGCACATCCATGTCAGTAACCCAGTTCATAAGGACTGTTTTTTGTAGCTAGCATACTGGACCCAAATTGCCTGGGCAATTACCCACCGGCCTTCAGCAAATATTGAATAACAGGGACCCTCCAGTAACTTGTAGATTCCTTGTCCTTCTTAAGTGGGAATCCAACACCCAGATGAGACAGTGTTAGGAAGCCCAAACATCTCCAGTGAAACAATCCAGGAAAACATCTCCAGCCAAGGGCACTCCAGGAACGACTAAATTCCCAGGCTTTCTTAACGGGGAATCCAACTCCAACATCCAGATGGGACAGGGCTGGGAAACCCCAAAATCTCCAGGGAAGCAAGACTGTTTTGCTTCACTAGAAAAAAGGCTGGGCCCTCCAGGAACTACTAGATTCCCAGGCCGCCTTAAGGAGGAATCCAAAATCCTGATTTGACAGAACCATACTATTGATCTGCTATCTTGAACTAAGGGACCCACCATTGTTGGGAGAAGCCCTGGTACTGGTGGATGAAGGACTGGCTGTAGGGCTGTGTGAGGAGGCTTGTTTACACATTTAGAAATCGTAATCTTATGAGGAGGGCCTCTTTCTTGTCAAGAGGCTCAGCTGTCGCAGGGGAGTTGTGTGAGAAGGCAGCTGTGTGTTAGCAGAAAGGGTGCATTCCTTCAAGGCTGTTCCTTAATTTTCTTCCATTGCAGCATTACTACAGGTGCAAGGAATGACGCCTTAATATACAATAATGTAGATATTGGAAATCTGGTATCAATTCTCCCCTTAGTCTTCTCTTTGCTAAGCTAAACACAGGGCCTGTGGAATACTAGTGCAGCTGGTATAGGAATGAAGAAGCCTTACTGTAGGATGCATAGCAAGGGACAGAGTGATTTTGGGTTGGGGGCCACTGAGCACTGAAACAGAGTGATTTGGGGAGCCAGAGCACTGAAATGATGGCCAATACTCCCACCAGTGGCAGTCTCCCCCTTGCCAGCCCCCCATAACCTCCCACTCACCTCTGCCAGGCTGCTGAGGCTCTGAGTCTGGGGACTCAGCTCTGATAGGCCCCAAATCTGGTGCACTCTGGCCGCCCCCAAGCCATGCCCCCTTGGCCCGTTTCCATTTGGTGATGTGAGATAAGTAGGCAGCACCACCAGGATGGATAGTGAAGAATTTATAAGCTTCAACTACCTCCTGCGAAGCTACTGCTTCCACAAGAGTTTGTCTCTCCTGATCCTGGATACGCATTTTAACCAGTCTAAGTGCCTGGGGATACGCCAATGCTGCAAGGACTTCCTTGGAAAAACCAAGTTGAGATATCGACTGGAATATACTATTTACCAAGGGCCATTAACTGACAATGCAAAAGCTTCATTCAACTGGCCCAGTGGACTGGAAAAAAAGGAAGCGAAGCCAAAACTTAAGAATTCTAATTTAGCAAGTGATACCACAGAAGGAACTCCCCAATTCAGCTCTTAATAGTACAGCAGGCCTATCCCTAGGAGTATGTAAAATGAACCTCAAAAAGCCATTTTGTATCCTCTCAAGTTCACCCAGTAAGGCCAGGCCCTTGATGTAACTAAGTCAAGTGTGTGCACCTGGGACCTCACATCCTCGTGAATGTTCACTCCTTGTCTCCCCCCTCCCCCTCTGTTCCCCGTCCCGCCCCACCCCTGTCTCTCAGATTGTAAGCCCTAGGGCAGGGACTGTGTCTATTCAATTCCTTTGTAAAGCACCAGGTACATTGCTGGTGCTATATAAATGCTTGTTATTAATAATAATAATAATAATAATAATTAATAAAATTAATAATAAAAAATACTGGAATCCCATAGAAGAGTTGTGTCACAGCTTTAGCTCTGAAGACTTTGACAGCAGGTAAGGGCAGCCTACTCCCCCTGGAGAAATAAAAAGCCATAATTCCTGTACAAGTGCCTTGGACTTGAGTTTTAACCACCTTCAGATGCGATCTCCATGCAGCTGTGCAGGAGAAGTTTACACTCAAGTATTTATAAGTGTGTACTTGCTCTATTTGGTTGTTTTGGATAAGCCATCTATGGGTGGTTCGAGTGTTCCCCACAGCCATTACCTCAGTTTTAGAATAATTGGTTGACAAATACTCATTCTGACAAAACAAGGCAAACTGGGTCATTAAGCACCTTAAACCAATTTGGGTACGGGCTATAAGGACCGTATCATCTGCATATAGTAGAACTGAATGTGATTTAGTACCCTAAGTTAACAGACGGAAATCAGGGGCTCTCAAGATATGAACTACCCCATGAATATAAATGTTAAAAAGTAACAGAGCTAATAAACATCCTTGGTGCACCCCCTTCATCATAAGTACCAGGCAGAGACAGATCCCTGCCAATTAATCTGGACTTGAAGAGAAGTCCCTTGGTTGATTAGCCTAATAAGAAAGAGTAACCTGGGATCAATCTTAAATTCAGAGAGTTTAAACCAAAGGCGTTCCCTATTGATTGTGTCAAAGGTGGTCTTTAAGTCAATAAAGCAAAAGTACAAGCTCTCATTATAATTGGGCATAGCATGAACACATTTTGTTATAAGTTGGTTAAGAACAAAAATATGATCTAGTGTAAACCTTCCCTCCTGAAATCCTGCCTGTTCTGGGCTAAGGATCTCCTCCTGCACAGCCCAATCTGTTCACTTTTGTAATAGGAATTTTGTATATAATTTCCTAATAACAGGTAACAGGCTAGTGGATCTGTAATTAGAGGAATCAAAGATAGGAACAACTATACTACGGGACCAAGCGGAAGGAAAAGCTCCAGAGTTACTGAGTGATGTAAAGAGAGCTGCCAGAACTGGAGCCCACCAAGAGAGATTGGTTCTCAGTAATTCTGGTGGGATAAAATCAGGCCCCAGTGCTTTATTGGGTTTCAATTTATTTATTTATTTTAGAAATTTTTACCCTCCCATCTTGCCACAGGCAGCTCTGAGTGGCTTACAATCAACAATAAAAACACCTAAAATTCTAAAAACAAGGAGGAATTAAAACACCTCCCCCCCATTTGCCTAATAAATATTTTCATCTCCTCCACTGTCAACGGGGACCAGTGCGGGAAATGATCCATGGAAGCCAAATCTAACTCCCAGCTGGGTGAAGGCTCTGAAAAAAGAACTCTGAAATGCGATTCCCACCTATCGGGGCAATATAGGCTTATACCGATGGAGTAACTAATGCCCCAGACTGCCTAACAATCTTCCAAAATACCATGGAGTTATTATCCCTAGATGCCTGTAATAACTTCCTCCAGGCTTCTTCAGCAAAAGCTTGCTTTTTCCTGTGGATCAAAATTTTGTATTCTCTTCTGGTTTTAAGATAAACATGTGGGTTTATAATTACATTACTGCCCTTCCAAAGGCGAACCTGTCTCCTAAGAACCCGTTTAACCCTTCTGCACTCCTTATCAAACCATGCATGCTTGGCGATCCTCCTATAAGATACTCTATAAGGTGAAACAACCAAATAAGGTCGCAATAAATCAACAACCGTCTGCCTGGAATCTAGCTGCAGAAAAAGTATCCCCGGACAAGATTACCACCTTATTCTCAAAAATCTGGTCTGATTCTAATAATTGGGATAGGGTGGAACACATTGAGGTTGACCATGTAACTCTGCATTCAGTATCACTACCTGGGTCGACTAGCATATTTGTAGAAAAATTCCTGGGTTGTGGACAAACTGAACTAAAATTCAAGGTAAGGACCAGAGGTTGATGGTCCGATAAAACAGAGGATTCCACATAAACGTTAGCGACAAGGGGCAGGACTGAGTCAGAAATCAAAATATAATTGATAATGCTCATCCCATTGAACCCAATAAAGGTGAATTCTCCTAATTCATCACCTGGTGTATTACCATTCAATATGGTTAGGCCTGTGGACTCAGCCAGAGACCTCAAATCAGCTCCCAAAACATTGGAAAATTTGTCTTTGGAGGCCCTACCAGAGGTCAAGAAAAACCTTGGCAAAACCCCCAGGAACTGAGCCTCTGCAGTTACCTCTTTACCAAGTCTGGCATTAAAATCACCAGCCACAACGAGACCCACCCCAGGGTGACTTTCAAATAAAGCAAACAGTAGGCTCTCCAGCTTCTGCCATAATGCTCAGAGACACTCTGCCTCTGTCTGACATAAATCCCCCCACTCCAACTCCCTCAGTCCCTCCCACCCACCTCCACTCCTACGGCTTCCACTTGTACCCCCATTCCAACTCCCCCAACTTCTCCCACCTAGCTGCACCCCTAGTCCCTCCCACCTGTACCCTTTACCCCAGTTCCCCAAGCCCTCCCACCCATCTGCACTCTTAGCCCTTCCCACCTCCACCCCTACTCCAGCTCTCCTACCTCTTCCCACCTACCTCCACCCCTAGCCTCTTCTACTCACACCCCCTTTCCAACTTCCCAACTGCTCCTAGCCTCCGACCCACTTGCACCTCCTGCTCCCCCCTTGATTATTTATTTACTTTACTTATCAGTCACCCTTAGGAGAAGCATAATTATGGTCTGAGTCCAAGCCTTCCGCAGCCTTACTACACCCAGGAAACCTTGTTCAATTTTTTTCCTGCTGTGTGCATCGTCCCCACTAAGGGGACAACTTCAGTTGCTTATAAAATTGGATCCTTTTATCAGATTGTCCTGTAGTTTGGCAGAGATGACAGGGAAGGTGTGTGATAAAATTCTGCCAAATTACTTGTAAACAGGATGAAATATAAAATGTTACAGCTGGAAATGTATGTTCAAGTTAATAGCTTATAACATCAGGACCCTTTATCCAATCTTTCTGAAATTTGGCAGGATTGGTACACTAGTGGATGGACATAATCTACCCAGGCTTCATGCAAACTGGATGGAAGATTAAAAAAAGCTGTAGCCAGGAATGTGTATGGAGCTTTTCTTAAAATCACAACATTCAATTGCTTCTAAAATCGGTTCCCTTTATCCAATCTTTTCAAAACTTGGTACACATAGTTCCCTCTGTTTAGGTACAATCTCCCCACGTTTCATCAGAATTGAATAAGAAGCAAGAACGTTATAGCCAAAAATATGTTTTTCAGTGTTTTCCCATTATTTCAAAAACAAAAATTCGCTATTTGTTGTTTTCATTATTTGTTTTTATTATTATAATAACAAAAAAAAAAAAAAAGATTTTTGTTTTTGTTATAATAACAAAAACTAAATGCAGAACCCTATAAAACATGAACAGGCTTGGGCCAAGTTGCAGAATGCTTATAGTTTTAAAGACACTGCACACTTCTGACAAATTATTAATTCTTTTTTAAAACCAAGGAGGGTTTGTGATATATTTCCTCTGGACGAAAATCAATGGATTGGATATTTTCAGTCCATTTTTTATAATCCTGAATGAAACCAGACTTCTTTGGAAGTTTCCAATTGCCTTGAGGGTAGTTATTTCTGAGGAGCCTTCATTACCACCTCTAACAGAGGATAAGGTGTATTCCTGAATCATGGTCCAGAAATTTGGCAAGGCATGGGGAACAGACTTCTTGCCTCAAGAACTGTATCATGAATTTGCTCTTTGGTGGGCCTCAATCTTGGCTAACTTTTTCACTTTATGTAATCAGGTCAAACGCCTTCCCTTCTGCTGGAATACTGCTGTTGTTGTGCCCATATTCAAGAAGGGGAACAAATAGGATGGTAACATGCTGGTTCCCTTAAGATTGCTTCCTATAGTTGGAAAGATCTATTCCCGATTCATGCTTGATTAATTAGAAACCTGGGTTTCAGTCAATCAACTTTTGACAGAAGAGCAGGTGGGTTTCCGCCAAGGCCGTTCTGTTATTGACAATTGTTTTGTTTTGCAACATCTGATAGATAAGTATGTGGTCATCAGAGGGGGCAAGTTATATGCTGCATTTATAGATTTTTCAAAGGCATTTGATACAGTTGACCAACGCATCCTATGGCTAAAGTTAATGCGTATAGGCATAAATTGCCATTTACTGGATGTGATTATACTCCTGCATTCCAGCACAAAAGCAGTTGTGAGACTAGACAGCATGGGAAACCATTCTAGACCCTTTTCTATAAATTCTAGGGTAAGACACGGATGCCTCCTGGCCCCTTTGCTTTTCCCCCTCTTTTGAATGATTTGGCCACTTAAGGTCAGCAATAGATCTATAGTTATTTTGTTATATGCTGATGACATCCTCCTATTGTTGCAGATGCAGCAAGGCTTACAATGTTGCCTAAATCATTTACACCATTATTGTCTTGTGAATAGGACTGTAACAGGGAGCAGTCCGATGGGGCTTCTGCCCCTTTAAGAAGGGGGCTGTGTGGGCCAGTCAGAGGGCTGGGCGCACACAAGGGGTGTGGCAGAGCCACCCTCAGAGCTGGGGATCAGCCTGAGGAGAGTTCAGGCCGAGTAACCCCTGGGACAGAGTGGACAGGTTAGTGCCCTTTAAGGTGGAGTAGAGGAAGCCTGGCCATGCCCACCCTGCCTGTATAAAATGAGAGACTAGGCAGCGAGGAAGGATTCAGGGATGCTGAAGGATGCCAGGGAGCTGAAGGAGCAACATCTCCCTGAGAAAGCCTTCCTGCTCTATGCTCTCCAGGGTTCTGAAAGCTGGAGAACCAGAGGGACCCAGGCAAGTGGGAGAGGCTGTGCCTAGGAGGGAGCCTCTTGCCTGGGGAAGGCCTGAGGGTTTAAAGCCTGGCTGAATGGACTTTGGGGGGTTGAAGTTGTGTTTCTCCTGAGTCTGCAGAGATGGACCTGGGCCTGCAGGGTGGAGGCAACTGAGCCAGCAGCCCCAGGTACAGAGGACATGGGTAGTGTCCAATAAAGGACTGCGGACTAAAACCCTCTGGACTGCGTGGTGTGTCCTGAGAGGGTACCCCCTTCTGAAAAGAGGGGGATTCAGCTGAGGCTTGAGACTGAAACAGCATAACGGGGTGAGCTAATTCCCTTGAGTAACACCCCAGCGCCCCGTGTGGCTCTGGGGGACCCCCCCCCCCCATGATACAAGGATGACAGTTAACACACAAAAATCTCAAATTGTTTGTTTTGGATGTAGCAGGACCAAGAATATTTGGAGCCTGGGAAATCAAAGGGTTCCACAGGTTTCTAAGTATACTTATCTGGGTGTATGCTTTTCTGCATCAGGGTCTTGGGCTGAAACGAGGCAGAGGGGGAAATTCTCACAAATAATTCATGAGAATTGAGAGGAGGGCAAGAACTTGGGTGTTCTTGCCCCCCCCCCTCCTCAAGTTCTCCAAATTACTTGAGGAGACCAGGATTGCTGGTGGAGGGGCTGGCATGGGATCCAGAGCTGACCAGTGGGCAAAGACAAGCCCCCCATGGCACCTCCAGCCCCTGCCAGGCCTCCCCGCCTGAAGGCGAAGAAAAAGTTTGGGTGGGGCCAGGTTCGAGGGCCTAGTGGGGGTGAGGCAGGACATTACTCACCGTTCAGGGGGGTCCTGACCCGGACGCTGAGCTCCACGCCGTGCTGCTGCTTGGATTATAAAAGGAAGGGGGGGAAACTTTGGGCATGCTCAGAGCTTCTCAGCCCTGTCTTCCCTCTTCAAAGATGGCCCCCACAGGGCCGAGCAGCATTTCCTATGCCAAATTCTCTCCAGTTCCTGATGAGAAGGGGGGGTTGTCTCATCTCAAGGTGAGACAGGAAAAAAAACCTTCTCATCGGGAACCGGCAAGAATGCCGAGCCGAATTTCAGCCCTAGGCTGCACACAAAGAAATTAGGATGCATAAGGCTGCCAGCACAGTAGCAGGAATTCTGAGACTTCACAGGTCCCTTAAGACCTCAGGAGTGAGTACAGTTATTGAAGTATATAGAGCCAAAGTGATCCCGCAGGTCCTATATGGCTCTGAGATCTGCGTCTTATGCCATCAAAGCAAGACATAGTTCATATCAGAGGCCTATTGGGCATTCCTATTGCTACACCCATAGCTTTGTTGCGTGTTGAAATGGGTTTATATCTATTATCCATTTTGGCTGTTAGGGCCATAGGATATTGGGGCAGAATCTGCCATATGAATTTTAACATGTTGTTAGCTGCTTATAGCAGGAGGGCGTGGCATATAAACTTTAATAAATAAATACATGTTTACCAGTCAAATGCTGGATAGACCAGCTAAACCTTGATGGATGCAAGAAATATTCATGGTGGAGCGAGATCTCAAAAGTACTTAGGAAAATAGGTTTTTCCCCAGAAGACTCCCCATTGTTTAATAGAAATCAATCTCTGCTTGAAATTAGACAGAGATTGTTGGATATTTCTGCTCAAGATGAAATTGCTAGGGTTGTAAATATAAAGATTGCCCCTTGGTACTTGAATTTACTTGGTACTTGAAATTTAAAACTTGTTTCCTATTTGAACACTATCTGTCACTGATTTCATCATTAAGTTGTATGGGGCCATGACATTAGCCTGCTTTCAGCTATATGATTTCACAGTTACTAGAGGTAGGGCCGCAGGAGTGGCATATTCTGAAACGTTGTTCTTGCTTTTTAAGTGAGATTGAATCACTAGAACACGGGTTGTTCACTTGTCCTCACTTAGAAGAGCAGAGGTTGTGTTGGATAACACCTTTTTTCAGGGACAAGCCCATCTTTTCTTTACTGCATAAAATTACCTTTTTATTGGCTTTAATGATCCTTTGGTTAATAGAAATGTGGCTTTGTCTTTTTTCTCCTTGCCTTTCGTTTTAAGAACTGCTTGTAATGTACTTGGTTTAATAGTTCTTATGACTGCTTTTATGTTTATATGGCGAGTAGCTGCTTAACATCATGATGATGACGATGATACTATTTTGTCTCTCTGGTCTCTTTTCAGCATAAAAGTCCAGGTTTCTGACTTGTTTTGCTCCTGGCTTGGTTGACCTTGTGTCTAAGAGCAGCACAGTTCAATGATGTATTGGGTGCAGGCCAAGGACAGTGGGGAAAGAAGAGAGGTGGCTCCATCTGCTTGCTCCATTGCCTTTTGCTTTTATTTGGAGACAGTGTTTACTCAACAGCTTGTGAGGCTTTTTACCCTAGTTAATGTGGAGAGGACCCAAAACAAACTCGGGATACTCAACGCCATCAATTGTATTTACCCCCCCACCTGCTTGGTGGTTGTTGGACCGGTCTCATTCCTATTTATTATTTACTTCTCCAAATGGTTACCATTGCACTTATGTGGTCAATTTATGTAAGTAATAAAGATCAAGAAAAGTGTGTCCTCTTTATGTCATCTCCCTCCTCCCTCCATCCTGCCCACTGGACCCTCAAATTCTGTGTCATGCTAAACCAGAGTATAGGTCTTCAGAAAGACTAGAAAGGCAATATTGTTCATTCAGTTCTGGGATAAATGCTGGGAATGGCCTTCTATCCACTTACCAATTATTCTAACACAGATTTGGATATTAGAAGCAGTTACCATAGCGGCGGTTGTCATTCTGGAGGACCTACAGTTGCCTGCAGCTTCTGCACTGATGGCAAATAGTTAAGACATCGTCCCGTGAGTCCCCAAGCCAAACCTTGGCCTCGATACAGTTAACACAATGGCACAATAAAGGATGTGTTGATGCACTCTGTGTCACTAGCAATGTGAGTGGAAACATGAGCAAGAACTTCCTAGGTAGAATGAAACAATGGGACGAGTGGTTGAGGGAGGCTATGGAATCTCCTTCCCTGGAACTGTGCAAGAGGACAGTAGGTCAATATCTGTCAGGGATGCTTATGGTCTAGTTAATCCTACCTGCTGGACTTGATGATACATGATGTTCTGTTCCATTCCTACAATTTCTTCCAAGCTCCTGGATGTGAGCTCTGGCTAGGGTGGTGAGATATGCAACTTTTAGAGGACACTTATGAGAAATAGAGGTTACAGGGCTGCATTGGAGCCAGTGCAGCCCTGCAACCTGTATTTCCCATAAGTGTCCTCTAAAAAGTGCATATCTCACCGCCCTAGCCCTGGATGGGAAAGCTGCCAGGCAGCTTCTCAAAACTGGGTTTCTGCTCTTTCGTGAATCTGAAGCAACACATTTGTTTTACAGTCTGTTTACCTGGGCTGCACAGTTACAAGTACTCTGGCCTAAAAGCAAATAGGCAAAGGTCTTTCATAGCTTAATCTTTTCTAGGTCTGGCCATCTCCTGCTGCTGTATGTTTCTCTCATCATGAAGCTGTTCTCAAGAAAGATTCCTTAAGTGGCTTCTTTAAAGGGGACTATCCTCACTACCTTCTGAGACATCAACAACAGTTTGATTGATTGCCTTGTACGCCAGTGACGCTATATACACAACAAAATATTTGCCATTCTGCCCAGAAAACCACAGGGCTTAAAACAGCAGCTGAGATAAATTAATTATCCTGTGGAGCATGATAGAGTGCTAACTGGCCCTCTCCCCTGGCCTCTGCTTAATAGCAATTCTCACCTTGTATAAACCAAAGGGGTTAACACAAGGATCTTATAGCCATATGGCCAAAGTCACCTCTGAACTGCTTTAGTGGCAAGCTTTGTAGCTACTTAGAGCTTCAAAGTGGGAAGGGCGGAGGTTAGAGCGATGCTGACGCCGTTCTCATGCTGAATTTGATCGGCTGCAGCATCAGACCTATTCGCGATCCTATGCTGTGGCCATGAGGATGGCAAAAAAGGAGTTCTTTGGCCACCTTCATAGCTGCTGCAAAGTCACGTCCAGCGGAGCTTTTCTGGGTGGTGAGGGGGCTGGTTAGTTCGGCCTCCCTCCACCTGGAGGGGGAGGTTTCCCAAGCCTGCTGTGAGGAGTTTGTAAACTACTTCGCAGATAAGATTGCTCGAATCCAGCATGATTTTGCGGTTGGGATTGATGCAGAAGGGGAAGAGCCGAGGGATGACCCATTTGACCCATCTTTGTGGGATCAGTTTCAGGAAATGACGCCGGCTGATGCCAAGGGGGTTCTGGGGTTTGTTAGGGCCACTTTTTGTGAATTAGATTCTTGTCTGTCTTGGTTGGTGAAAGCCTCCAAGGGAGACCTTGGGACCAGTGCTGGTGGGAGTGATCAACGCCTCCTTTTGGGAGGACAGGGTGCCGGACTGCCTCAAGGAGGCGGTGGTGCGGCCCCTGTTTAAGAAACCATAATTGGATGTTGACTCGCCCGCTAGTTACTGGCCTGTTTCTAACCTTTTTAGGGAAGGTTATTGAATGGGTGGTGGCCCAGCAGCTCCAGGGCCATCTGGATAGCATCAGCTTTCTGGACCCTTTTCAATCAGGTTTTCATCCATGATATGGCACCGATACTGTATTGGTGGCCTTGGTAGACGACCTCCACCGAGAGATGGACTTAGGACGTTCAACACTTCTTGTCCTGCTCGATCTCTTGGCAGCATTTGATATGGTGGATCATGGGTTGCTTTTGAGATGATTGCAGACCCTGGGGGTGGACGGGACTGTCTTAGGATGGTTCCGATCATTCCCCTCTGGGAGAAACCAGCGGGTGGTGCTGGGGGAAGAAACCTCTAGCCCCCTGGATCTCACTTGTGGCATACCGCAAGGTTCAATTCTGTCTCCATTGTGATTTAACACCTATATGCAACCCCTGGGTGAGGTCGTGAGACTGTTTGGTGTGTGTTGCCACCATTATGCTGATGACACCCAGCTTTATCTCTCCTTTTCAATGAACCCGGGTTCTGCAGCCTCGGTGTTTTCCCAGTGTCTGTTGGCAGTGAGCAGCTGGATGAGGCTGAGCAGACTGAAGCTGAACCCCGATAAGATGGAGATGATGTTGGTGGGTAGGGCAGCTGAGGTGATGGCCCTCTTTGTGGAGGGGCTCTGCACCCCGCTGGCCCTGCAGGTGTGGAGTTTGGGGGTCCTGTTTGATCCTGGCCTCTGCCTGGATTGTCAGGTGGAGGGAGCCTTCCGCCAATTACATCTTGTGCGTAGGATCCAGCCATATGTTTCAAACTCCAACCTGGCCACCCTCATCCATGCATTCATCACCTCAAGGCTAGATTACTGAAATGCGCTCTACGTGAGACTGCCTTTGGTGACAACTTGGAAGCTGCAGCTGGTGCAGAATGTAGCGGCCTGCCTCCTGATGAGAATGGGCCATCGGGAGCACATTACATCAGTGCTCTGGGCTCTGCACTGGCTGCCTATAGCGTTCCAGGCCCAATTCAAGGTGCTGGTTTTGACCTTTAGCCCTACAGAATCTGGGCTCCTCCTACCGGAGGGACCGCCTCACTACCCAGGCCATGGAGTGACCTCTGCAGTCTGCTGGGGGAGCCTTCTTGGGGGTCCCCTGGGTGAACCGGGGGGCCCACAATGGAGAGGGCGTTCTCAGTGGTTGCCCTGCGGCCATGGGACTCCCTCCCAGAGGAAGCTTGCCTAGCTCCCAGCCTATTGGCCTTTCGTCGGATCTGTAAGACCTGCCTGTTTGTCCAGGCCTTTGGGCGGGGGAGTAAGGGGGGGTGGTTTGTCTGCCAGTGGCTTTTTACCTCTTTTATTGTTTGTTTTCATAATGTTTTAGTTACCCCTTTTGTATATTGTTGCTTTTAAAAAACTTTTTAAAAATGCTTTGTGAGCCACCCTGAGCTGCCGTAGGGAGCAGGATATAAATTGTTAGATAAATAAATAAAAGACAAGAATAAAACTTTCTTGTGGGAGAGTTGCTTCTGAGGTTTTTTTTCACTATGATGGGAATGCAAGGCCCTGTAGGTATACATTGTGATATGCAAAATGCACCTCTTTTTACAGTAGTGGAGGAATGCACTACCAGGCATTCACTAGTACAACCTCCCCAGGAGGCAGATAATTGTTGCCACTTTACAGAAGAGAGACTGAGAGATCAAGTGACCTACCCAAGGCAACACCCATCATGTGAGCCCTAGAGTCCTAGGGTGTCTTTAGACATAACATCAACAGATGTCTGAACATGTGTTTTGACCTTGATATGAACAACCAGTTTGGCCCTGTGTTCACCATGTGGTGCTGCTTAGACACATAGCCCACCTTGGGGCAAATTGGTGTTTTGCTCACCACCCAATCTCAGCATGCAAGCACTGCCACCTCGTTCCCCCTGTTGTACCTGCTAACGCATCATGCAATATCATTAGACACCACGCTGGCCACGTGTTCAGCTGAAACACACAAATTGTCCTTGTGATGCAATGGTATTATTCACACTGCATGTTCATTGGATGGCCAAATTGGTGTTGGGATTGTTATGGTGTTTATGCTTACACACAATGACCATACAGCTTAGGGGTTTTGACACCCGAACTTTGTTATGTCTAATGATTCCCTAATTAGACCTCAGGAGTTAGCGCGTAGCTGCTGGCTAGTTCTATGTACTTAGCCACTCAGGTAGAGCTGCCTCCCACATCCAGCTATGATATAATCATTTGTAGGATCCATGGTATCATACACTGTCAGAACAATCCTCTGTCATTAATGGGTGATTTCAGACGTTACGGGCGTGCGGTTCACCACGGTGAACCCCCAGGGGGGTGAACAGAACAACCACGCCCTAGGGTGAAGAAAAGCCCCTAACAGACGTGACGGGACCGGGACCACGTCCGGGAACCGGGCCAACCCATCACGGACCGGGGCAGCACAACAGACGTGCAGCCGATCCCCAGCCATGGTCAAAACTCCCAGAAGGCACCGGGCAGGGGTGGGACACGGACATGGCCGCCGAAGGGCAAACGAAGCCACACGGCACAAAAGGGAACGCCCACACAAGGGAAACGGGAAGGGAGGGGGGAAGAGGGAGAACAGGCTGACAGGTACCACACACAGCACACGCACACACACACACAGCGGACCCGCAGCGGGACACACTGCAAGACCACACGCCCGGGCGCGCGCGCACACACATACACACACACACATACACACACAGGAAAGGTCAGGAAGGGGGGGCAGGGGCGCCCAGAAAACAGCACAAGGAACAACGGGAGGGATGGGGGGG
>QEPC01000978.1:2013989-2055733 GCA_003113815.1 Sphenodon punctatus | reverse complement strand
TGTGTGTGCGTGTGCTGTGTGTGGCACCTGTCAGCCTGTTCTCCCTCTTCCCCCCTCCCTTCCCGTTTCCCTTGTGTGGGCGTTCCCTTGTGTGCCTCTTGGCTTCGTTTGCCCTTCTGCGGCCATGTCTGTGTCCCGCCCCTGCCCGGTGCCTTCTGGGAGTTTTGACCACGGCTGGGGATCGACTGCACGTCTGTTGTGCTGCCCCGATCCATGATGGGTCGGCCCGGTTCCCGGCCGTGGTCCCGGTCCCATCACGTCTGTTAGGGGATTTTCTTCACCCCGGGCCGTGGGTGTTCTGTTCACCCCCCCCGGGGGTTCACTGTGGTGAACCGGCCTCCCGTAACGTCTGAAATCACCCATGCATAAATAACCACCAAGGGTGGTTAGCGTCATGCCTGAAAGTACCCTATGAGGAGGGTGTTCTCGGCCATTGCACCTTTGCTGTGGAACTCTCTCCCCCAGGAGGTCCCCCAGGAGGTCCGCCTGTGCTCAAGCCTGGTGGCCTTCTGGAGGCAATCTAAGACCATTTTGTTCTGTCGGTCTTTTGGCAGTGGGAACTGAATTTGGGAAGGGGGTTGATTTAAGCGGGGAGGATGGGTTGGGGGATAGGGATTAGGTGGGAGGTTGGGAGTAGGTTGGGTTGGGGGGGTTGTATTTAAAATGTTTTTATATTGTATTTTATATTTTTTGGTAAAAGTCCAAAACAAGAGACCAACAACACAGAAACAGTGGCCCAACAATAGGCAAATGGACAACAAAAAGGCCACTAGAAGGCAAATACGTAATAAATTTAATAAAGCACTCTCTATATACCAACAGTGCATTAAATATCTATGCTAATCTCGAGGTGGATTAACATGTTTGGTCACAATGGTAGACATGTGAAATACGTACAAACAACATCTGCTAAAACTTACTGACAATATGTATGTACACATTGTATTTATGCATTATATACATATAATGTATATAATGGGTCCTGCTTATCTGTGGGACCGCCTCACTCCCCATGTGCTTGTGCAAACCTTGAGATTGTCCCTGGGAACCTTTTTGGAGGTTCCCCGGGTGAGGCGGGTGGCCACCGATGTTAGATCTTTTTCGGCGGCTGCCCCTGTGCTGTGGAAGTCATTCCCGGAGGAGGCTCGGTTGGCTCCCACTCTCCTGCTATTTCGGCGTGTATGTAAGACCTGGTTGCTCCGTCAGGCTTCTGGTGAGGGGTAGGTGTGTGTGTGTGTGTGTGTGGGGGAGGTAGGGTTTTCTTTTCCCTGCATATTGTATTTTAAAATTATTTTAAAATTTGTTATTGTTTTATTGATTATTGTTGTTCACTGCCCTGTGGGCAGGAGGGGCGGGATATAAATTTTACATAAATAAATAAAATATATATATTTTAGATATTTGGTTGGGTTCTGGATTGTTAGAAGGGACATTTGATAGGGGATGTATACCTAGAATGCTTCTTCAGATCTTGAGCGATTGGGTACATTTATCAACTATAGGAATGAAGCCATTTGGTGTACCTCTATGGACACTGTTTATTTGCTAAGGATATTGATATACTATTTTGTGAATGGCTATACAAGACGCTCTCTGCTCTATTCAATATATGGGGAATAGTGCTCTAGATAGAATGCTCGGGGTCATGGTTTGTTCGAGATATATATAGATGTCACAGGGTCTATGTGCATATGTTTATAGAATGTACATTGAATTTTTTTTATATATAAAAAAACCTCTTCTGTTTTGATGTTTTTACAGAAAAGATACCCCTGAGGAAGGGAATTTTCCGAAACTTGTTGGGTTGAGTTTATATTTTTGGATTATTGTTTTTATGGATATATATTATGTACATACATATTGTCAGTAAGTTTTAGGAGATGTTGTTTGTATGTATTTCACATGTCTACCATTGTGACCGAACATGTTAATCACCCTGGGATTAGCATAGATATTTAACACACTGTTGGTATATAGAGAGTGCTTTATTAAATTTATTACATATTTGCCTTCCAGTGGCCTCTTTGTTGTCCATATTTTTTTGTAAGCCACCCTGAGTGTTCAGGGAAGGGCAGGATATAAATATGAATAAATAAATAAATGTAAAGTTCTGCATTTAGGTAATAAAAACCAAATGCATAGGTAAAAAAATCAAATGCACAGGTATAGGATGGATGATACCTGGCTTGGCAGCAGTACATGTGAAAAGGGTCTAGGGACTGTAGTTGACCACAAGCTGAACATGAGTCAGCAGTGTGCTGCAGCTGCTAAAAAGGCTAATGCAATTTTAGGCTGCTGTTCCACAGCAACAGAAGCATCGTGTCCTGGTCACGAGAAGTAATAGTTCCACTCTATTCTGTTCTGATCAGACCGCATCTAGAGTACGGTGTCAAGTTTTGGGCACCGCACTTTAAGAAGGACATTGACAAATTGCAATGGGTTCAGAGGAAAACAATGAAGATTATTTATTATTATTATTATTAGCATTTATATATAGCGTCAAATGTACCTGGCGCTTTATAGAGAATAAAATAGACATGGTTCCTGCCCGAGAGCTTACAATCTAAAGACAGGGGAAGGGGAGACATAGTCAGGAGTATGGAAATCAAGTCCCATGAGGGAAGGTTGAAGGAGCTGGGTATGTTTAGCCTGGAAAAGGGAAGACTAAGGGGAGACATGATAGCTGTCTTCAAACACATGAAGGGCTGGAGCAGACTTGTTCTCTGTTGATCCTGAGGGCAAGACTAGAACCAATGGGTTCAAATTATAAGGAAGCAGATTTCAGCTAAACATTAGGAAGAACTTTCTAATTGTATTTTTCACGCAGTACAACAGGCCTATTGTCACGAATATATCCCAAGTTAAAAAGATTTTGGTTAAACTACAAGTTAGATATATCAACTTGTGGGAATGAGACCTTAATTTAAAATTAGAGGAGGAATAAAAGATGTCACAGATCTGGAAACACCTGCAAAAATGTTCCCCCTTGCTTTCCATAGCTGAAATGCAAATCAAGATCACCATGCAATTACATATGACCCCAGTGAAATTGACTAAAATTTCAAATCTCCCCTTTGTTGGAGAAAGTGTGGTGAGAGGGATGATCTTATTGTTGGTGGGAGTGCAAGCTCATTGTCAGGGGACAGCGCCTTGGTTCCCCCCCCCCCCATCCGGGATCACCCTGGCTGCCCCTGTGTTGCTGCCTGCCACAGACACTGCAACCCCACCTGCAGCGTCGGTTGCCGAGGCAGTCACACTCCCTAGCAGTAGTGTGCCCGTACTTCCATGTGCAGCGCGGAGCGTAGGGGCAGAGCCTGGGCTGCTGCGACACTCCGCGTGGCTCCAGGCACAGCAGGGGGAGGGGCCGCAGGGATAAAAAGTCGGCGCTGAGCTTCAGACAACGCTGGTAATCATAGCAAGAAGCTGGCCCCATTGAAGAGATAAGTGCTGTGTTTGCATGTCTTTAGAGTGTTTTGGAGTAGCGTGTTGTGTCCTAGTGCTTGTGCAGACTTGCTATTATATTGTTGTGACTGTTCCTTTACCCGTTCCCTTCCCTTTGAGATATGAGTGAAGTGTGGAGGAGGGTGGTGGGTGAGTGTCTGGGTGTCCCTTTCCCCTCCCCCCTGGGATTCCTTCTCCCGTGCTGTGTGAGTGTCCCTCCTGTTCCCACACCAGTCGCACGACCTGCCCTAGCCTCCCTTTCCGTGTGTGTGTGTGGGACCTTCTAGGGAAACTCAGAGGATTCGGCCTTCCTCCTTGTTCTGCGCCCTATGATGATAAGGGCCTAGCCTCTACGAGGCTTCACAGGCCCACACAATATCCTGATGGGCATTTTTCTCCAGTTCGCACTGGTCAGAGCAGGGGGGAGCTGGGTTCGAGGGTGAGCATGTGTGTGCGTGAAAGACCCCTTCCCCTCCCCCCACTGACAGAATTACCGGCACATAACCCCTTGGGAACTCAACACGCAACCATGGATGTCGCTCAGGAAATAGGGGAGTTAGTGCGGGCGGTCCGGTCTCTAGCTATGGAGATGAAGGACCTTTTGAGAGCAGCATGGCCAGTTAGCCACTACCATGGAGTACCTTGGGGCTGGCCCCACTACGGCACCCCCAGTGCCAGTGGTTCAAGCCACTGCTGCACCCCCTGTGCTGGTTGTTCCCATGGCTGTGCCCGCTCCCCCCCCCACTGGTGGGGCAACCACTCCCTGAGAACCCAAAGGGCCCCGCATCGAGAAGTTCACGGGAGACAGAAAGGCTTTTCAAGGGTTCGTGGCTCTTTGTGAACTTACTTCACGACGCAACCCGGAACTTACCCCACTGAGGTCCTTAAGGTGGCCTTTATTATTGGCAACTTGGAAGGCTTGGCCCTTGAATGGGCCACTACTCTGCTCAAGGGGAAAAGTCTGCTTCTCACCAATTATGCTGACTTCCTCTGAGAATTCACCCTTCTTTTTGATTATCCCCAGTGACAGAAAGATTCAGAGACTTCCATCCTGTCCTTAAGGCAAGGGAAAGGAAGCCTCCTGGACTATATCACTCACTTCCAACAGCTAGCGCTTGACTTACAATGGCCTAATGATGTACTCTGAGTCATGTTCCGCTGAGAGTTAAGCAACGAGATAAAGGACCAACTGTCCTTTGTGACGCTACCAGAGACTTGGGAACAGGTTGCCAATCTTTCCCTCCAAATCCAGGATCGCCTTCAAGAAAGACGTCAGGAAAGGCATCAGGAGATGTGAGGATTTGTCCCCTGCATTTTGACCGGTGCGGTGGGCCCAGCGGAAGGGGCGACGGCCGAGGAACCAGAACCAGTGCAACTGGGTGCCTCTAGAGGCCCCCTGTCTGCGGAGGAACGTGAAAAATGATGGAAGAATTGGGAATGCTTTTATTGTGGAAGTTCTGGGCACTATATTCAGCACTGTCCATCCCTGCCAGCCCAATGAAGAAATTGGGGAAACGTCAAGGGCTGGGAGAAACAGGGGTCCTCCCGGCCATAAGAGGTTCCCTGGCTGCTCAACAGGCACCGCACACCCATTTACAAGTTCCAGTAACCATAACCCTTTCGCCCCATTGCTCACGGGTGGTATGGGTGCTCATTGATTCAGGGGCCTCAGGTAATTTTGTGGACTTGTGTTGGGCTCGATCTAGTGCCCTGCCCTTAGAAACCGAGGCCAAACCTGAACTGATCCAGTCTATTGACGGGTCCCCCCTCGTTTCTGGACCCATCACTTCCCAGACTTGCCCACTCACCTGTGCCATGGGGGCCCACTCTGAGACTCCTGTGTTTGATGTGATGTGTACCCCTTTGTTTCCTGTGGTTCTGGGCCTACGATGGTTACAGCAACACAACCCCCAGATAGATTGGCTCACCTCTCAGGTCCAGTTCACTTCACTGTATTGCCTTTGTTCCTGCATGTGCATGCCACCTACACCTACCCCATCCGCAAAGACCCTGTGTGGGAGCAGTCAAGATAAGACCTTACCAGTGGAATACCATGATTATGCCAATGTGTTCAGCCCCCTTCAGGCTGAAGAACTGCCGCTGCACCAGTCATACGATTGCCCCATTCATCTTATGCCTGGGATGGAACCACCATTCGGATGGATATACGCGCTATCAGGCCCTGAATTGGACACCTTGCGGCACTATCTCGATGAGGAATTATGCAAGGGGTTTATCCATCCCTCCTCATCCCCAGCAGGGACTCCCATCTTTTTTGTCCCTAAAAAGGAAGGTGGACTCTGCCCGTGCATTGACTTACGGGGCCTTAATCTTGCAAAAATAAAAAACCACTACCCTTTGCCCCTCATCCCCGAACTGCTGGATCAGCTCCAAGGAGCACATGTATTCACCAAGCTGGACCTGCAAGGGGCCTATAACTTGGTGCGAATGCGCGAAGGGGATGAGTGGAAAACCGCGTTCCGCACTCACTATGGACACTTCGAGTATTTAGTGATGCCATTTGGACTAGCAAATGCTCCGGCCACCTTTCAACACTTTATTAATGATGTTTTCCGGGACATCCTCGATGTGTTTGTGATTGCCTATTTGGACAATATCTTGGTTTATTCCTTCTCCTTAACACAGCTTGTAGCACATATCTGGCAAGTCTTACAGCGGCTAAAAGATCACAAGCTTTATTGCAAACAAGAAAAGTGTGCTTTCCATCTGAAGACTAAGTTTTTTAGGTTTTGTTTTAAGTCCTGAAGGCACAGCTATGGATCCCCAAAAGGTAGAAGCCATTCAACAATGGCCTGCTCCTCAGGCAGTGAAACCACTTCAGCGCTTCTTAGGAAGCACAAGTTACTATTGGCAGTATATTCCGAATTTTGCCGAAATCATGAAACCCCTGACTTCCTTGTTGAAAAAGGATCATGCCTATACATGGGGACTGGAACAGCAACACAGTTTTGCGTATTTAAAATGAGCCTTTCTCACAGCCCCCATACTTCAACAACCCTTCTGCGTCGAAGCAGATGCCTCTAGTGGGGCTATCGAGGCTGTTCTTCAAGACTCCCCAAACCAGCCACTCCGACACCCGTGTGCCTATTACTCGAGACAGCTCACGGCGGCCGAATGAAACTATACGATCTTTGATCGAAAACTCTTGGCCATCAAGGTCGCCTTTGAAACATGGTGCCATTATCTCGAGGGAGCTCGCCACATCGTGACAGTTATTACCGATCATAAAAGTCTCACTTATTTATGAACAGCCCAGATTCATAACGCTCACCATGCCCGATGGGCTTTGTTCTTCGCCTAATTCTCTTTTACCCTACAGTATTGTCCAGGGAAGCTCAACGTTCTTGCTGATGCCCTATCCCGGTACCATGAGAATCGAGAGAACCATGTACATACACAGGGGCCCATCCTAGACAAACGAGTCTTCGCTGGTACAATACTAACCCTCAAGCAACTCCAAGTGGCCTCCGTTGCTGAACTCAAACCACATGACGATGTGTCCTTCGTCTCCAATAGCCTGTTCCATAAAGATGGACTTATCGTTATTCCTCCATCATGTCAGCCTGTGGTCTTGTGGTCCCACCACGATGCTCCCCTTGCCGGGCACCCGGGGATAGACTGCACTTACAAACTGATTTCCCATACCTTTTGGTGGCCTATCCTTCATGAGGACATTCAACAGTACGTCCAGAAATGTCAAGCCTGTGCACAAAACAAAACCCCTCGCAAGGCACCAATTGGGTTACTTCAACTCCAGGCCATTCCGCAAGAGCCCTGGCAGTGCGTGGGCCTGGACTTTATCGTTGAACTCCCCACCTCCAGAGGCTATACTACCATCCTTGTCATGATAGACCACTTCACAAAAATGGGACATTTTATTGCTTGTAAGCAATTACCTACCGCCCAACGAACAGCCCACCTATTTATTCGGTATATCGTTAAACTGCACGGATGGTCGCAGGAACTCAGAAATGACAGGGGAACTAAGTTCATCTCCCACTTCTGGTGAGCCCTTTTCAAAACCTTCCACATCACATTAAGCCCAACTACTGCATACCATCCCCAAGCCAATGGGCAAGTTGAACGTATGAATCAGAACTTAGAGCAATACCTACAAAATTACGTCAACTACCTCCAAGATGACTGGTACAATTGGTTGCCCCTGGTGGAATTCGCATACAACAATGCTCCTATTTATAACTCTTCGTTCTTTGTGAATTATGGGTTCCACCCACTCTTGGGAACCATAGACATACAAACTAACTCTGTTCCTGCTGCTGGAGCTCTGGCTTAACAGATTTAGGAAATACAAGCCCTGGCGGCATGAACCCTTGCTCAAGCATGACAACAGTATAAGAAATATGCCGATCAACATGGACTTCTTCACCCTCATTCCAACCAGACGACCTAGTCTGGCTGGACTGGAGACATTATCCCTCCCATTGACCATCCAAGAAATTGGATCATCGCTATCTTGGCCCGTTCCCTGTTCTACGAAAAGTCAACCAAGTCACCTATACCCTCCGGCTGCCTCCCACAATGAAAATCCACCCCACCTTTCATGTATCTCTCCTCAAGGAAGCCACGGGAGTTCCTCACCCTCCCCTTGACTCCGAGTCCCCGTGCCCTTCCGCCGTGCCCTCCGATTACTGTCCTTGACTCCAAGTATCGCAGGAGCCGGTTGTATTGTTTACCAGACTGGGTGGGGTATGGGCCTGAGGACCACTCCTGGGAACCCACTTCGCCTGTCTTGGCTCCCCGGTTGGTGTGCTTGTTTCACCTCCACCACCCTGGCTGCCCATGCCCTGCCTGGGGCCTGGGCCAGGGGTCTCGGCTGGGGGGTACTGTCAGGGGACAGTGCCTGCGGTGCCTCGGCTCCCCCCGATCCAGGATCACCCCAGACGCCCCTGCGTTGCCGCTCGCCACAGACGCCGCAACTCCACCTGCAGTGTCTGTTGGTGAGACAACGACACTCCCTAGCAATAGTGCACCTGCACTTACAGGTGCAGCACGAAGCGTGGGGGCAGAGCCGGGGCCTCTATGATGCTCCGTGTGGCTCCAGGCACAGCAGGGGATGGGGCCGCAAGGATAAAAAGCAGGCGCTGAGCTTCAGACAGCACCTGTAATCAGAACGAGAAGCTGGCCCCATCAAAGAGATGTGTTGTGTTTGAGTGCCTTTAGAGTGTATTGGAGTAGCGTGTTGTGTCCTAGTGCTTGTGCAGACTTGCTATTTACATTGTTGTGACATAATGCCCAGTCAGGCAACAGTCCACTGACTGGTTCATCAGCAACTAACTCAGGCCTCAGGCTCATAATCAGGTTCAGGTCTCCTTCCTATAGGAACCTCCAGGCAGCCTCTCAGGAGATATGTCTTCCTCTCTAGTCAGGAACTGACTGTCCTCTGCTTCCTGCTTCTCCTCTCTTTATATCCTTCAGGCCATGCCCCAAACACTTCCACTCCTGGCAGTGGCCATCTTAGGGGATCCACATGGCAGGTGCCATTTTGTGGCCTAGTCCTGCCACTCCACCCCATAAAGGCTCCCCTCCCCAGCTCCTGATTAACAATCCCCCCCACTCCAAAATGACAGCACTCAAAGGACCCATCAGCACCTGGGGGAAGGGATAGCCAGAGAGGGACCCCCTAGCCCAGCATCCCCAGAGGCAGGCTGGCAGGTGAGGAAATCCCTCCCCTCTCCATCCCATACCCCCCATAATCCATCCCCTTTTCCCCTGTGCCTGTACCCCCCTCTCACAGGGGGGCAGTGGCGGCTGGGGGGTTCTAAGGCGTGGAGGGTGGAGCCAGAAGTGGGTGGGACCAGGGCAATGGTAGGCAGAGACAAACCAACGGTAGGTGGAGCCAAGCCAAAATTTGAAATTAAAATTGAATTTTAGAGCAGCAGTTTCCCGTCTGTAAAAAATGCAACACAGTCCACGCTACTAAGTCTGAATATTTGCATTAATCTTGGGGGTTAGAAGATTCACTCAGCTAAGCAGGTGAGTAAGGACCATAACGAATTTCCAGCAGGGAGTAGAAGCCTGCTGGAGTAGCAGCACGACCATTTCCAGCAGGGAGTAGCAGCCAGAAACAGAAGGGGAAAAAAATTAAACCATTCATTGCTTTGTTCTACAAAACCAAAGCTGAAAGCTCAGGGTCAGGGCAAGGACGGAGTCCCAACAAATATCCAGCAGCCATTGCAACAGGATCAGGGGGGCCTTCCAGCATGAGCATGATGAGCCCCCCCCGTCCCCCCCGGGTTGCGCTGCTAGTTCCAAATCCAATTCCAATTTAGCCATCCCCTCATACGTGCACTGAGGCCGCTTTTAGACGAGACAAATTTGCGCATGATTGGTGAAAAATGCGCGTGTTTTAATGCTCGTTTAAACACCTAAACCATTTTAAATGCGCATTTTCCATGATCGTGTAAAAGCCCAAACTGTTTTGAATGTGTTTTTTAAATAATGTGCATTTTTAAAAACCGGTTTTGAGCCCCTTTGATGATCGGGGGATGCCAAAACCAGTTTTAAAACATGCGCATTCTTTAAAAACCACATTCAAAACCGTTTAGGCTTTTACACGATCATGGAAAATGCACATTTAAAACGGTTTAGGTGTTTAAACGAGCATTAAAACACGCACATTTTTCATCAATCATGTGCAAATTTGTCTCGTCTAAAAGCGGCCTGAGTTTGTCCCATCCCACACAAAACCATGGCAAAGCAAAGCCCCAGGTAAAAAGGCACAAAAGAAAACACAACCATGAGCCGAGAGAGACTAAGAAGAAAATTATTTCCAGGGCCGGGGGGGGGACAAACCACAACCAGTATTATGATACAAAGACAGCCCCACCCCACACCCTTGCCTGGTCGTTCTGGGGACTGAAAGGTTCCAGCTTGCTTGAAGAAGTTGAAACAACTTCATTCAAGCTGAAAACCAAATAACAATTTAAACCAACTTTATTCACCCAAAGACCCACGTACAGCTACAGAATGAAGTCTAGCAGCAGACCAGGGGCAGATATATCCTTCCAAGGTAGCCAAGTCAAGCACAAAGTTCCTTCCTTTCTTCTCGGCACCCTCCCCCACCCTAGACAACAAAATAAATTATAATAACAACTTAATTAATGTCATCTCATCCCACGACACCCCCCCCCCCCAACAAAGCACAATGTACTCACCCATCCAAGGAAAGTAGCAAGGTTGAATTCTAGGAAACCAGCCCTGGCCCTGTTGCCCTCAGTCAGCTAAGTGCTGCTGCAGTAGTGCAGTCGAGTCCCTGCCCCCAGCAACTAACAGCTAGAATTGCTTTTCCCAATGCCTGTGGTATGGACGGAGCATTCAGCTGCCCATACCACAATTATAATGTCCCTTAAGGAGTTTCTTTTTATGGGAGCTGGGGAAGATGGGCAGCCCAGGTGAGGCAGATGGTCAGCAGTAACAGCACAGTCGAAGTCCCAGCAGGCCCCAATAGCAGCATCCCCCACTTCACAGCCACCTGCAGGGCAGGGAACTCCTTTTTATGGGAGCTGGGCAGCACAGCTGAAGTGATCTTTTAGAAACCAGTAACTAGACTCTCCTCCTCTATTGATTTTATACAGTAGATATGTTTTATGATAATTTAAGGCTATACTGTATTTAATAACTTTAAATTTTAGTGTCTCCAGACAAGCCATGACTCAGTTTACCTGCTGTTAGGCTCCTGCTGCTATTATTCAATCCCAGAGTGAGCCAGCCTATGTGCATAAACTCACTCTCTGTCACTTGTATCTTGGAGGTAATTTGGTCGCATAAATTTATCACACATTTTGGGTCTGTCTCAGCATGATGGCAGAGAATTCCCCCTAACTGTCTGGTCAGTTCCAGTAACACTGAACACCAGCTTATAAAGAGAAAGTTTATTAAAAGGTTTCAATGAGTGTAAGAGGTTATACAAACATTGCATAAATAAAATAAAAGAGAAATAATATTCAGTGCTGGCTTGATTTAGACGTTTCCCTATCTAAACTCTTACCAGTCCCAAGTTCCCCAAGTCCATGATGTTAATTTAGTTCAGATCTGGCTCCAAAGAGCAAAAGACTCTGTCTGACATGCTGGTCAGAAAGGCTGGCTGCTATCTTCACATGTTGGCTGCAAGAGCTCTGTGGCAGGGAGCCTATCTGAGGCTCATAGCCCTTTAAGAATTAGCACTGGGTTCAGTACTTGCACAATCTTGGCCGTAAGATCACACCCAGGTTGGCACTATGGTTCTGATGCTACTATGGTTATAGGAGGGCTCTCTCTTCTCTGTGAGAGGAACCAGAAGCCTTTTAGGGGTCTGGGACCTGCCCAGCCTCACCTTCACTACAAATCCTGTCCTGGCAACCTGTTAAACTGACACAGGATTCAGACTGTATGGAAACCCTAAGGTGGGACTTTCCTTGTTTGGCCCCAAGAAACATGTTGACTCTCAACCCTATTGGGGTTGGGAGTTGGACCAACACTACTTACCGGGTGTAAGATAAGGACCCTGATGTGTTGCTTATAGCATATTACTGAACTGAGTGAAGATTTCCCGTGTGCTGGTGAATCCGCTAATTCCCCTAGGTGCCCTAGCATCCTCTGCAGTGCTGACAGGACACCCCGCTACATGCTCACTCTCCATTCTTTGTATCGGTCTTTCCTTAAAGGCCAGTAGGTCCCTTTCATCTTCTAAATTCCTTCACATTGGTAGTTTCATTGACTCTTGAGTTACGTTTTAAGAGCCCCTATTGTCCTTGTAGAGCTTGTGTTCTGTTTACCGTGGTGACTTTCCTTCTTGCATTTAATTGCTCCTGTGGGTCACCTGGAGGTTATACTTTATGCTTCTCCTTACAAACATCATGGCAATAGATGTATTTCTATATACAGAAATTATTAAAAAGCACCTATATTGACACTTTTAATCATCACCATGTCATGACTCGGGTCCTTGTCACACGTGAGTAAAAGGAAGGATCATTGTTTCCATTTTATAATTGAGGCAGAAAGTGTGTGACTTGCCCAGGGTCGCAGTTGGGCCCCTGCATATGAACATCTTTGCAAAGAACACTCTCTGGAAGAAGGGAAAGCCCATGTCACGTGCGGAAAGTAAGAGCACTTTGTCTCCATATTTGGATCCCTGGAACTCAAGGATCATCTAGTCCAACCCCCTGCTCCAAGGCAGGATTTTTTCTGCCTACAACATCACAGAAAGATGCTTGTACAGGCAGGTTTTGAAAATATCCAAGGTCGAAGACTTCACAACCTCTCCGGGCAGCTTCTTCCATTGCCCAACAGTTCTCAGGGTTAGGAAGGGTTTCCTAGTATTTAACCAAATCTACCTTGCTTCAGTTTAAGACCATCCCCTCTTGTTCTGTCTTCTGTGACAGTAGAGAACAAATCTTCACTATCATTTTTGTGGCATCCTTTTATATATTTTATGATGGTCCACCCTGGGCCCTGACCCCCACCTCCCCAAGTCTGCTTTTCTCTAGGATGAACATACCCAGTTCTTTCAGCCTTTCCTCATACAGCTTGTCTTTTAGCCTCTTTATCATCTTAGTTCTTTTCCTCTGAATCTTCTCCAATTTCTCTACATCCTTCTTGATGTAGCGAAATTGGCCAGCACCAAGTAAAGTGACACCACCAACTCCAGTATCTTGGATACAATGCACCTGTTAATGCGTAGCCCAAAATGGCATTTGTGTTTTTTTTGCAAATATGGCCACAATCCCAAACCCCTCCATGTGGAAACAGTGTGGGTCCCATGTGGATTCTGTGCAGCACAATGCATTCCCAATGGACATGTGCACAGATTGCACGCATGCGCGTGTGTGAAAGTTGCGCGTGGAATCTGTGGAGCATGGGATCGGCCCCAGTGTCACACTGTTGACTCATGGTTAGATTATGATCCACAATAACTCCCAGATCCTTCTCTATTATGCTACTGTCTAACCCATTAGCTCCCATTTTATTTATTTATTTAGTCCAATTTATATGCCACCCTTCCCACAGAGGCTCAGGGTGGCTTACAATAATAAAAACAATATTAAAAAGCCATTAAAATCATCATCAACAACAACAATAAATCCCATTAATGCCCCACCCAAATCTCCCCTACAGTCCTCACTCCCATCCAACCCTATCCCTGCCTGCCAAATGCCTGGCCAAATAGAAACATTTTACATTGATTCCTGAAGATGAACAGGCTTGGGCTTAGCCGCACCCCTGGTGGTGGGGGAGTTCCATAATCGTAGGGCAGCTACTGAGAACACCTCCCTGTACGCCCTAGTTGTAAAAATATCTCAAAGAGATGGCATCTGCAAGAGGGTACTGATCTCAGGGGCCTCGAGAGGACATTTTATATTTGCGCTTCTGATTTTCATTCCTATGTACAATACTTTGCTTTTTTCTTTGTAAAAACTCATTTTGTTTCTTCCAGCCCAGGTCGCTCGTTTATCTAGTTTATTTTGAATTCCAATTCTGTTTTCCAAAGTGTTTGCAACCCCCTCCCAGTTTTGTGTCATAGAATCAAGAGCCTATATAATGCTTTAGAACATTACCAAGCTCCTGGGATGAATCAGGCAGAGACTATTTTCAGACTGGCCTGGTAATTGCGTTGGCCCTGCTCCCATGAGAGGTATAGCAGTAGGTGGCTGCAGAGCCAAGGGCAATTTACAGTGAGTCACTGCAGGATCAGGAGCTCTGGAAAAAGTAGGTTCCAGCTTAGGAACTGGTCTGGGTCCTGATCCCCAAAGAGCAAAGGGGATGGCACGTAAAGGGTGCTGGGAGCCTAGGGAAGGGGTTCACATTTATGTTGTACAGGAAGCTAGAAATTAAAGTCGTGTGTGGCCATGACCCCCAACAGAGTAAGTGCTTTGGGGACAGATACTGCACAGACTCACCTCAACCGGGCAGTATACATGTTACAGCTCCATGAATGATCTATTACAAAACAGAGAACACCTGTGTTTCTGCCACAGCCAGTGAAACTTTAAGTGCATGTCATTCTGAATGATTGTCCCATTTGCTTATGTTCTGCAGGAGAAGGTAGAGCAAGGCAGAGCCAGTATCTATAGGACTGTGATCACCAATTCCTCCAAAGAAATGTCATGCTTCAGTGATTTTCCGATGCCTGAACACTTTCCAAACTTCTTGCACAACACCAGATTCCTGGAATACCTGAGACTGTACGCAAAACACTTCAATCTTTTGAAATATGTCCAGTTCAAGGTACGTTCTGACAAAAATAAGTTACTTTTTTCCAAGCCCAAAGGGCAACCCTCTACATTCAAAGGAGGATAACTTCTCAGTTAAGGAAAACACCAGATAAGAAAAACTAAAAGAAAGGTCTGCATAAGAAAGCACAATATGTGTTTCTTTTGGGACACGTATTGCACAAATTGACCTCACAAATTGGTAGCTGCACCTGCAGACTTCAAGATGTAGCAGGACAGAAATGCTGCTTCATTGACTATAAAATGTAATCAGTAATATTGTAGAGGTGTAGATCTGACCACTGGTTAGGTCAGTGACACCATGACATTAAATCAGTCCTGAGCATGGAGACCTGCTCTTGGGGCCTTCACATCATCTTAGAGGATATCAAGAAGCATGTGGATAAGGATAATCCAGTTCATCACCTGGATTTTCAAAAAGTCTTTGACAAGATCTCTTACTGAAGGTTCTTAGGAAAATTAAGTAGCCCTGTAGTAAGAGAGAGGGTCCTTTCATGGATCAGTGACTGGTTAAAAGACAGGAAACAAAAAGGATAGGAGTGAATGCTAATTTTTCCAAAAGAGAGAGGTAGATGGCAGGGTGCCTCAGGGGGTTGTATTGGTTGGTTAAATAAAAAGCAGACTGTTAAGACGTTTAAAAACATCTCAGACAGCTGTGTGACAGGGGAATAAATGGCAAATTAAATTCAATCTTGATATGTGTAAAGTTGTGTACTTAGGAAAAGATAATCCTAACTTTACAGACACAAAATTGGGTTTTAAATTAACCGTTGACTCTCAAGAAAGAGATTAGTTCCCTGAACGCATTGGCTCAGTGAACTGCAGTGGTCAAAAAGGCAAACAGAATATTATAAACTGTTAGGAAAGGGACATAAAATAATGAAAGAAATATCCTGATACCAATATGTAAAGCCATGGAATACCAAAAACGTGAATATGGAATAGTGTGTGCAGTCCTTGTCACCTCATCTAAATATCTATATGGTAGAACTAGAAAAGGTACCGAGAAGGGCAACAATAGGTAAAAAATAGGGGTGTGCTTTTTGTTTTCGTTATGATACGAAAATGAAAATTTTGATTTTAAAACAACAAATAATAACAAAAAAATATTTGTTTTTGAAATAATGGGAAAACACTGAAAAACGTATTTCTAACATTTTTGTTTCTTATTCAATTCTGATGAAACATGGGGAGGGTGTACCTCCAATGGAGGGCACTATGTGTACCAAATTTCAAAATGATTGTATAAAGGGAACCGATTTTAGAAGCAATTGAATGTTGTAATTTTAAGAAAAGCTCCATACAGATTCCTGGCTACACCTTTTTTTATCTAGCATCCAATTTTCATGAAACCTGGATAGATTATGTCCCTCCACTAGTGTATCAATCCTGCCAAATTTCAGAAAGATTGGATAAAGTGTTCTGATGTTATAAGCTATTAACTTGAAAATAAATTTCCAACTGTAACGTTCTTATATTCCATCCTGTTTACAAGTAATTTAGCAGACATTTATTACACACCTTCCCTGTCATCTCTGCCAAACTACAGGAAAATCTGATAAAGGGACCCAATTTAATAAGCAATTGAAGTTGTCCCCTTGAAGACCATTATTCAGATAAATAGCAGCACATGCAGTGACAGTCAAAAGCAAGCACCTGGCATGGAAGGGGGAGGTAGGCTGTAGGAGGGAGGATGAGGAGCAACCCAATAGACGGACAGACACATTCACTGGCCAATTACTGCATGTTTCCAGCTTTGCAGGACCAATCGGTGGTGACTTCAGGGTGGGCATAGGGGGCAGCCCTGAGGTGGGCATAGAAAGGACATAACTGGGACTTTGGGGATAGCATCCCAGAAATCAGGAGACATAGACCGTTTTTAGATGAGGCGCTGCATAAGCGCCTCCTGAGCCACGCGTTGAGAGAAGCCGGCCGCACTGCCGGAAGTGACGTTCTCCCCGTTGCCGGCAATGGCGGCGGCCGGAGATGCAGTGCTTTGCAGAGGCGCATTCTAGAGGCCTCAATTTTCAGGTCTCTAGAACACACCTCTGCAAAGCGCCACATCTCCGGCTGCCACCGTTGCCAGCAATGGGGAAAATGTCACTGCCAGCAGCGCAGCTGGCTTCTTAACGCGTGGCTCGGGAGGTGATTGTGTAGTGCTTCGTCTAAAAACTGTGATAGTTTACACATCCAGGCTTGCCAATTATCATCACAATCACATCCTGCAACACTGTGACAGAGGACATATTGGCTCTTTCCTAAACGGATGCTTCCGATTTCCCGGTAACAGGTGGGGGAGAAAAGCTGGGATGGTCACAGCACAGAATGAGGATATTTGGTTGACATTTCTGCTGCCCAATTGTCATCACAAACCGATCTTATACCACAGTGACACATAAGAGAATCCTTGGCATAGGCTCATTCTCTACATATACTGTGCAGGCATATAAAATTGGAACCCTTTATTACATCTTTCTGATATTTAGTAGAGGTGATCCTGATAGTGTGAGATACAGTTCTGCCAAATTTCATGCACACTGGTTGGACTACAAAGTTGTTACAGTCACACATATATTTATAAGTTAATTGTTTATACCACCAGAACCCTTTAGCCAATCCTTCTGAAAGTTGGCATAGATAGTAAACATGTAGAGGGGTATAATCTTGCCAAGTTACATCCACACTAGATAGAAGGCAAAGACGTTACAGCCAGGAATGTATATGCAGATATTTGGAAAATAGCATTATTCAACTGCTTATAAAATCGGATTTCTTTCTCCAATCTTTCTGGATCGTGGTACACTTAATGACTTCCATTGGAGGTACAATCCCCCCAGGTTCCATCCACAGATATAATGAAAAACAAAAAGGTTACAGCCACAAATGTGGTTTCCATTGAAATGAATGGAAATCAAAAACAAAAGCAAAAATGAAAAGAAAATTTTGATATTTATAAAAATGAAAATGAAAGATTTAAATAATGAAAACAAAAAACCACGTGTCCCTGATGCGCACCTCTAGTAAAAACAAATGTGACAGTGACCTGCTCTGGCCATCTTTGTCCCGCTGTGACCCATGGGTCACTGTCATGTTTGTTCATGGGCCCTCAGATGCTTGCCCAGACTAACCCTGGGTGTGTCGACAGCTAGCAAAGTGCCAAAGTCACAGACTGAGCAAAGTTGCTGCCATGCCAGTGTCACATCTGTTTTTACCCAAAGAGAGTCAAAAATATGGAAGAGCTTCCATGTGAGGAGTGATGATTGAAAAGATTAGGGCTCGTCTTATCAAGGAGGTGACTAAAGCGGATATGACACAGGCATATAAAATCATGGATCATGAGGGGAAATGATTTGGGATCTGCCTTTTACCTTTTCTTATAACGTGAGAACAAAGGTACACCTCATGATATTAAAGATGCATCAGGCTTAAAATGAAGTCTTTTTCATACCTTGGATAAGTAACTGTTGTTAACCTTTGACACTGTTGACCACCGTCTCCTCCTAGATTCATTTCACTCCCTCGATTTCTGGAGCTCAAATCCCAACTGGTTCTCTTCCTGTCTCTAGAATCTTTCTTTCAGTGGGTAAAACCGTACGAGACATTATCCCACAATAGGCCAGATTACTCCACATTAGCCTACAATGCAACTGACCTCTGTCCAGTGGTCATCAGATGTTTGCCCACTTCTGCCTTGGGGTGGGTGCCTGGCTGCTATGTGATGCGTCAGCCGGAGAAGGCCGGTGACGCATCATGGGCTACTGTTGCCTCACCTGGGCTAATGTGGGACCATGGGGCCACATCCGGTCTGGTTGGCCCATGCAGCCCCACTGTGAGGTGAGATCCAAGGATCAAGTCCAGAGGAGTGCACTCACCCTGGCCACCAAGCAGCTGATTGGGAGGTTTGGAGGAGCGCGCTCACTCTGGCTGCCAAATGGCTTATGGGGTGGGGGGCTTCTCAGCTCCTCTGGGTCCCCCAATCAACTGTTTTGTGGCCAAGGATAGCATGCTCCTCTAGACCGCCCCCCATCAGCTGTTTCCCAGCAGCAATTCTTGGGGCTCTGATCCTAATGCGCAGCAGGAGTCTGGCCCTGTGTGCACAGCTCCTCAGCCAACCTGTGGCATGGAGAGACTTGTGACGGCAGCCCCCCTGTCCGTATTCCCCATGGGGCGGGGGCTGCTCATTTGGACTGCCCTCGCCACTGGACCAAAGTGTGGCAGCTGTGGTGGCCCTCCCCAGGCAGGCAGGGTATCCGACTGGCCCTGTCTTGTGTGGCTTTACCCAGTGTCTCACTTGCTGGTACATCCTTCACATCGCTTTCCCTTTTAGTTGGAGTTCCCCAAGGCTTTATATTTGGCCCTCTTCTCTTCTCTCTTTACACTCTATCCCTAGGCAAGCTCATCGAATCTCACAGCTTCCAGTATCACCTGTATGCTGATGAAGAGCCTTTCACCAACTCCATCTGGTGAAAAGACTCCAACCTTTTTAATCAGATTTAGATCTGGCCACCTTCATAACCTCAAGGCTGGACTACTGAAATGCACTCTATCTGGAATGGGCTGAAAAGGGGGTTGTGGTGTGTGTGACTGCTGGATCCCTCTCACCTGGGGTTTCTCCTCTACCCCTCCTCCTCTTCGCAGGTAACACCACCCACATAAGGGTGCTGCCAAAGAACAAAGTACCGTTGGTCGGCCATTTACAGGTCGTTGTGGCAGTGGTGGCCAGAGTCTCTTTACTATCAACCGGATTGGGAGACATAGTGTGTCCCCCAGTAGCAGATGTGAATTGTGCCCCCGCTGGCTCAATGAAGAGTCACCAGCATGGCAGCTTGCAATCCAGCAGTGCCACAGGCATGGCCACAGGCCACGTGCCAGGTCCTCGTGGGACTTTGAGAGGGTGGGGTCTGATGGTGGTTTTAACATATTCAGGGAAGGCTGGTTAGGGGAAGTTATGCACTTAGGGTGGGATGGTGGTGGTAGGAAAGGTAGAAAATCTCTCCAGCCTCGGTGTGAGGGGGGCTGGGGAGGGAGTAAGTTTGGGAGGGGGATTTTTCCCCCCACAGTGTGAGGGGGGGTCCTGGGTCGGAGGTGTGAGATCCCGCCTGGTGTGAGCAGGTGGGATGGGGGAATTGGTGGGGTGGGGATTTCCCTCGCGCTGTGGGTGGGGCATCTGGGTGTGTGTGTCTGCATGGGGGTGGGGCCACAGCCATTAGGGTTGTGATGGAGTGTGGGAGATATGGTCCCTCTGGTAGGGGTGTGAGATCTGTGAGACTGGCCAGGTGCTTGTTGCCTGTCCCTCTTACTTCCCCCCAAGCAGGTGATGAAGTGGGTCATGATCAGAGGACCCCTGGCCTGGGTCTGATGCTGCTGAACGCGAGGTCGGTGGTTAATAAATCTATGACAGTCCAGGAGTTAATCCTGGACCATGACACTGACCTCGTGTGCATTACAGAGACCTGGCTGGATGATGAGTTGGGGCCTATTTTGGCTGACCTCATGCCAGCCGGGTACTCCATGCAGCATCAGCATCAGTTGGAGGTATTGGGGGAGTGGGGTGGGTAGCCATTATTTTTAAGGATTTGTGGTCTGTCAGAAGATATCTGGTGCAGGCCATATCAGGGGTAGAGGTCCTCCATCTTGTGTTTGATTTGACAGGGAACAGATTGGGGGTGCTGTTAGTAACTGTGCACCTACCTGTATAGCAGCATCCCTACTCACACTGATGGAGCTGGCGTCGGATGTGGTGTTGTGCTCCCCAAAGACATTAGTCTTGGGGGACTTCAACATTCATGCGGATGCCAGTTTCAGTGGTGCAGAGCGTGAGTTCATGGCCTCCATGGCAACCATGGGCTTGTCCCAAATTGTCAGCAGCCCAACGCATGATGGTGGGGGGGTGGGGCATACCCTGGACCTGATTTTGTTTTTTGTACTGGCCTTGAGGCGGGGAATTCATTGATGGGGGAGGTATTAGTAAAACCCTTGTCATCGACAGACCATTACCTCCTGTGAGCACATCTCCTGGCGCATGTCTGCCCCCGGGGGGTGTAGAACCGATTTGGATGGTTCATCCCCAGAGGCTAATGGAGTCTGAGAGGTTCCAGAAAGCTCTTGGGGAGTTATGCTCAGGTCAACTGCCCATTCGATGACCTCGTGGCTTTATGGAATACCTTGCTGTTGGAGGCCATCGACTGGACGGCTCCGAGGTGTCCTCTCCCTCAGCGACGGCTCCTCAGGCCTCCGTGGCTTATGAAGGGCCTGAGGTTGCTGAAACAGAAAGGGAGGCGGTTGGAGCGATGGTGGCACTGTTTGTGTGCTGAAGATGACAAATTACAATGTAGAACCAGTTTACGCGCCTATGCTGTAGCTGTAAAGGCAGCAAAAAAGGAGTTTTTTGCTGCCCATATAGCCTCTGCAAAATCTCATCCAGCAGAACTTTTCCAGGTGGTGAAGGGGTTGGTTGGTCCTCCCTCCCTCCGCCTGGAATTGGAGTTATCTAATGCCCGCTGTGACCTCTTTGGTGGTTATTTTGCAGAGAAAATTGCTCGGATTCACTACAACTTCAACACCACACTTATTGCAGTGGGTGAACCAGAGGTTGTGGAAGCCCCGCCTTGTCTGATTTCATGGGATCAATTTCAGTTGGTGTCATCCACTGGGGTGGGGGATGTCCTTGGGGCTGTTAGGTCCACATTTTGTGAACTTGACCCATGCCCATTCTGGCTGGCTAAGGCCAGCCGGAAGACAGAGGAGTCGCTGCTGGTGGGGATGATCAATGCCTCACTTCGGGAGGGCAGAGTGCCGGGCTGCCTCAGAGGCAGTCGTGCGGCCTCTGCTCAAAAAACCATCACTTGACGTTAGATCTGCCGACTGCTTTTGATACTGTTGACCAAGAGATGTTGGTCACTTGCTGGGATTGTCCTTGACTGGTTCCGCTCTTTCCTAGCTGGGAGGACTCAGCATGTGGTGCTCGGGGATTGTTCTTCATCTCCACGGCACCACACCTGTGGTGTCCCACAAGGTTCTATTCTGTTCCTGCTCTTGTTCAATGTGTATATGCAGTCGCTTGGCGAGGTTGTGAAACAGTATGAGGTGCGGTGTCATCAATTTGCTGATGACACCCAACTCTACCTCTTGTTTTCATTCGACCCAGACCCGGCAGTCTCAGTGCTTACCGGATGTGTGGCGGCTGTTGGGGATTGGAGGAGGGCAAGCCAACTGAAGCTGAATCCCGACAAAATGGAGGTCATGGTGGTGGGGAGGGCAGTGGATGTGATAGCTTCCATCGTTGATGGGATCTGCCCTCTGCTGGTATCCCAGGTCCGTAGTCTGGGCGTGCTGCTCGATCCGCAGCTCTGTCTGGATTCCCAGGTGGGTGGTGAGGAATGCGTTTCACCAATTACATCTGGTGCGATGGCTTCAGATGTATGTTTCAGAGAGTGACCAGACCACCATCATCCATACTTTCATCACCTCGAGACTGGACTATTGCAATGTGTTCTACGTGGGGCTACCTATGGTGATGGTCCGGAGACTGCAGCTAGTGCAGAATGCAGCGGCCCATCTCCTTACGGGGGTGGGTTGCCATGAGTACACTACACTGGTGCTCCAGACTCTGCACTGACTGCTTATAGTCTTCCAGGCCTGATTCAAGGTGTTGGTTTTGACCTATAAAGCCCTATACGGCCTTGGTCCGACTTACCTGTGGGATCTCCTCACTCACTCTGGAGCTGCCTCTGTGGTCCGCTGGGAGCACCCTTCTTGAGGTCCCCCATGTGGCCTGGGGGGAGGGGACTATGGAAAGGGTGTTCTCGGTGGCTGCACCTAGGCTTTGGAACTCTCTCCCAGTTGAGGCCCGGGTGGCCCCAGATCGCCCCACCTTCTGTCGTATGTGTAAAACCTGGCTGTTCTGTCTGACTTTTGGCAAGGGAGATGGGGTGTACAGTGGGATGGGAGGCAGATGGGGTGTGGGGGGGGAGTGGGTTCAGGAGGCGGGAGGGTTTGTTGTTCGGTACTTTCCTTTTTAATGTATTTTATTGTGTTTTTAACTGTGTTACTTTTAGTTTTATATTTGTTTACTGTGTTGTGAGCTGCCCCAAGCTGTTTGGAGGAGGAGGGACAGAGTAAAAATGTTTTAATAAATAAAATAATCATAATAATAAATATATGGGGCTGCCCTTGGTGACTGTAGCTGGTGTAGAATGTGGCGGCCTGCATTCTGTTGAAGGTAGGTCACTGGGAGCACATTACACAAGTGCTTCCAAGTCTGCAATAGCTTTCCAGGCCAATTCAAGGTGCTTGTTCTGACCTATAAAGCCCTAATTGACTTTGGCCCCATGTATCTAAAAGTCTGCCTCTTTCCTCCTATTCCATCTTGACCTCTGAGGTCAGTCGGGAGCACCCTTTTGCAGGTACCATCTGTCCATCAAGTTTCTAGAATGAAGGGCACACAGTGAGGTGTTCTCGGTGGCTGACCCACAATTATTGAACTCCCTCCCCTTGGAGGTTCATCTAAGCCCAAACCTGCTCATCTTACGACCTTTTGTTTGGCAGGCAAGGGTAGTGTTTGAGTACTGTGGGTTAGGGGATTTTAATCTGTTCTTTGGTTTTATTGGAGTATGTTAATATTTGGGTCTATTTTGTGGTTTTTGTATTTATATATTATAACCTGCTTTGATCCTCAATAGAATGGGTGGGATGGATGGATAGATTAGATTAAATAAACTGTCTCTCCACCCACACTCTTCTCCCCCTCCATCCAGCCTTGCATCACCAACTGACTTGCTAACATTTCTGTTTGGATGTCCTGCAATCAACTCAAGCTTAATATGTCCAAGATTGAACTCAGCTTTCCCCCTAAACTGTCCTCTCCCACTTCCATCTCAGTTTCCACTGATGGTGTCTCCATCCAGCCTGTCTCTCAGGCATGGTTCATCTTTGACTCCTCTCTCTCCTTTAAACCTCAGGTCCAGTCTGTTGCTAAGGCTTGTTGCTTCTCTCTGCATAACATTGCTAAAATCTGGCCCTTCCTATTTTTCTGCTGGTTTTGCCTGCTTACAAAATGCATGTCTTTAGACCCTCAAGACCTTTAAAAGAATAACCTTTAAGGATGAGACATTGGGTGTATATTTCATATGCTGGGTGTATAGTTAGCTCAGTAGCACTGCCGGCAGTAGGACACTTTTGCATCCTCTCACTTTGTAGCATGAGAGTACCGAGCAGACAACAAAATACATAGTTGGGTAATTGGAAAAAGCAGCAGACCCCCATTCCACCCACTCCAGACCTGCATTCTGCCTGCCCACCTCCCAGGCCCCCATTCTACCCACCTCCCAATCCCACCTTCCAGACCCACATTCTAATATCCAACTAAAGGCCCCCACCCCCATTCTTTATTTACTTTATTGACGGCACTGGCTTTTGTCCTGGCCCAAATTGACGCAGACAAAAATGTACCAATTATATAAACAGAAATAAGCAATTATGTAAACACACATCAAATTAATAACATGAATAAACCATAATCCCCTCCCATTTCCATTTAAACCAATACTCCACCTCTATTACAATTAAACATTCCTTGTTAAAATTAATATAACCAACCAGCAACTCATTCAATCAATACCCACGATACCCTCAGTTTATACCTATATTAACAAAGATACTAGAACACCCATTATATATTCAAACAACAGCTGCCAACAACAGCTGCAAAAAGGACACCCAAATAGCAGAAAGACATTATGGAATCAATTTTACACTCATCTATATACCAAGTGTGGTTCCAGGCACGCATTCCCCATTTAATTACCTTGGTTTTTCCATGATTAATGTACAGGTTGTGTCATGGCTCTTTGGAGACCAATTGGGGATCTCGAGATGATTATAGCATCATCTATGTAAAAAAGGACACCCACATGTGTTGACAAAAATTTTTGGGGGTGGGAGTTAAAATTTTGTAATTCTGTAATAATATCTTTCACATATGTCACCCCCATTCTGCTTCCACCCCCAGACTCCTATTCTACCCACCCACCCAATCCCACCCCCAAGGCCCTCAAACCTCCATTCTAATATCCAACCCTGGCCCCAAGACCTCATTCTACCCACCCACCCAATCCCACCCCCCAGACCTCCATTCTAATATCCAACTCCAGGCCCCCACCCCCATTCTACCCACACCCACCTGACCTGACCCCACCCAATACAATCCAACCTCCAGACCCCCATTCACCCACCTTTGGCTTCTTACATGGTCCCCCTATTCTGCCCGCACACAACCCATCCAATTATCCCATGCCCCCAAATAATTTAATTTTAAAGAGGCGCTCAAGGGGCCCTCAAACTTAAGAGTTCACACCCGTGCCTGCAGAAACATGATGATGGTGCCACTCCAGAGACTCCAGTCATCTCTCTTGAGTCCCCCTGCAGGGTGCTGCCCCAAACCCAGTAGCAGAAGCCGGGTGTGTCACATGCCATGATGATAAATCCCACGCATGCACAGGCATAAGTGAGTGACTGAGCTGCTGCTGCTGGCCTTGGTGACTATCAGTGTCATGCAGGCACCCTTTAATATTGCTGCTTTTCTGACCCCATAGGTGCTTTGCTTATATTGCCCCTACCAGGCTAAAAAAAGGACTGTGACCCTGAATGCCTGCAGTATGGATGGCAGAAGCTGCCGCCCATGCCACAAAACAAAGGATTTGTCCCTCACAGGACTCCTTTGTGGAATCCAATTTGACTCCGCCTCAGTCTTCTCCCTCCAGCTCCGCCATCAATAACGCAGCGGTGCTGGCGCATGCCGTACTAGCATGGTGGCCTGCCCTCCCCCCAGACTTCCCTCACAAACAACACATGCACAGAAGCTCTTATAGAGCCCACGCATGTGCATTGGTCAGTGCATCCCCCCACACCTGGAAGTGCGGCGCAAAACTGCTCCACCACCACCGCCCAGCCCTCAGCACAATATGGCACAGTTTTACGGTAGAGGCAGTGACACAGAAGAGTCAGAAATACCAAATGAAAGGGTCGGGGGCCCAACAGGGTGGGAGGGTAATGTCCATGATGCCCTAGAGTACGCACCGCACCTGGCTCCTCTTCTTCCACCACCCTCTTATGCCACAATGCCCTCCAGTCTTGGAAATGTCTTTGCCCCTTCTCCCATGCTGCCCCCCATACCTGGAACTCCCTTCCTGAACACATTCAATTGCTCCCTCCCTCCTGACCTTCAAATCCCTCCTAAAAACTTACCTCTTCTGCCTGGCCTTCCTTACTCATTCCCACCCCTCTCGACTGCTCACTGATGCTGGCCTTTCACTCAGCATCCCTTCTCCTTGGTAACTAAGCTAAGCACGTGCACCTGTGACTTCTCATCTTCATGAATGTACCCCTGTCTCTCCCTGTGTTCCCTCTCCCTGGTCTCCCCTCCCTTGCCTTTTCTAGACTGTAAGCCCCACAGTGTGGGGACTTGTCTCTAAATTATAATTGTATAGCACCAAGTACATTGCTTGTGCTATATAAATAAAATAATAATAATAAAATAATAATAATCATTAATAATAAATAATGAAGAATCTCTGAAACCCACTGCCATGAGGTCAGTATATAACTGGGTGATTTAAAAGTGGATTAGATAAATTCATGCAGAATAGGCCCTTCAATTACTATTAGCCAAAATGGTGGTCAGATGTTGTCTCGTGCTTGATGTATCACTAAATTCTAACTGCTGAAAACTGGGAATGAATAATGGGGATAAATGGCTCCATAGTTGCCCTGTGTCATTGTCACTTCGATTGAGATATCCAGTACCAGTCACTGCTGGAGACAGTGTACTGGGTTAAATGGGTCTGACCCAGTCCAGAAGGTATAATGTATCTCTGAGCAGAATGTACAAGGCACCGTTTGTCTGTTTGTAGTCTGTGCAATACATAGTGCTGGTTCCCAAGTGACAATGTTCTTTCTTCTGGATTTATGTCAGACCACTGTCAACAGTGTAAGGAAGTGCCAAGATTTCTCTACTGTGGGCCAATGGGAGATTGTCAGAGAGAGTGATGGAACGCAGAAATCGTCCATCTTTGATGCTGTGATGGTTTGCTCAGGCCACCAGATAGAAGCCTATATGCCCCTGGAGTCTTTTCCTGGTAAAGTCTCTGTCTATAAAGATACCTCTAGGGAGGGGTTAATGAGCTATTGCACAATCAAATGGGCTTATTTCAAGAAGTTGAGTGAGCTTGTGTTTCTTCTCATGACACTCAGAGTCACGCAGGTGGGGTTTGTACTCAGCGTGCTGAAACTGCAGTGGCATGTCTGGAGTTTTGCCCTCCCTGTTGGACTCATGTGCCTTCCTGCCTCGGTGTTTCCAAGAAAGAAGCACAGGCTCAGCCAAGATCAGTTCATGCTTCATGGGCTGGTTGAATAGTTAATCCAAGGTGTTCAGGCTGGCAACTCCAAACTCCTCTGTGAAAGACTTACATGGTCCCGTACAGTTCAGGGGTTTCCTACCAGCCCCCCCCCCCCCTCTCTCTCTCTCTCTCACACACACTCACACACACTCACACACACACACACAGCTTCTCTTGGCTGGCTTTCTGGCCCTCACCCTGCTGAAAGGCTTCCCTCCCACTAACCTCTAATCCTGGCTCCTGGTAGATGCCCTCTTATCAGCCTAACCTGCCTGCTTCTCCTGGGCTAGGATTAACCTCTCAAGCACCAATGACAGGGCAACACTGAGAGAGGGCCATGATTTCAGCATTGTCCAACGCTGCTGAGCTGGCTAAGCACAGAATGATGATGGGATTCATTTTCCTGCACAACTATGGGTGTTTGCACATTAAACAGGAGTGGGTGGAGAGAACTGCTGTGATCATAAATCATATCAGGAGGATCTTGCGAAGTTCTGCTCATGTGCTTTGGCTTTTTCACGTGATTATTCTGTTTCCGCCATGATTTCAGTGTTGGCAGACAGGGTTGAATTTGTATATATTTAATAATAATACATTTCCCCTGGTCATAAAATCACCACTCCCAGTGGTAAATGAGTCTTGCTTATGTACTCCTCTTAAATCAGGAGTACATGTTCCTCAGGGCTCAGGGCAACCACTCCTGGCTTTGAATACTGATTGTGTGAACACTAGGGATGGGACTCTGGAATTAATTTTGTTTTCGGTTCTCTGAGAATTTCAGTTCTTGTTTCAGGTTTTTTGTATTGAATTCCCCCCCTTCCCCCATTTTTTTGCATTGGAAAAAAACGGGGGGAGGGAGGGATCAATGCAAACCCCCCCCACAACCCCCCCCCCCAAAAAAACCTGAAACAAGAACTGAAATTTTTGATAGAACCAAAACAGCAGTTTTCAGGGCATTTTGCTTCTACCAGAAATCAAAATTCCCATCCCTAGTAGACACAGGTGGGTCAAAGTGAATCCATGGTCGTTTCCCCCAGAATAAGTGATGGTTATCAGCAAGACTTAAATTGTGTCTCAACTCATTACTCTGAAACAGGTGGAAACCAAAACAGCTCCTGGTTTGGTTTAGAACCACGGTAGAGCTGCTTTTAAGTTATGCCACCTGCATTCTGAAGTCTGGTACAGTGTTGTGTATACTGCACTCTAAATTGCCTAAGGAGGTGGTGGGTTGTCCTTCGCTGGAGGTTTTTGAACAGAGGCTAGACAGCCATCTGTTGGGGAATGTTGTAGCTGCAGATTTCCTGTATTAAGTAGGGGTTTGGACTAGATGACCTCTAAATAAACTCTGATTCTACTCTGACCCTTGCACTGGCATGTATCTTCCTTTCCTCAAAGCACCCCTTTTGGAAGGATTGAGCAATGAGACACTTTGAGCTGAGAAAAGGCACTGATAGGCTGTAAAATGAGTGTTCCACTTTCCTTGAGCAGGAGCCTGGTTGTCCCTATATGACCATGTGGCTAAAATACAAGCTAGGATCTGATCATTATCTTCATAATGGGCTTAACATCTGGCATTTTGAGATGTCTGTGACCTGGTCTGGATTTTGCACTTGGAGTCCATCCCCAGCTTTCAGATTCACATGCTTCCTTCTTTCTTTCCTGTTCTCCATGCAGGAATTGAGAAGTTCAAAGGCCAGTATTTCCATAGCCGGGATTACAAGACCCCAGAAGAATTTCAGGGGAAGACTGTGGTGATCATTGGCATGGGGAATTCTGCATCGGATATTGCTGTGGAGCTCTGTCAAAGTGCAAAGCGGGTATGGTATTTTAGATTACAGCATTTAGGATGGTACGGGGACAGTTCTAGAGGTTTTGTCATAAGCTACATGGAATAGCATACATGGCATCTCAGTATCTTGTAGCACAGGGGTTCTTGAGTTGAGCTTGCCACAATGGAGCCCAAGCCTGCAATTTTGGAGATTAGAGCTGAAACCAATGTTTGGAAAAATGACCAAATCTGTTGAATTAACCATACCCAAACTGAAAATGGCAAAGTAGATAACAACAACTATCCATTTTTCTGCCTGTTTTAGTTATTTTGGTTGGGAGGGTGTGGATTTGGTTGGGTTATTTATTTCAGTCATTTCAGTACTTTAGTTGTGCCATTTTGGCAATATTAGCACTATTGTGCGTACACAATTGCCAAAAATGGTGTAACTAAAATAATCTAAATGCCCCCCAAACAAATGGAGTACCCAAAAAAGTGGAGTTGTGAATACCTGTTTTGATCACAGATATTATTCAGATATTTGGAGGTATGGATGATGACCCTTGCATCCGGTGCAGGATCAGGGCTGCTCCACTCTTTTGCTGATCAGCTCCCCTCCCAGAAACAGGCAATAGACTTCCGTTGCAGTCTAACACCAGTTTATTTCCACCACCTGTGTCAGTATATATACAGATATATACAGTGTCGATATAGCATATACACAGTCTGTAAGGACACCTGGCTTCTTGACCCTTCCTCTGGTCCCAACTTGTACCTAGCCCCACTTCTTGGGCCTTGGACTAGGTAGCTTGCAGCCTCCCTTCATCACTCACTTAGCTTCTCCAGGTACCTTGGCTTCTTGAGCTTGGTCAGCATAGAGTGTAAAGGAAGGCGAAGGAGAGCAGCAGTCTGCCTGCCCTAACCCAACTGCCTTCAGCTAGGCTAGGCTGCTCTTAAAGGACCAGCCCACGTGAATCATAGGTCTATCCAAAAATTCAAATAATAGTCATGAATAATAAACCTACTACCCATTTCAGCTCCACTGGAGACCCTCCCAGCCAGGAAGAAAGCCTCCATTGCCCGGCATCTGTTAATGCTTGTACTCTGCATATTCTTGTAGCACATCAGGAGCCAGAGGCCTCTGTGGGATTGGGTGCCATTGCCTGCGTGCTGCACAGATTGAGCTACCCTGTCCCAGATAGATTACAATATCATTAGACAAAGGAGATAAAGGGTGGGAGAAAGGTACTATTGCCATCCCTATTTAATATAGGTGATACTGAGGCAGAAAAGGATGAAGTGATTTGCTCAAGGTCATACAGGGATTTGAACCTGGCTCTCCTTCTTTAACTGCTCTAACTAGAATACATTGCTGTTATTGTATCATCAGCCTCAAAGCTGTGAGGCCTCAAGACTTTCCCTTGTGTCACCGTATGTGATGCTTTGTGGGTTTACACAGACAAAGGAGGGGTGAAGTCTGGAGAACAAACCACATTAAGGTTTTCAGCACAAGCAATAGGTGTTGTAAGTGCTGGGGATCATTCCTGTTTGAATTCTGTGTTCCTTTGCAGGTGTGTCTCAGCACCAGAGGAGGTTCCTGGGTAATGAGCCGGGTGTATGACAATGGCTACCCCTGGGACACAGTCTTTCACACACGATTTGCCAACCTGATCAGATATTTCCTGCCTTGGCCTCTTCTGAAATGGATGACCGAGCAGAAGATGAATCAATGGTTTGACCATGAAAACTATGGCTTGGTGCCGAAAAACAGGTATATTCCTTTGTAACTAACTAATACTGTAAGGGCAGCCAGCCCACTCAGGGATACAGAGAAATTGTTTGGGGTAATTACTCTGTAGCCAAATTGTGTCATGGCTCAGTTCTTGTCCAGGCAAAGCTCCTGCTAATCAAGGTAATTTCTATACTCAATCAGAGCAGTAACCTACTACCAGAGGGTGGTGCACAGAGCCAAGCAGCAGGGTGTCAGTCGCCGCCGAGCAGGGAGGCAGGGGGCCCCACAGAGGCGCGGGTAGTTGACAGCTCCTCGTGTGCCGATGGCGGAACAGGTTCCCGCCGCCATGGGATGTCCCGAGGTCCCTGACCTGCTTGCCCCGATGACATCACGGTGGGGCGGGGCAAACTCCCAGGACCTCGCTGCTCCCTCCAGGGCCCCTCCCCCTGCCACACTCACCCCGACAGCCCTGCAGGCACGTCGGCGGGGCAGATACTTCAGAAGCAGAGATGACGCAGCACGTAGTGCGTTGCTCCGCGTGGCTGGCGGTACGCCAGGGGGCGGGACCAGCACATTAAAAGGCCAGCGCTGGGAAGGCCCCAACGAAGGGGAACGAGTGCAGACTGGCCGCCTGTCAGATAAGTGATTGAGCTGAGTTCATTGTGTCTTGTATTGAAACTTTATCGGTGTGTGTTGTGTCCCATTCCCCCATTCTTTCAGTGACAACGAGTGCTAGAGTGAGTGAGTGCGTGGGGTGTGCTTGTGGATACTGTGTGCGCCCCTCTCCCTGCTCCCCACTGTGGGTCCCCCCTCCTACACCCTCCTCCATGAGCAAGCCCTGTCTCCCTCTTCCTTGACCTTGGCCCCTACCCCGGCTCCCCTTCACTCTTGCACACTACTCTCCCTTCCCAGTTCCTGTGTGAGTATACGTGTGGGCGAGGCACGAGGTGTGGGCCTAGTTCTGTCCTCTGTCTCTGCGCCCTATGATGATAGGGGCCTAGTCTCTGTGAGACAGTTTGGTCCAACCACTATCCTGACGGGCATTTATCCCAGCGTGTGTCATCTGAGTGGAGGACTAGGACTCAAGGCACGTGACCAAGGCGTGGAGGAGTGTGTGTTTCCCCCCCCTCCCCCACTGACACAGGGTGACAGTTATGGTATAAATCTGCTTACAAGGATTGTTCCCACCCAGCTCCCCTGCTTAGGTCTCTCTGGTGGCTTAGCTGATGGAGAAAGACTTGTGATATGAAGCTCAGCTAAACATTGCTCTACTTAACATTCCTAACTCTGATTTCAAAGGCTGCTAAATTATTTGTGGAAATATATCCCACACAAAGATGAAATGGACAGTAAAAAGGTTATTTATTGTAAAAAAAACCTCTGGCTTAAGGCTCGCACAAATTCAACTATGCTCCAAAAAGCATAGGAATTGTAAAGTAAGGCTCTTACCTTAACTTGTGCACCATGTAAGCAGTAAAGATGTTATGCAGTCTTGCATTGTACTCACTTCCAAATTATGCTCCAGGCACCCACAATTCCCTTTCTTCCTCTGCAGGTTGGAGCCAACACTAACATGGCTCCTCCTTGACCTCTAGCTGTCGCTGGCCAGCCTTGGAGACAAGGCTGAGAAAAGGGTAATAGCTACACATACATAAGGGTGGGAGAAGGTCTGTGCAATATGCACCTTATTATCAAATATACACCCCTCAGTACATGGCTGCTTGTTGCACAGACCTCAGTGACCCAGCCCTGACCTCCCTACTCCTGTGGCAACTCTCCCTACCTTGACTTCTTCTCTCACCCCTGCACTGTTTAAGACTCCTAACATGTTTAAGAGTCTTGGAGCAAGAGGACAGGTGCAGATGTCTGGAATGCAGATCCTAGAAGGTTTGATACACTGTTGCTGTACAACAGTATGCTCTAGGGATGTGCGAACGTGGTTTGGAAGTTCGGGGTTCGGCCGAACTATGGGTGTGTGGCCCGTTCGCAAACACCCCGAATCCGAACTGACCCCCGCCTGAACTGACCAAACAAAGTTCAGGTTCCGAACGAGTTCGGGAGGGGGTCAGGGAGGAACCCAATTTTCCCTCCCCCCTCCAGGCTGCGCGGGTGGAAGGGGCGCCGGGGAGCACCTCCCCCCCTGCCCAATGTGGGATTTTTTTTTTAACCTCCCCGAACCCAGGGATCACCCTACCTGGTGGTGCCAGGGCCCTGGCCCTGGGTGTGGTGGCGGCGGCGGGTCCGGCGGTGGGGGTGCTCTGGAGTGCTTCAGGATGCTACTAGACCTTCCGGGTCAAACTGGAAGGCCTAGTAGTGGCCTGAAGCGCTCCGGAGTGCCACCGCCACTAGACCTGCTGCTGCCGGACCTGCCGCCGCCGCTGCCACAACCAGGGCCAGGGCCCTGGCACCACCAGGTAGGGCGATCCCTGGGGTCGGGGGGGTTTAAAAAAATGGTTTCAGGTTCAGCCGAACCCTGAACGGGCCGAACCCTAACCCCCCGGGGGTTCGCACATCCCTAGTATATTCAGGGGTGGGTGGGTGGGACACTGTTAGATAGAGATGAGTCCTTAACAGCAGCTTCAATGGCCCAGGTCTGGTGGTCAAAGGGGGGGGGGGGGCGCAGGGAGGCCGATTCTGATAGTCCAGAGCTCCTGAGACCCCACGATGGGCTATTTCTGTGGGGCCTCTTTCTGCCCCTGACTCTTGGCCCACAGGGTGACTGAATCCTGCATGGTCTTGCCTCACCCCTCATCTAACTTTCAGTAAATCATTGATGCCTGAATTCCCTTTGTCACAGAAGTAGGGGTGTGTGTGTCTTGAGTGTGTGCTTGGGAAAGCCTGTGTGTGTACATGTGAATGTGAAAACGTACAGCACTTCTGTGTCTTATTTTCATCCTGGGCCCTGCAAATTCTAAGGCCAGGCCTGCTTACCAAAGTGTCGGGCCAGGAGGCTTCATGGAGCAAAGGAGAAGTGGTGTAGGGGTGCTCAAAATATGCTATGCCCAAAATTATTTCTCAAGAGTGACCACTCACTTAAGTTTAGTCTACTGGGGAAAGTAGTTCTTCTGAGGTGGCTGCTTATTCTAGGAGTAACAGGTAGATAATGGGCTCTCAGACAGAATCATAGAGTTGCGAATAACCTCTGAGGGTCATCTATTCCAACCCTCGGCTTGAACGTAGAATGACTACAGCTCCAACATCCCTGACAGTTGACTGTCCAGTCTCTTTTTGAGTGATGGAGAGCCTATGACCACCATAGACAATTTGTTTCGTTGCTGCACAGCTTTTACTGTTATTTAACCAAAATCTTCTTTCCTGTAATTTAAGTGCATTATTTCTTGTCCTGCCTCCTGTAGCAATGAAGAACAGTTCCTTTCCATCTTTTTTGTGGCAGCCCTTTAGATATTTCAAGACTGCTATCATGTCTTCCTGTAGTCTCCTCTTCACTAGGCTAAACATGCCAAATTCTTTCAACCTTTTCTCATACAACTTTCTTTCCAGACCCTTTATCATCTTTGGGTGTCTTCAGACAAGACACTCCCCACCCACATCCCACTATACATGTTACAGGGCACCCATAGGGCAACACTGCAGCCCTGCAACATGCATGGGTGGGTGGGTAGAGAATGTCTTGTCTGAAAATGCCCTTTGTTGCCCTCCTCTGAATTTGCTCCAATTTGTCAATGCCCTTCTTAAAATGAAGCACTCAGACTGGACACTGTGCTCCAGATGAGATCTGACTAGTTCCAAATATTATTACCTTTGCTGACTTGGAGACAATACTCCCATAATGTAAGGGGCATCCCTTATAATGAGGGGCACCTAGCAGCCTTCCAGGTACATCACCTGTCTTGTTTTGGATTGAAGCCAGATACTCCAGCAGGCAATGAAGTAAGAGTTTCTACCTCATTTCACAAAGCAACTACAGGGGAGAGGTGGGGATGGGCTATTTGCACAAGAGCAAACTGAGGACTACAACCCTGGACTCTAGCATAAAGACCTAGACCCTGGAGGGGAGCAGGGGAGGGGACAGACAGTGCTAGCTTCCCCCATGCCTCTCATACACAGGAGTTCACCACCACCACCCCATTCCCCTCTCTCTCACTGGGGGAGTCCTCAGCTCACATTCCATTGCCCATAACCCCTCCCCAACCCCCCCCCCCCCGCTCTCACCAGTGGCAATAGCAAATTCCCTCTCACTCTACCATTCTCATCCCAACCCTTCAAAATTACATTAAACCGCAAATACATTTCCTGTTACTTTTCCCAACTACATTGAAAAACAAATTAAACCATTACTCAGACATCCCTCTAGCCCCACCTCTTCCACCTCCAAAGGGCAACACCAAAAGATGACCGTTGGCATCACCCCAGAGTGGATCCCACTCCTGCAGAGGAGCCAGCTTTTAAGGGCAGCTGGACTCATGGTGGGGACTGGGGTCCTCTCTGTTGGCCAAGGTATCCAGCTCAGTGCCTTATTCCTCCCCCTTCCCCTCCCCCTTGAGGAACTCCTCAGAAGAGATCAAATAAGTCCAGAGAGGGTGGAGAAAGGGGAGGGGTCAAAATAGTATTTGGTCTGTATCTCTACAGAAACCTTAATCAAGCCCTCCAATCTGAACACCTGCAAACCCTGAGAGTATTTGAAACCTGTCTCCAAATGTAGTGACTTGTGCTTGTGTCTGCTCATGACATCTGGAAAGGCTCTGAGAGCAAGCTCTCATATTCACTTCTTTGCAGACAAAATCGCTCGTATTCTTCATGACTTGGGTGCTGCTATTTCAGCTGGGGAGTTCGGTGCTGTGGCCGCTTGTTTTTGTCCTGTTTGTTTGGATCAGCTTCAATTAATATTGCCCACTTATATGGGGAGTTAGAGCTTTGCCTGTCTTGGCAGGTGAAAGCCAGCTAAGAGAAACTGGGGCTGTTGCTGGCTGGGGTTGTCAATGCCTCCCTTCTAGAGGGTAGGTTGTTGGACACCCTTAAAATGGCGGTTTTCCTCCTCAAAAAAGCATCTTTGGACATTGACACCCTGGTCAGCTATTGCCCTGTCTCTAACCCACCCTTTTTAGGGAAGGTTATTGAACTGTGGTTGCCCAGCAGCTTCTGGCTCACCTTGATGCTATTGGATTCCTGGATCCATTTCATTCAAGCTTTCATCAAGACTACAAGGGCACAGAGACAGCCCTTGTAGTCTTGGTCGATAATCTACGCCTGGATATTGACAAGGGAATTTTTGCCCTGTTGATCTTGTTAGATCTTTCAGCGGCCTTTGATGTAGTTGATCGTGAGCTGTGGTTAATGCAATTGCGGGACCTGGCAGGGGTGCACAAGACTGCTCTTGAGTGGTTCTGTCCTGTCAGGGAGGTCCCAGCAGGGGTTGATGGGAAATTTCTCATCATCTCCTTGGGGTCTCCCCTGTGGTGTCCCACAGAGTTCCATTTTGTCTCCCCTCTTGTTCAATGTATTTCTGAGGCCGCTGTGTGAGATCATTTGGAGGTTTGGAATGAGGTGCCATAAGTATTCTGATGACACCCAGCTCTGCCTCTCTTTTTCATCCAACCCAGGTCCTGCAGTCTGGGTGCCTCCCCAACGCCTGGCTGCTATTGGGGACTGGGTGAAGGTGAGCCTATTGAAACTAATCCAGATAAGACTGAAATGATGATGGTTGACCAATTTTGTGACTTGGAGGGGGTTTGGGACTCCTATTATTGAAGGGGTCCAGCCCCTCTGGTTACCCAGGTTTGCAACCTTGGAGTGTTTCTGGACCTTTTGTTGCACCTGGAACATCAGGTAGCAGTGGTGGTCAGGAGTGTTTTTCATCAACTCCATCTGGGAAGGAGGCTGCACCCCTTTCTTTCTGATTCCAATTTGGCCACCATCATCCATATTTTCATCACCTTGAGGTTAAACTACTGCAATGCACTTTGTGTGGGGCTGCCCTTAGTGACTGTCCAGAAGCTCCAGCTGCTGCAGAATATGGTAGCCCAGCTCCTTTCACAGGCGGGTCGCTGTGAGCACATTACACCTGTGCTCTATAATCTGCACTGGCTTCCTATAGCTTTCAGGGCACAATTCAAGGTGCTGGTTCTGACCTTTTAAAGTCCTAAGCTGCCTCGGCCCCACATATCTGAGAGACCACCTTTCCTTCCATGCTCCATTGTGACCCCCGAGGTCAGCTGGGAGCACTCTCTTGTGGGTACCACCTGCCAAAGCTGTTCATACAACAAGGATGCACGGAGAGGCATTCTTAGTTGCTGCCCCTATGTTATGAAATGTACTTCCCCTAGAGGTCTATCAGAGTCTGAGCATATTCTGAAGGCAGTGTAAAAACGTCTCTCTTTGGCAAAGTATTTGGTAGGTGAGGTTAAGGGTTCATGTGGAAGGGTTTAGGGGTGAGGATGATGTTGTTTTTAAAATGAGGTTTCATTGTATTTTTATGATATGTTTTTATTATGTAAGCCACCTTGAGTCTTAGGGGAGGGGCAGGGTTGAATTTGAATAAATAAATAAATTAAGCAATAATTTTTTCTTTTCAGAAGCATTTTCCTTGGCAGGTATTCCAGCCCTCTTAAACTATGCATAAAATGCTCTTAGCAACAGAATGCTTGCCTCAAAAGAGCAAATATTTGTTTTAGTTTCATCAAATGGTTGATTAGTTTCCACAGGGGAAAAAAAAGAATGCGAGCCTTGGAAAGAAGGCAGAACGAGGCACTGGGAAAAGAAAGCCCAGTGGCTTAAACACACAATGGCTGGACATGGGGTAAAGCCGAAATTCTGCCCAGTTTCTGTTTTTGACAGACTGGGTGTGCAATCAATCTGGTCAGAATTTGGGCCAGATAGAATTCCAATCAGATCAATCAAAACTGATTTTAGTAAACTACGCATGGGTAAAATGGCCACTGGCTAGTATGGTGTCTGCCATTTTGTTGTGTCAGCAGCTATTTTGTGCATGCACAGAATGGCCAGCAGCTATTTTGCTCATTTGCAAATCACCCATCAGAATTCTTATCAGAATTCCAACCACCATTCCAATTTTGCTGAACTTTTCCATGAAATCAGAATGGTTGTGTCTAACCAGCTCTAGGCAGGGCTCCTATGGCTGGACGAGGAAATGTATAGATGAAAAGCAGTTTTCAGAAATGTCTGTTATTGCAGGGTGCCTCAATTGTCATTTGGCCACTGGGAGATGCCTCTAGGTCTGGTTGTCAGGGCATATGAGGAGCATCGACAGTGTTTGCTCCTGTTAAATACCGTCAGGAGAAATCATAGGGTGTTAACTTATGTGACAGGTGCCTGTCATCCCACCCAGGGGTCGGGGAAGGCTAACCCCGGCTGGGTTATCTCCAAAGCAGGATCTCACATTCCGGCAGCCTGACCTGGTTGGGGAGGGGGCAGGGAGCAAAGTACAGTTGGTTGGCTCCATCCCTGCGCTGTAGCAAGCACCCTGCCCCCCACCATGGCTGCCATGGTGACCCCCCCCCCCCCCAATGCTGGGCCATGCAGGTATGAAAACAGATGTACCCACCTCGTTTGGACCACTCTGGCCTACCTGGGCAGCTTGTGGGGCTGGACCGTGGGGCCGGACCATGGGGCCGGTTCATTCCAGGCCCACATATCTGGTATGGCTGCCAACCCCTCTGGGGTTTGAAGGACACAGAACAGAAGGGTGGGGTTTGGTGCTGGCCCATGTGGGCCAGTGTCATATTAGTTAACACCCATATATGCTGTCAGCACCTCTGATAAACAGACTCTACTTGCCTCAAACTGGGTATCCAAAACTAGTGAGCATTTTTGAAAACACTGTTCTGAGCTGCTATGTAAATTGCTGTGACTGCCCTGATCAAACAGCCCACAGGGGCAGGAGCCAAGATACCTGTGTAGCTCAGGGATGCTTTCCTACTGACCCAGTGACCATTGCCTAGGTCAGCAGGAAAAACATGCACTAAGCATTGGAGTAAAAACAGCCCAAAGTGTGGGGTGAGGAGTCAACTTCTCCTTCTTGACCTCCCAAAATCCTGCACCCCATCCCCCAAATGTAGGCAGTTGTGTCCACTCCTCTAGCTGATGGGAAATTAGAATGCAGTCTGAGGGATATTCCTTCCCTAATTTCAGCTTCTCTACAACTGCTGTCCCAGGGTTGCAGAGGGACAGAAACTAGAGAAGGGACTGTTCTCTGTCTCCTCCATTCCCCACTTCCTTGTTTACAAGGAAAGAGCTGCCTAGGGAGGTCATAGGCTCTCTGTTTCTCTGTTGTGAACGTAGGCAGGGAAAGAAATGCCTAAGAGAGCGGGGTCGTTAGCCTTTAAATTTCTACTTGGTGAGATAACACAGTACAATTCCTCTTTCAAAAGAAAAACTCTTCAAAGAGCTTGTACTTAAAATATAAAATGTAAAGTCAAGTGCAACAACCTCAATAAAGAATGAAAGAATGCGGATTTCTCTCCTCACAACGAGAAAATAAAATAAGGAAAGTTACAGAGAAATAAAGAGAATAAAGTATTGGATAATAATATTGGACAGTAAAGTATTGGACCTGGGGGACCTCAATATTCACTCCAACGCCAGTCTCGGAGAGGCAGGACTCCATGGCAACCATGGGCCTGTCCCAAGTAGTCACTGATCTGACGCATGATGAGGTGCATACCCTAAACCTGATATTTTGTACCGGCCTTGAGGCGGGGGATTTGTTGGTGGGGGAGGTGTCAGCTGTGCCCTTGTCATGGATGGATCATTACCTCCTATGGGCCAGCCTCCTGGTGCACATCTGCCCCTGGAAGGGGCAGATGTGGTTCACCCCTGGAGACTTATGGAACCAGAGAAGTTCCAGAATGGCCCGTGGGAGTTACCCCTTGATCTCGATGCCCGCCCGCTCAATGACCTCGTTGCATTTTGGAACACCTTACTGACTGAGGTGGCTCCTAGGTGTCTGCTTCCCTATCGACCAGGTGGTTCCTAGGTGTCTGCTTCCCTCATGCTGTCATCGCAGGCCCCCGTGGTTTACAGAGGATCTGTGGTTACTGAAGCAGGAGGGGACGCGGTTAGAGCAACTGTGGCACCGTTCTCAGGCTGAAGCCGATAGATTGCAATATAGAGCGAGTTTAAGAGCCTATGCGGTGGTTGTGCGGGGAGCCAAGGAGGAGTTCTTTGCTGCCCTCACAGCCTCTGCGATGTCTTGCCCAGCTGAGCTTTTCCAGGTGGTGAGGTGACTGGTCAGTCCGGCCTCCCTCCTCCAGGAGCTGGATTCATCCAGTGCCCGCCATGACATGTTTGTTGAGTACTTCGCATATAAAATAGCTCTTATTCAGCACGAGTTCGATGCTGCATTTATTGCTTTAGGAGAACCAGAGGTTATGGATGCCCCATCTGGTCCCATTCTGTGGGATCGATTTCAGACAATATCGTCCACTGACGTGGAGAATGTTCTTGGAGCTGTTGGAGCCACTTCTTGTGAACTGGACCCGTGCCCATCATGGCTGGTTAAGGCCAGTCGGGAGACGCTGGGGCCATTGATGGCTGAGGTGGTCAATCCCTCCCTGCGAGAGGACAGAGTGCCGGACCACCTCAAGGAGGCGGTGGTGTGGCCTCTGCTCAAAAAACCATTGCTTGATGTTGACTCCCTAGCCAGCTATCAGTCGGTCTCTAACCTTCTCTTTTTAGGAAATGTCATTGAACGGGTTGTGGGTCAGCAGCTGCAGGAGCATCTGGACCGCATTGGTTTTCTATATCCCCCACAGTCCAGCTTTTGCTCAGAGCATGGCAATGAGACAGCACTTGTGACAGTGGTTGACGACCTCCACCGTGACATGGATCAGAGTCAGTCATCTCTCCTGATCCTATTATATCCATCAGTGGCCTTTCATACCGTTGACTACAAGATGCTGGTAGCCCACTTGCGGAACCAAGCCGGGGTGGGCGGGACTGTTCTTGAATGGTTCTGCTCTTTCCTGGCCAGAAGAACTTAGCAGGTGGTGCTGGGGGTGTCAGGCTCCGGGGGCAGAGCCAGGGAAAGGGGAGTGGGAGTGGGTAGACAGGAGAAGGGAATGAGGTGTAGGGAATCTGGGATGTCCCTTAGTACACACGGGGAAACCTCTCAGCCGCTCTCCAATACCAAGGAGCTAGGGTGTTCAGCATGGATCCCAGCACTGCTGGTCTAAGAACGCCTATGGCTCATCATTGAGGTCAAGGGACAGGGAATCCAGAAGTGAGAGATCAAGGAACTAGAGGCAGGATTCAAGGAACCAGAGGCAGGGAAGCGAGGGATCAGGGGTAGGGAACACTGAACCAGGGGAAATGGAATGAGGGATATGGGGTAAAGAACAAGGAACCAAAGGCAGGGGAGCAAGGGGTCAGGGGTAAGGAACATTGAACCAGGGGAAAGGGAGCGGGGGGCCAAGATTAGGGATCGAGAAACCAAGGTTAGGGAGACAAGGGGACAAGACTAGGGAGCAAGAAACCAAGATTAGGGAGAAAGGGGGGCAAGGGGCAAAAACTAGGGAGCAAGAAACCAGGACTAGGGATTGAGAAACCAAAACTAGGGAGCAAGGGAAACCTGAAGCACAGGGGACCCTGGGAGCAAGGAGGGGAGGAACACGGTGAGGGAGCCCTGGGAGCAAGGAGGGGAGGAACACAGCGAGGGAGCCAAGGCAAGGGAGCAAAGAGGGGGCCAAGGCGAGGGACCCCTGGGAGCAAAGAAGGGGCCAAGGCAAGGGAGCCAAGGCAGGGGAGCTTCTGGGAGCAAGGAGGGGGGAACAAGGCAAGGGAGCCAAGGCAAGGGAGCAAAGAAGGGGCCAAGGCAGGGGAGCTTCTGGGAGCAAGGGGGGAGGAACAAGGCAAGGGAGCCCTGGGAGCGAGGGACAAGAATAAGGAGAAGTAGAACACAGAGATAACTAGACACAGAGACACCAGACTACACAGAAACTAGGAAGGAACAGGGAGACAGATACAGCAAACAATAGGGATTACTTACAGTAGGGCATTGAGGGAACAACAGGGAGACAGACTGACTAACCTGAAGACAAGGCAGGGTGTGAGGGGGAAACTGTACACAAAACTCACCACCACCAAACACTACTCCCAACAAAGACAAAGGGCAACAAGGTGCATCTAGAGACAGAACAAAGTGAGTGGGCCAAGCACAAGTCTAAGGGGAAGTGACTCAA
>QEPC01000978.1:1982776-2011831 GCA_003113815.1 Sphenodon punctatus | reverse complement strand
GGGGTAAAGGCACAGCGGCAGAATCCTCACTAACGGGATGGGTTAAGAGGGCATTTTCCTGGTCCACATACTCACGAACATGAGCATAATTGGTCCACATGGCCGGGGTCAGTTCCACTTCTGCCGGGCACCCAGTCAATACCGCTGCTATCTTGTGAAAGTCCATCCACATCAGGACAGATGGTACCTGGCTGACTGAGGCCTTCTGTGGAGAATCACCAGTGGTGGTAGTGGGCATCATGAGGTGGGAGAGCCGCACCAAGGTTTGCCAAAAAATAGCAAGGGTAAGGGGCAAGAATAGGGGGAAGGGATTGTTGGGTGGAGCTTACTGTCAGGCTCCAGGGGTGGAGCCAGGGAAAGGGGAGGGGGAGTGGGTAGACAGGAGGGGGGAACGAGGTGTAGGGAATCTGGGATGTCCCTTAGTACACACGGGGAAACCTCTCAGCCACTCTCCGATACCAAGGAGCTAGGGTGTTCAGCATGGATCCCAGCACTGCTGGTCTAAGAACGACTACGGCTCATCATTGAGGTCAAGGGACAGGGAATCCAGAAGTGAGGGATCAAGGAACTAGAGGCAGCTCTACCAGTACCACTCATTTTCATCAGACCCCCGGCCCAGAAGTCTCTGTGCTTACTCAGTGTTTGATGGCTGTGAAGGACTGGATGAGGGCAAACCATCTGAAGCTGAATCCCAATAAGACGGAGGTGATGCTGGTGGGTAGGGGCGAGGGAGTGGAGGCCCCCATCATTGATGGGCTGCGTATCCCCCCTCATCTCTCAGGTCCACAGTCTGGGCATGCTCCTCGATCCTCAGCTCTGCTGAGGCTCCAAAAGCAGCAGTGTCCATTTCAGGTATAGACAAAGACACTGTAAATGACAAAGACTATCAGACACTGTGTCAGACTAACTTAAACAAAGTCCATATTGGTGAGGACGTCAGTACAAGATCCCAAACTCTGAATCAGACCTAAAACTAGGTTCATACATAAACTACGCAGCACGTGTCTCCCTTAGTTGAGATCATGTGAAAATTTAGGGCAATACTAATTCAAATATTGAATATTTTACCCAATACTTATAATATATCTAATAACATCTATACATTTCCAGTCACCATACCATTCTTGAATGTCAAAAGAAAGGAAACAAAACAATACAAATCCATAAGAAGAAGTACAATATCATAAACGTTACATAAAATCACACATTTAACAAAATCTTGAGAAACACTGTTGGAAGAATCAGGCACAGGATCAGAATCAGGAACATCGTCAAGACTGTGATGACAACCCTTCACAACACTTCTCCTTGATTGCTAGAGACATCTTTCTTTTCTTAGTGGCATCCTGTAATAAAACACTATCTTTCTGGAAGAATTTTAATTGATTTGCATGATAGAGTTTATCAAACGTTTTTTCCCTTTGGTGATCTGAATCTTATAAACTGCATTAGGCAACTTGTCAACAGTTGGAAACTGGACTCAAATTTATCCATTTTGGACTTAAACTACGAGGCGGCTTAGCATAAGACATGAGCATCATTTTATCTTCAACTTTTCAATTACTTTCCTTTTGGAATTTCTGGAAATAGGTTTGATTCTTCTAGTAGCCTTACCCAATTTTACAGCTGCTAGAACATGCAATTTCTGAAGGTAAGGAGGGGGTGGGTGGGGCTGGCGCTTGGAAACAGACAAGCCGCCTGCTGCTCAGCCTGGAGAACGGATATTCTCCCCCTAGGGCCCAACTTGCCACTGCTGCTGCCACCCCCACTGTGGGAAAGGAGCCTCGGCCCACAACGCGATTCAAGCTGCCCGGCCCCAGGTAACATCTGCCCCCTCCACCTGTAGGAGGAGGGGGCGGGGACGGTGCTTGTAAATGGACTTCTGGCCCAGTGGGGCCAAAAGCCGCCTGCTGCTCAGCAGCACGCCTAAAGGCCATGCCAAAGGGCCCTTAGGCATGGCCCTTAGCAGGCTCTGGGAGAGTATGGGTGGGGGTATTTGTGCTTTGGGATTGGGTCGGAGGTGGTGGTGGTGGTGGTGGCATGTTTGTTTTATATGGGGGAGGGCCTGGGTTGGGGGGAAAGGACTTGGTGTGAGGGAGGGGTGCAGTCCTTGGGGAAGGGGGGGTTGCCCCTCTGTGGAAAAGGGGGGTAGGGGGTATGAGGGCGAGGGTGGTCTCCCCTGCTGCCAGGGCAGAACAATCGGATGGAGGCCGGGAGTGGGGGGCCTCACCAGGGGGGGGCGCAGCCATTGAGGTCGTGATGGAACGGGGGAGATATGGATCCAAATGGGGTGGTATAACATCAGTGAATTGGGACAGGTGCTTGTTACAGGACCTGCTCACTAACCCCTTAACAGCTGGACAGGGGAATTGAGACCAGAATACCCCTGACCCTTTGCTACTGCTGTTGAACGCGATATCGGTGGCTAATAACGCAACAACTATCCAGGAAATTGGTCCTGGATTGTGCTGCCGATCTTGTGGGTATTACAGAAACCTGGGTGGACCTTGAGTCAGGGCCTATTCTGGCTGACTTCGTTCCAGCTGGGTATTCTGTGCAGCATCAGACACGGTTGGAGGGACCGGGGGGGGGGGTAGCTATGATTTTTAGAGAGAGATGGTCGGTTAGGGGATATCCAGTGCAAACCATGGTATGTACTGAGGCTCTTCATCTGATGTTTGATTTGGTGCAGGACAGTTTGGGAGTGCTTCTCACATACCGTGTACCTACCTATACGGCAGCCTCCCTACATGCTCTAGTAGAGGTGGTGGCGGAGGTGGTGTTGTGATCCCCAAAGGCATTAGTCTGGGGGGACTTCAACATCCACACCGATGCTGACCTCGGGGGAGTGGAGCATGAGTTCATGGCTGCCATGGCACCCATGGGCCTATCTCAAATGGTTAGTGGCCCAACACATCAGGGAGGACATACTCTTGATCTGTTTTGCACCGGCCTTGAGGCGGGTGTTCCGTTATTGGGGGAGATATCAGCAGTGCCCTTGTCATGGTTGGATCATTATCTCCTACAGACCTCTGTCCTTGCAAATGTCTGCCCCCGAAAGGTTGTGGAGCCAATTCGAATGGTTCATCCCTGGAGACTAATGGAACCAGAACGGTTCTGGTTGGCTCTCAGGGAGGTACCCTCTGAACTTGACGACCATCTCATCGATGACCTTGCCACACTATGGAATACTCTGTTGACTGAGGCCATTGATCGGATGGCTCTTAGACGTCCGCTGCTCAGGTGACAGCACCGCAGGACCCCATGGTTTTTGGAGGAGCTGTGAGTGCTGAAGAGAGAAGGGCAGTGGTTGGAGCGATGGTGGCGTTGTTATTGTGCTGAAGCCGACAGATTGCATCATGGAGCCAGTTTACGAGCATATGCTGAGGCTATGAGGGCAGCAAAAATGCTTTTTTTTCTGCCCTGATAACATCTGCAAAATCCCGCCCAGCGGAGCTTTTCCGGGTGGTGCGAGGGCTGGTCAGTCCAGCCTCCCTCCACTTTGGAGTGGAGTCATCTATAGCATGCTGTGATAGGTTTGTGGATTATTTTGTGGATAAAATAGCTTGTATTCACCACGATTTCGACGCTGGACTTATTACACTAGGGGAGCCAGAGGTTATGGAAGTCACGTTTTGTCTGGTTTTATGGAATCAATTTCTGTCGGTGACACCTGCTGATGCAGTCGGGACCCTTGGGCCTGTTAGGGCCACCTCTTGTGAATTAGATCCGTGCCGTCTTGGCTAATTAAATCTTGCAAGGAGACAATGGGGTCATTGCTGGTGGGGGTGGCCAATGCCTCCCTTTGGGTGGGCTGTCTCAAGGAGGCAGTGGTGCAGCCTCTGCTCAAGAAACCATCACTTGATGTTGAATCCCTTGACAGCTATCAGCCTGTCTCTAATCTTCCCTTTTTAGGGACGGTTACTGAGCAGGTGGTGGCTCAGCAGTTATAGGGGCATCTTGACCGCATCAGTTTTCTTGATCCCTTTCAATCGGGATTTCGTCCGGGTTATGGCATGGAGACTGCGTTTGTGGCCTTGGTGGATGATCTGCACTGGGAAATGAACCGGGTTCTTTTGACCCTGTTGGCTCTATTAGAGCTGTCAGCTGCTTTTGATACTGTTGATCACGAGATGTAGGTGGTGTACCTGCGAGACTGTGCAGGGGTGAGCGGGACTGTTCCTGAATGGTTCTGCTCATTCCTGACTGGACGAACCCAGCGACTGGTACTCGGGGAGCGTTTATCATCATACCAAGACCTCATGTGTGGTGTCCCGCAGGGTTCGGTGTTGTCTCCCCTCCTGTTCAATGTATACATGCAGCCTCTTGGCAAGGTGATCAGGAGGTCTGGCTTATGGTGCCATCAATATGCTGATGACACCCAGCAATACTGGAGACCTGGCTGGAAAAATGAATCGGGGCCTATACTGGCTGGTCTTGTTCCAGCTTGCTACTCTGTGCAGCATCATCTGGAGGGACGGGGGGTAGGGGCGGTGTAGCCATTGTTTTTAAGGATGCCTGGTCCGTGAGGAGATTTCCTGTGAAATCTATCATGGGTATAAAGGGTCTCCATCTGAGTTTGGATTTGGCCAGAGACAGGGTAGGGACACTGCTGATATACCATGCATCCACCTGTACAGCAGTCTCCCTACATGCGCTGACCAAGCTGGTGTTGGAGGTGATCTTGTGGTCCCCCAGGACAATAGTTCTGGGGGACTTCAATATCTATGCCGACACCAGTCTTGGAGGGGTGGAGCATGAGTTCATGGCCACCATGGCAACCATGGGCCTGTCTCAGAGAGTAGTGGACCCCACACATGTTGGAGGACATACCCTGGACATGATATTTTGCACAAGCCTTGAGGTGGGGGATCCCCACTGGTGGGGGAGGTATCAATGGTGCCCTTGTCATGGACAGATAACTATCTTCTCCGGGTGGATATTCTGGCACATGTCGGCCCTTGGGAGGGTGTGGAACCAGTTAGTTTGGTTCGTCTTTGAAGGCTTATGGAAACTGGAAGGTTCCAGATAGTTCTAGGGGTTGTTTCCTCTGACCCTGATCGCCGCTCACTCGATTACCTTGTGTCTAGGTGGAATGTCAGGCTGATGGAGGCCATCGACTGTGTGGCTCCCAGGCGTCCGCTCCTGAAATGCCGGTATACACTCATCTGTATACTCCATGGTATACGGGTGAGCTGCGGCAGATGAAGCAGGAAGGGCAGCTGTTAGAGCGACAGTGGCATCACTCAAGTACTGAAGTGGACCGGTTGCGGGGGATTGGGGATTGGATGAGGGCTAATCAACTGAAGCTGAATCCCGACAAGCTGCAGGTGCTGTTGGTGGGTAAGGCAATGGAACTGATGGCCCGCATCATAGATGGGGTCTGTCCTCCATTGGTTCCCCAGGTGCGGAGTCTGGGGGTACTCCTTGATGCGCAGCTCCACCTGGATGTTCAGGTGGAGGCTGTGGTGAGGGGTATTTTTCACCAATTACATCTAGTATGTCGGCTTCGGTTGTAAGTTTCAGACTCTGACCTGGCCACCATCATCCATGCTTTCATCACCTCTAGACGACTACGGTAAACTGATCCATTTTCTCATAAATCTTTAACATCCAGATGGAATCATTTTTGACATTCAAAATGACCATTTTGGTATCATTTTCCAGAGCATAACTATTATTTTATTAACCTCTTGCCTGAGCAACCTAGCTAAACCTCTGTTATTAAATCTATATTTAATTAAATCTACAAAACCCAATTTATCACTAATAAAATACTTCCATCCAATAAAAATATTAGAGGGAAAGGAAAGAGAAGGAAGAGAAATAAAAATATTTTATACAGATTTAAAGTTATATCAACAGAACTAAAACTATTGTAACAAATCACATTTTACAAACTCTTGAGGAACAATTTCTACCGAAGTCCAATGGATCAGGACCAGAAATAGGATCAGCACAATGAATGATGGAACGTTTGGCAGGATGATTAATTTTGATTGGCAGAAAAACACTTCCCTGATATCCTGCAAAATATTATCTCACTGACAGAAAGGTAATGATTGATTATAACGAGAGAGAGAGAAAGGGGGAAAGAAAAGTGACTTGGCTCTTTCCTCAGGAAACCCAATTTTCAAAAGGTATCCAATTAATTGTAGAAAGGCAATTTTGTTTCTATAATCACTGGGCGGCAACAGTGAAAGTGGCAGTTTGTTCAGGTGCTCCCTCCAGATCTCATACCCTTTGATCTGTGCTAGCCACCCCAAAATCTTCAGAGTATGCATCAGGATCCATGTTTGAAACTGGAAAGTGAGATTGAAATACTGCTGTGGAGTTGGTAAAAACAAAATGAGTAACAGAAACTCTTCCTCTTGCTTCTATTCTGTCACGGATCAGTCCTGAACCCATGGCCTTAGGATCTGGTTGGCAGCTGCTGTTTCCTCTGCACCACTGCCTGCCTTGTGCTAAAGTAGCTTTCCTCCATTTGTGTGTCTTATCCTCTTTTTCCCTCCCGCACCTGGTACAGGGTCTGGACACACCCGCCAACTTCCTGATTGGCTCCCAGCCTTGCATAAGGCATGCTGGGAGCTGTAGGAAGCTGGTGAAGCTTCTGTTACCATTCCCCTCTGGCTCTTGCTCTGCCCACACTTGGTCTTCCTACTTCTATGTCAATGTACTCTTCCTTGTAGCCCTGTGTCAGTTGTGTTGTTGAGTCTCCTTCACTGTTCTATTCACCCCTCTGTGTGGATAAACCTTTTAAGAGTTTCATGTATAAGTTGTTACATTTGCCTGGAATTTAGGAGTGAACTGTTAAGACCAGACTGGGAGGAGCCAGTAGCTGGGTGACTGTCAAAGATAGAGATTGCAACCATGTTCTCTGAATAAAACTAGCTTTATATGTATATAAGCTTGACTCCTTGGTCTTCTTGAGAATAGCACATGGTACCAGGAGTGAGGTGTGAAGAAAGACAGAAGAATGGAGCATCTCAGAATTCCAGAGGAGTTAAAGTTCTCCAGTAATGCAGCAGAAAACTGGAAAAAAATCCAAGCAGAGCTTTACCATATACATGCTGGCTAGTGGAGCCATGGAGAAGGAAGATCCACTCAAGGTACTATTTAAAAAAAAACCCATAGTGGGACCAGAAGCTGTCCCTTTATAACAGCTTACAGCTTTCAGAAACAGAGCAAAAAAAGCTATGAGGCAGTACTAAAAAGGTTTGAAGAATACTGCATACTCAAACAATATGAAACCTTTGAAAGGTATAATTTCTACATGAGAAAGCAGAGAGTGTGCGAGACAATAGAGAAGTTTGTCAAAGACCTCAGACTGCTGAGCCAGACATGCAACTTTGGAGACTTAAAAGAGTCCATAATCGGAGACCAAATTGTATTGGGCATCAGGGATACAAGCCTCAGAAAAAGATGATCCTGAACTCAATTTAGAAAAGGCAGTCAGAATGTGCTTAGCAGCTGAGATTATGAATTCTAGGATGCAGAAACTGGAAGAAAAAACAGAACACACTGAACTAGACAGGATTACAAAACTGCAGAAACCCAAGGCATTGCACAAGCAATCCAGAAGGGAGGGCCTCGTTATGAAACGGGACAGCAGAGACCAAAGAGAGGGGCTTGAAGAAACCATCAACTCCCACAGCACATGCAGCTGATATCACAAACCCATGCAATGCCCAAATTTGGAAAGAGCTGCAACAAGTGCAAAAGATTTAATCACTTTGCAAGAGTTTGCAGGATGGAGCAAAATGCACAATGCAAGAAGCAGCAGGCGCATGCTTTATGCAGCAAGGTGGAAGAAGAATTCTCCATTGGCATGATGCAGGAAGAAGTTCATGTCTTTGAGGACTGGACAGTCACTTTGGAGACCAATGGACAAATGGTAGCTTTTAAATTAGACACAGGGGCATAGGTTACTTTGAGAAAATGGAAACGAAACCAGCGTACTAATACAGTGAGAATAAGAAAGTGAAATATAATGGGGACATAATTGCAACCAAGGGTGTTTGTGCACTAGATGTTAGATGCAAGGGTAATATGGTAAAAGTGCAGTTTGTAATAGCCCAATAATTGGCACTAGTTTTCCTGAGACTAAGAACATGTGAAACTCTTAGTTTAATTAAACAAACAGATACTATTGAAGGACTGGAAAGCAGTAACATAGAAGAAGAGTTCTATTATGTGTTTCAAGGCATAGGGAAACTGTCAACTGAGGACAAGATAGAACTGAGAGAACCAAAAACACTCTCACTATACATGCCCCAAGAAACATCCCCCTTGTATTAAGAGATAAACTGAAAGAGGAATTGGATAGACTGGTTACAATAATAGAAAAAGAAGAGCACCCAACTGCTTGGGTTCATTCACTGGTCATAATAGGGAAAAAAGATGGTTCCTTGAGTTTGTGCCTGGATCCTAAACAAATGAACCAGTATATCAAAAGGGAACACTTTCCAATTCTCACCAGAGAAGAGGTTTTTAGTAACATAGCAGAAGCTAAATATTTCTCCACTTTGGATGCCTCTTCTGGGTTTTGGCAAGTCACCCTGGAAAAGAACAGCAAAAAATTATGTACCTTCCAATATGCCCTTTGGAAGGTTTTGCTTTCACAGACTTCTATTTGGTCTGTGTTCTGCATCTGAAGTCTCTCACAGAAAGGTGCAACACATTTTTGAAGATCTTAATGGAACTATGGTTTATATTAATATTTATTTATTTATTGTCCCACTTAATATCCTTCAACCCATCCTGCCACAGGCAGCTCAGGGCAGCTAACAAATATACAAATACATAAATATAAAATACACAAATATAAATATAGTAGCAAAACAACGTAAAACAAATTACTATAAAATTTTAAAAACGGATAATAAAACTGGAGCTAACAGAAAAAGAAAAAATCCCAACCCAACCCAACCCCCCTCTCACTACCTGTCTCCCCCGCCAGAAGCCTGGTGGAACAGCCAGGTCTTACACTGTCAACAGAAGGAGGGTAAATCTGGGGACAAACAAGCCTCAATGGGGAGGGAGTTCAACAGCTTCGGTGCGGCCACTGAGAACACTCTCTCCATAGCTGCTACCTGGGGAAACCAGGGGGATTTTAAGGGGGGCACCCCCAGCAGACCGCAGGGGTCAATTCAGGACCCGGGGGATGAGGCAATCTCACAGGTATATGGCACCCAGACTGCATAGGACTTTATAGGTCAGTACCAACACCTTGAATCGGGCCTGGAAAACTATAGGCAGCCAGTGTAAAGAACGGAGCACCGGTGTTACATGCTCCCGGCACCCTGTTCCCCTAAGGAGATGGGCTTCCATGTTCTGTACCAGCTGCAGTCTCCAAACCATCACCAAGGGTAGCCCCACATAGAGCGCATTGCAATAATCTAGTCTTGAAGTGACAAAGGCATGGATGATAGTGGCCAGGTCCAAGTCTGAGATATATGGCTGAAGCTGACATATCTGATGTAGTTGACAAAAGGCGATCCTCTCCACCGCCATCACTTGGGCATCCAGGCAAAGCCAGGAGTCAAGGAGCACTCCCAGAATCTGAACCGGGGGGGGGGACAGGGAAGAGTGAACCCCATCAATGATGGGAGTCACCAACCCCCCACCCCCACCTCACCCACTAACATCACCTCTGTCTTGTCAGGATTAAATTTCAGACAGCTCACCCTCATCCAGTCCCCCACAGCTGCCAAACACTGAGTATGCACCGAGACTGCCAGGCCTGGGTCAGATGAAAATGAGAGATAGAGTTGAGTGTCATCAGCATATTGACAACACCGAACATCAAATCCTCTCACGACCTCCCCCAGCAGCTGCATGTACACGTTGAAGGGGGGGGGGGGGGGGCGGGGCAGAATAGAACCTTGCGGAATTCCACATTTGAGGTCATGGGGAGATGAGGAATGGTCCCCCAGGACCATTTGCTGGGTCCTACCAGACAGGAAAGAGTGGAACCATTCAAGAACAATTCCGCCCACCCCAGCCCAGTCCCGCAAGCTAGTCACCAACATCTCATGATCAACTGTGTCAAAGGCAGCTGACAGATACAACAAAATAGCAAGGTGAACTGGCCCTGATCTAGCTCCTGACAGAGGTTGTCAACCTCTGCAGACCTCCTTGGTTCTCTGAGGAGCTGCGGATGCTGAAGCAAGATGGGTGACGGTTGGCATGATGGTGGCGTCGTTCTCATACTGAAGCCGACCGATTATGGCATAGAGCTAGTTTATGACTCTATGCCATGGCTATGCAGGCAGCAAAGAGGGAATTCTTTGCTGCCCTCATAGCATCCGCTAAATCCCGTCCAGCAAAGCTGTGCTGGATTATGAGGGGGCTGGTCAGTCCAGCCTCCCTCAACCCTGGAGTGAAGTCATCGTCTGCCTGTTGTGACATTTTTGCGGATTATTTTGCAGATAAAATCACTCGTATTCATCATGACCTCGATGCCGCACTTAATACAGTGGAGGAGGTAGAGGTTGTAGAAGACCCGGCTTGTCCAATTTTGTGGGATCAATTTCAGTCGGTGACACCCGCTGACGTGGTGGGTGTGCTTGGGGCAGTTCGAGCCAAGCAGGAATTAGATCCATGCCCGTACTGGCTAGTTAAGAGCTGCCAGGAGACAATGGGGCCGTTGCTGGCTGGGGTGGTCAATCTCCTGACCTTTGGGAGGGCAGAGTGCTGGGCTGCCTTAAGGAAGCGGTGGTGCAGCCTCTGCTCAAGAAACCATCGCTTGACATTGACTCCCCTGCCAGGTATCGGCCTGCCTCTAACCTTCCCTTTTTAGGGAAGGTTATTGAATGGATAGTGGCTCAACGACTCCAGGAGCATCTTGACTGCATTGGTTATCTTGATCCTTCTCAGTCTGGCTTTTGTCCAGGTCATGGCACTGAGACAGCACTTGTGGCTTTGGTGAATGATCTCTGCCGTGAGAAGGATCTGGGTCGTTCGACCCTATTGGTCCTGTTAGATCTTTCGGCAGCATTTGATACCATTGCAGCAGCTGGTGACTTGGAACTGACTTCCTCCTTTTGTTATTTAGGGGTTACGTTCTCAAATAGGGGAACTTGGAACAGCCACCTTAAGGGTAGAGCACAAAAAGCTGCCAATGCATTAAACTGAGCAGCTAACATCTCGCAGGGGGTCACTGTGTCTACCTTCCTGCGTGTTTATAGTGCCAAGGTGCCGGCTATGGCCATGTTTGGGATAGAGCTGATTCCATTCTCCAATCTTGGAATATTGGAGAAAGCCCAAGTTTCTGCTAAAAGTGGGAAACGGCGTCCCAGGTGTCGTTCTTCACTTAGAAATAGGTTTGGCTTTGTTGGGATCACTAGCTAAACTAGCCTATATTAGATTTTGGCTGAGACTATTTTCCTACCAGGAAACAGACCTGCTGCTTCTATGCCTATGGGAAGAACTGTTACACACTGGCATTCGTGCCTACCCCTGGTTGATATATCTGGGGAGGCTGATGACAGATTTTGACTTTTCCTTTCAATATTTTTGTGGAAAAGCCTCGCCCCAGGTTCTGCATGAGATTGTGAGTAGAGCGCAGGACATAGCCTTGCAAGAGGATCTTGACATCCTGAATTCTTGGAAAGTTGCCCCTATGTTGAGCCAGATAAAAGCTGATGGCAAGTTAGAGCCATATCTGGATATGATAAGAGACTCTAGGCTCCGTAGATGTTATACTTTGACTCGATTCCATCTAGTACAATCAGCCGTAGTAGAGGGCAGACAGTCTTGTATTCCCTTTAATCAACGGCACTGCTCTTGTAGCCAAGGAGAGGTGGAGACACTGTATCATTTTCTGCTACGAGGCCCACATTTTGATAGCCTGTGTTCGGCTTGGTTGGCTCCACTGCTAAAGGAGGACATATATAACACAGTTGAGCAATGTTATCGGCATTTGATGCTCCTAGCAGAGGAGGAGCAGATGGTGGCCATTGCAACTTTTGTTTGGCTGGCCACTAAGAAAAGGAATATGATCCAAGGCAGTCAGGCGAAACTTGGTGGTAAATAGGCCAAGGAGAAGGAACAAGCCTAGGACTCGGACAGCAGACAATTAGGAGTTATGATTTTAGTTGTATTTTCTATATACTTTTATATTAGTCATACATAGTGTTTTATTATGTTAATTAGTTTTTATTTTAGAGTGGTCTGGAGTTCCCTTATAGGTACCCCCTTGCGGATGGAGGTGCAAATTCCTAAATGTGTTATATAAAGTATGCACCTCAGTTGAGCCATTCTTCTGTATTATTAAATTACAAGGTATTGATTTGGTTGATTCAGTTAATAAGTTTATGTTGTTTTGTATCTATTTTACGCATATTTGTATATTTGTATAAAAGAAGGGGTGATAGTGAAAGCTTTGCCATCAATAAATCATCATCATCAAATGATACCGTTGACCATGAGATGTTGGTGGCGCGCCTGCGGGACAGTGCAGGGGTGGGCGGGATCGTTCTTGAATGGTTCTGCTCATTCCTGATTGGGAGAAATCGGCAGGTGGTGCTCAGTGACTGTTTTTCATCCTACTGACACTTCTCGTGTGGGGTTCCGCATGGTTCTGTTTTGTCCCCTCTCCTGTTCAATGTGTATATGCAGCCACTCTGCGAGGTGATCAGAGGGTTCAGGGTGAGGTGTCATCAGTATGCAGATAATACCCAACTGTATCTCTCATTTTCGACCAACCCAGATCCGGCTATCTCAGTGCTTACCCGGTATTTGGCAGCTGTAGGGGCTTACCCGGTATTTGGAAGAGGGCTAACAGACTGTGACTGAATCCTGACAAGAGGGAGGTGATGTTAGTGGGTAAGTTGGTGGAAGTAACATCTCCCTTGGTTGATGGGATCTGTCCTCCGCTGACTTCCCAGGTACGGACTAGGGGTGCTCCTTGATGCACAGCTCCACCTGGATTTCCAGGTGGAGGCTGTGGCGAGGAGTGTCTTCCGCCAGTTACATCTGGTGCGGTGGCTTCGGAAGTTGGTTTAAGTTCCTGACCAGGCCACGATCATCCATGCTTTTATTACCTCTCAGTTAGACTACTGTAATGTGCTGTATGTGGGGCTATCTATGGTGATGACTTGGAAGCTGCAGCTAGTGCAGAATGCGGCAGTCCAGCTCTTGGTGGGACGGGGCCACCAGGAGCACATTACACCAGTGCTCCAATCTCTGCACTGACTGCCAATAGTCTTCCGGGCTCGATTCAAAGTGTTGGTTTTGACCTACAAAGCCTTACATGGCCTGGGCCCTGCCTATTTGCGAGATTGCCTCACTCCCCAGGTTCTAGACCGGCCCCTGCATAATGTGTGTGTATGTATGTATGTCAACAATGGCCTATGGTCACATTTTTAATAAATTTGAATTTGAATTTGACCGGCCCCTGTGGTCATCCGGGGGTGCCATGTTGCAGAATAGGGCATTCTCGGTGGCAGCGCTGCGCCTTTGGAACTCCCTCCCGGTGGGGGTCTGTCTGGCCCCGGATCTCCCAGCCTTTCATAGGAATTGTAAGACCTGGCTGTTCCGTCAGGCATTTGGTGAGGGAGAGGGGTAAGGGTGGGTAGGGACTGGGGAGATTGGTGAGGGTTGTGGTGGGTTGTTGTTCCTTTTTTACTATTGTTGTTATTATTATTGTATGATGATTTGATTTGTTTTATGATATTTTATGTTTGTATTTATATTACTGTTGTTAGCCACCCCAGGCTGCCTGTGGCATGAAGGGAGGCATTGACCACCCCAGACAGCATCGGCCCCAACATATCTTGACTGACCTTGACCAGCAAGGTCAGGCATGNGACAAATAAACCATAAACTCTCTTTCATTCTCTCAAAACACAATATTATTTCATAGAACATGCAGCATTATGAATACTAGTATACATAAAAAAAATTAAAAAAATAAACCAAGGCCACAAGCACAGTCTTAGTGCCATAACCAAGATGAAAGCCAGACAGTGAGGGATCAAGAAAAATGATGTGGTCCAAGTGCCCCTGAAGCTGCTGAGCCACCACCCATTCAATAACCTTCCCTAAAAAGGGAAGGTTAGAGACAGGCTGATAGCTAGTAAGGGAGGCAATGTCAAGCGATGACTTCTTGAGCAGAGGTCACACCACAGCCTCCTTCAGGCATCCCAAAATTCTGCCCTCCTGAAGGGAGGCATTGACCACCCCAGACAGCATCGGCCCCAACATATCTTGACTGACCTTGACCAGCAAGGTCAGGCATGGATTAGGGCTGTACCGAACAGTACTTCAGAGTACTCGGGCTAAATGCCGAAGTTCTGAGTAATCAAAGTCCCGAGTAATCTGTCCAAGTACTCAGCAGTCCTTTGGCACTGTTTCTGAAGTTTCAGAATTCAGACTCAGAATTCCAGACCTTGGAAAACTTCAGAAAACTTTTGAAACTTCAGACAGTTATTTCAAAGTTCTTGAACCCACAGCCAAAGCACTACCCAGAAAAGCAGACTAGCAAGAGAGGGACAATTGCTCCAGAAGACAACCACACAAAAGTGCAACTGCGTGCAGAAATAAAAAACCAACAACAGTAGTGTACCCACAGTATGGCCCACCATCAGCAGTGAGTGCACCCACTTTAATCATTATACCAACCAAGCAGTGCACAAAAATGCAGGCTAGCAAGGGACATTTGCTTAAGAAGAATACAACAACCCCCTCAAAACAGTCTGCAACTGCATGGAGAAGTAAATCCCACCAAAAGCCTGCAAGCCCAGACCCCAGCAGTCACAAAATTAAGAAACCAGACGTTCAGACATCGCCCCCCTCCCAGGGGCACCCTCTTGGTATGGCATTGGTACTGTGTCTCTGGTAAGAAACAGACCGGGCAAAGGAAGTGGAGCCAGGCAGAGAGATCCCAGTCTGGCCTCATAGTCCCAAGAAACTGGCAGAACAATTGAAGTTACACTATACAACTAGGCTCTGTTGTGCCATGCCACAGCCTAGACAACACACCCCTCAAAACAACAAACCCAGGCCCCAGTAGTCACCAGATATTCATCCACCCCTGAGGCACCCTCTGGGCATGGCATTGGTACTGTGGCACTGGTAACTTGACCAGACCAGGCAAAGAAATCCCAAGTGCTAACCAAGCAGCAGGCAGAACTATAAGCAATGAGGCAACTAGTTATTTAAAAAAAACAACCTGCATGGCATAGTAAAGGTAAACATAACCCCATCCCCCAGCATTGGCCCTATGAACAGGACAGGGCATACCAGGACAGGCCCCCCTCTCCCCACCCCTAGCCAATTACTTACAGATCCAGCAACATTGTAGCACACAGCCAAATTCACCAAAGAGAATGGCCAAAATGGCTGCAACCACTTTTATTTTGCCCTGGCAGCCAACCAAAAGCTTGCATTTGGCTTGGCCAGGCAATCAAAACTTGCTATCAGGCTTACCATCATTCAGCTGTCCCCTCCCATACCCCCTCCTACCAAATATGGCACTAACTTTCATTTCCAGAAGAAACTCAACTGTCCATCAACCCCACACGCGTGCAGCAGTTTCTAAAGTTTTCCAAATAATGGCCTTGGTCTTCGAAACTTCAGACTTTCCAAACCAAATACCATAAACTTTGGTGATTTCCAGAGTTTTCCAAAGACTGAGTTACAGCTCTAGCATGGCTCTAATTCACATGATGTGGCTCTAACCGCTCCAAGGAACTCCTCCACATCAGTGGACGACACCCACTGAAATTGATCCCACAAAACTGGACAAGATGGAGCATCCGTAACCTCTGGTTCTCCCATTGCAATAAGCGCAGCATCAAAGTCATGGTGAATGCAAGCCATTTTATCCACAAAATAGTCTATAAACATGTCATAGTGAGCTCTGGAAGACTCCAGTTCCAGGCAGAGGGAGGCCAAACTGACCAGCCCCCTCACCACCCAGAAAAACTCAGCTGGATGAGGCTTAGTGGATGCTATGAGAGCAGCAAAGAACTTCTTCTTTGCTGCCCTCACACCCATGGCATAAGTTCTTAAACCAGCTCTATGCTGCAACCTGTCGTCTTCAGTGCGAGTACGATGCCACCATGATTCTAACCGCCTCCCGTCCTGCTTCAGCAACCACAGGTCTTCCGTATACCACGGGGACCTGCAGTGCTGATGCCCAGGAAGCGGACACCTAGAAGCCATCCAGTCGATGGCCTTAGGTGGAGAATATGGGGGAAAACATTGAAGAACATGCTCTGAGACTAAGAAAGGCTCTAGAAAGACTTGTGTAGCTGGCTTGAAACTGAATAAACAAAAATGCAAATGTAGAGTCCAAGAAATAAGATATCTTAGAGAAAGGTACACTAAGCAAGGGGTGCAGATTGATGCTGGAAGGGTCAAAGGCCATTACTAACATGCCACCCACTACAGAGAAAGAAGGACTGCAGAGGTTTAGAGGAATGATCCATTTTGTAAGGAAGTATATCCCTAACTGAGCAGGGCAGACCAAACACATGAGATCACTCCTACAAAAGAATGCACAGTGGTATGAGAACATGAACACAAGGCTGAATTTAAAAACTTAAAATGAAAAAAATAATGAAAGCTACTGTATTAAGACACTATGACCCTAAAAGACCAATTAAATTATCAACAGATGCTTCTAAAGAAGGTATTGGAACAGCTCTACTTCAAAACCATGGGGGTAACTGGATACCTGTAGCCTATGCATCCAGAGCTCTCTCTAAGCCAGAGTGTCTATATGCACAAATTTAAAAGTTTAGCTCTGATATATGGCTGTAAGAAATTTCACATATTTGTGAGTAACAAACCAACAAGGTCAAACTTGCCGACGCACACCCCCCCCCCCAGGAAATGAGACACAGAGACATAAATGGATTTTAAATTGGCCGCACTCTTTATTCAACAAATCATGGAAGTTGGTGGAATTGCTTCTAAGCAATTTTGGGTCCAGTATTTTAAACCTAAAACGTGAAGCATATTAACAAACAGGTGTATGGCCTGGATATGCCCTCCTGTGCCATCACCAAATTGAACATTAAACATCCCCTTCGAACAGCTCCCTGGCCAAGGCCGAAGGGGAAAATTATGCCCGTTCGGGCACGAGTAAGGATGATGGTGTCATTAGAATTGAGGGCCATGCTTGCCCTTACCCTTCTTTGACACCACTCCCAGAGGGATGATCTTGCTGTAGCCATGCCCTGCTTATCATCAGGTATCAGCCCTCCATCTCTTATGGAGATGACTCTTTTATCTAACCTACCCCTACCTACCAAATAATCCTATTAACCATACTGGACCCCTGCCATCACTACGGCTCAGGCCAATCCTGGCCCCCGCCGTAGCCCCACCAACTCCACTTCACACCATATCTTCGAGCACCCTTACTATGCTGTCTAGGTACAAGCTGTTGCCCTCGGGGGATAAGTGTACCCCGTCAGCCAAAAACAGTTCGGGTCTTGCATAGGTTATTCGTATATGCCGTATGCAGCCACCTCCTAGGCCCAACCACCATTTGTTAATTTCTCGGTTTACCCCTTTTCTTGCCTTATCTATCTTTCTGGGTTGAGTGACATCCCCCCATCTAAGGCGTGGAACCAGATGTGTCCACAAGATCCTAACCCCCTTGAACATATTTCTTATTAACGGTAACTGTGACTTAATATGAACTATTAAATTAACGCTAGTCTTAACCCTCAGGTCATTCTCCCCCAAATGTATAATGAGGATGCCTGGTTGTTCACGGTTCGTTACCCGGGACAACATTGGTAGCAAGTGTTCCCATTTCATACCCCCCTTTCCTATCCAATGTATGTGTGCCCTCTGATTCAAACCCAATTGTGTCCCCCCATGGGATTGCATCGCCGCATCCTCAGCCCTGCGAATGAAACTGTGGCCGACTATCCACACCACCGTCTTGGTTTCCTGATCTTTTCTATATCCTGAATAAATGGAAAAGAAGTCATTAGTTTTGTAGTCCCGGTCGTATATATCCCTGATAGGCACGTGAACGCCATCTGCCTATGCTTCTAACTTCTGCCTCTGACAAACCTGCACTTGCCGCTGTCGTTGCAGCACCTATCCTAAATGAATGTGTTCCATACCTGTCTGCCGGCATTCCTGCCATTCGTAGTGCTTTCTTTAGAACACTCGTAAACTGATACCGTGTGATGGGTGTATTGTCTCTATGTATAAACAAGTTTCCTTGACTGGACGTGCGTGCTTGTAGGTATGCTTGTACTGCTCTGAATGGGCAGATGTCTGTTATACTTGACCGGTGCAAGGTGACAATTTGCCCCCGCCCTCTTTGATCAGTCTTTGATCGGCGTAACCTGATCGTTAAAGTTCCCTCATGAATCCGGACGTCCCGTACTGTCAAAGCCCTTCCTGATCTATCATGTCTCCCATCAGCTGCCACCTCACTTATCCTGAATGCTCCAAAGAACATTACCTTAAAGATAGTGGAAAAAAGCAGTGCCTCATAATGGTTAAAACAGATGCCTAAAAGTGTGTCACACAATGCACGTAATTCTGTTGGGGAAATGGGGGCCCTTTCGTCTGGTTGGTGTTCCTTTTCGCGCGCCCAACACTCAATCATTCTCCTCGCGAAAAAGCCTTTGTCCGGAGGGGGGTGCCCATGTAGCCGACTCATGAAAGCTAAAGCAGCCACCTTTCCTGTTATAGTTTTTGCTGCTAAACCTTTTCTACGTAAGTGTAAAATGAATTGCAGTAGCTCATCCTCTTGTATGGGGAAAACCAACCTCCACCCTTTTTGAAACCTAAATTCTTGAAATTCCCCATATGCCCGATGGTAAGCTGCCTGTGTGCGGGGGGCAAGGGATCCCTGTACGATCTTCTGAATTTCTACTCGCCAAGGCTCCACAGCCCTTTGGGGAGTATCTCTGGATTGGGTGCCGCCTCTGGTGCTAACTCCCTGAATCGTTGCATCTGTAACCGAGAGAGCGCGTCGGCAATGGTATTATCAACCCCAGGAACATGACGTGCCGTGAATAATATGTTATTCCTGAGGCAATTAAGAACCATGACCCGGACCAAACGCATCACCCGTGGCGAACGAGATGACATGGAGTTGATAACATGGACCACTGCCATGTTATCACACCAAAAGACCACCCTTTTATCTTTAAATTCATTTGCCCAAAGCTGTACAGCCAGGCTTATGGGGAAAAGTTCCAAAAAGGTCAAATCTCGTGTGACCCCATTTTCCGTCCATGAGTGAGGCCATGGGGCTGCGCACCAGCGTCCATTGAAATATACTCCAAAACCCACTCCTCCCGCCGAGTCTGAATGTACCTGGAGGTGCGGTTGTTCCTTAAGTTTGTCTAGCCAAAAACTTACCCCGTTAAAATTTTCTAAAAAGGTCGCCCAAATCATTAAATCATCCCTAATCTCCTGGGTTACTCTGACATGATGGTGCTGGGGGGGGCTCCCTGTCAGTGGCTTGTATAAACGAGAGAGAAATGCCCTACCTGGTGTAACCACCCGACAAGCAAAGTTTAAACTTCCCACTAAGGACTGTATTGTGCGTATCGTGACTTTTTTGGCTGCTCTGCATGTTTCCAATTTTTCTTTAAGTAATTTAAGTTTATCCCTGGGGAGACGGGAAAGGCTTCGCTCTGTGTCAATTTCAATCCCCAAATAAGTGAGTTTGGTGGTTGGACCTTCCGTTTTCTCAGGGGCTAGGGGGAGACCCAGATGCTCAGCCAAACGCTGAAACTCTAACAGTAGCTGTTCACACACACCCGGGCTTGGCGGGGCAATTAGCAGGAAGTCGTCTAAATATTTTGATACCTCCCCTATCTCCATGTGCTGTCGAAAAACCCACTCAACCAACGAGCTGAAACGCTCGAAAGCCGAGCAGGAGACTGAACAGCCCATAGGCATGGCCCTATCGTAATAATATGCGCCCTCAAACTTCATTCCCAGGAGGTGGAAACTGTTGGGGTGGACCGGCAAAAGGCGAAAAGCGGATTTGACGTCGCATTTTGCTAATCGAGCCCCCTTTCCAAATGCTCTTACTCGCTCTATGGCTTGGTCAAATGATGTGTATTTCACTGTGGAAAGTTCTTTCGGTATAGCATCATTCACCGAACGCCCCTTTGGGTATGACAGGTGATGGATGAGCCGAAACTCACCCGGTGCCTTCTTCGGCACTATCCCCAATGGGGATATCATAAAATCTTCAAAGGGGGGCTGGTCAAATGGGCCTGCTATCCGTCCCTCAGCTACTTCTTTCCTAATCTTACTCCGCACTAGATCTTCCATTCCCTTTACTGACTTCAGGTTAGGTGGTTCACGACCCATGGGAACATTAATTACTGGGATCACAAAACCGAATTGAAAACCTCGAAGCACATATTGCACCTCTTCCTTGTCTGGGTGGTGTGTCAGGGCCCTCCTCAGCTTCATCACATCAATTGGGGTTGGGCCCCTTTCCCCTTCCCACCCCCTGGTGGCTACCTTGATAGTTTGCGTTCGATCCCGTTCCTGGCTGTATCTTCCTATTGCCCCCTGCTTTTCCCCTGTAACACGTGGAAACTGAGTGGGAACCTCCACACACCGAGCAAGCGTGGCGGAACTTACAGTTTCCCCTGGTGCACCGCCCATGTCTATTGTACTCCCAACATGTCGCATTCGGGGCCCGCCTACTCTCGTACCTGTTGGGGTCATTTGCTGGGGCTACTCCCCCTTTTATCAGAATGTGACCGCTGTCTGTTTTGGGTGCATTGGTCGTATCGACCATGCAGTCCAGCCAGAGATCATGGGCATGCCGATCCCATCGCAGTCCCGGGGTAAAGGATGCCCTGTGGCGAAAGGCTTCATCGTAACGAAGCCATGCGCCAGGGGGGCCAACCCCATAGGCTCTCTTCACTATGTCAGCATATTTCAACAATTCTACCGCCCGCTCTGGGAAAACTTCCAGCACTACCCCTAAATAAACCGAGTAAGCAGATGACCAGTTAGCCCAATTTCTGTCTGCTTTGGGCCTTCTGAATCTCTCCTTCTCCTTTTGGTCATCTTTCTCTGCAGGGTCTAGAATCGGGTCACTAAATAAGAGGGCGAATATATCTATGTATTCGCCCCTCCATATCTTTTCCCTGGTGGCGTAGGCGAGGTGCTCGCCTATGGGAGAGGATAATTCTGAATAACCACCCCCCATGGGTGGTAAGGGGCGGGCCATGAGCTGGGGGGATGTTGCTAGATTAGCATATGAAGGATTTTCTGGGCTCACTCCCCTTTTATGTTGGATTGCCCCTTGTGGCCGAAAACCTGAACCCACAGCTTGGTACCCTGCTGGTGTAGGGACTGGCGTCACTTTTACCCACATCCCATTCCACCACAACATTTGTGGTGTATTACGTTGGTTTGTGGGGTGTGCCTGCTGTTCCCATTGCTGGTGCACTTGCTGCTCCCCCATTGTTGTTTCCCCCATTGCCAAGCTGCCCCCTCTATTCGTGGCCTTTGCCAGCTGTTGTTGCAGCCGGTGATCTGATCTAACCAGCCAGTGGGGCTCGTTTACCTGGTCTCCCCCTTCTCTGCAGCCCCCTTCCCACAGCTGCGGCTCCTCACCTTCCTGCTGCCGGCCGGCTTCGCCCCTCATGTGTTGTGGCGGTGGCCTCCCTTGCTCCGCCATCAGATGTAATTCACTCTCGAGTGCCTGGATCCTTTGCCACATGGCTTGGTCTCCAGCGTCAATCTCGCCAGCGCTATACTCTGCCTCGGTCTCATTATTCTCTCTTTCTGTTGCCTCTGGTGGGAGAGGAAAATTGCCCCCCTCCCCCTGGGCAACCCCTTCCGCAGGCGGGGCACCTAGCGCTGCAGAAGGCTGTGCCCTCGAACCCCCCAGCATCTGCCTCTGGTTCCATCCAGAGTTGGCCCCAGATTGTTGCCCCGGGGTAATTATTCCCCTTCCATCATGCTGTGCCAGTATGGTGCTGGAGCTCTGTGGGGCAGCACCTTGAGTGGGGAGGGCCCTTTCTTGTCCACCCGTTCCTGGTCCTGCCCTGCAAAGCTGGCTGCGTCCCCTTGGGAATTGCGTATATTCTCCCACAGCTTCTCTATACCTTGCTGGGGGAATAATGGGTCTGCCCCCCCGACGGCCAAATACCACAGGCTCACGAGTCCCTGGCCTCCAAACTTCGCAAACTGAGGGCTGGGAGGTCTCTCCCATCCCCATATCCCACGGAGGGGGGGTGCTCATTTCCCCCTCTTCCCCCTCCCTTAGGCTTCTCATGGAGGCTGCTAGTGCCTCGCATGCTTGGAGCCTGCTCTGCATTTCAGCCCTTGATGGGGGTGGGGGTGCATCACTCACCTCTCCCCTCTCTGTGAGGCATTGCATGGCAGCTGGAGGCTCTGGCTCCAACGTGGTAGCTGGGTGCTTTTTTGCCCTTTGTGCCTCTTTTCCTGCTGCTTTCTTCTTCTGCCGTCCCATCCTGATTAACAGCAGTGTAACTCAGCTGCTGCTTCTACTTGTTATTGCTCCTTTCAGCCTGGAGGTGCCTTACAGGCAGGATTGCAACTGCCTTGCTGCTTCCCTGTTGGGATTTTTGCTGCGAATGAGGAGAGATCTGCACGGGCGGCAGTTGCTCCTCCTCCCCCTCCTATGCAAAGGGGAGGAGCTGCCCCCGCACCGTCCAATCAGGAGTCCCTGCTGGGCACACCTGATGCCCGAGCCACCAATCAATGGTGCACGGGCCGAATCAACGGGGTTTCCAACCCCGTGCACATTTTTGCGCCCATTTCCCTTGCGGGGAAGAGCGGGGCGCGGCAACCCCCCCCGCCCCCTATGCAGGGAGCGGAGGGCCCTTTTCAGCATGCACAGTCTGGCTCTGTAGGATGGGCTGGCAGACCCACACATGGTAAGACTCTGTCTAGCACCCCTAATCAGTCTTTCTCCTGTAGAACATGGGGAAAGGAAGTATGGAAGGGGAGGGGTAATCCCAGGCCACAAGCTTCTTATGGCCAGACAAATAAAAATGTCTTCCCTCCTAGTGATCACACAAGTCAGGGTGCAACAATGACTACTCCAACTGACAATTATTTCACAGTTAACTCAGATGATGCATACTTTGTTACATAGGATAGTGTTAAGGGGCTGAGGGTTGGTGCTTGGGAAGGGAAGGTAACAGACAGGGAAGGTAATAGATAAAGGAAACCTCTTAGCTGTTCTCTGATACCAAGGAGACTCGGCATGAGAGCTGGGGAATCCAGCCTAAGAGATCTTACAGTTCATCAAGGTAAAGGAAAGGGAGCGAGGAACAAGAAGGGTACCGGATAAAAGAATGCCAGATACAGGGGGGCAGGGTCACAGGGCTGAACAAGGCAAGAGGGTGGCACAGAAACAAGGCACAGAACTGGAGAGTAAACACAGACTGTAGGAGGGACCCATCAGGCTAGCAAAAACATCCAGTGAGACACAAAAGGGTTGGGGGAAGAGAACACAGGACAAGTGGATGCGAAGCTAAAGGAAGCAAGGGAAACAAAACAAAGAGCAGAATGCAACTAGAGCTGGAAGAGTAGAGAATGTGGGGAAGAGAAGAACACACAAACAGATGCACAAGGGGGACAATGCCAACAAGAGGAGGAGAAGGGTATCAGGCTATACTTATTAAGGAAGGAAGGAAGGAACCAACAATACACACACACACATGGGTAAGCATACACAACACTACTCACTGGGGAAGGCTAGGGAACCAGGGGCAGGGGAAGTGCTACACAAACAAAGGAAGAAGGAGGGTGTGCTGTTCTCAAGCAGACCGAAGAGTCAAGCTTATAGAAATATAAAGCTAGTTTTATTCAGAGAGCATGGCTACAACCTCTACATCCAGTTACTGGCTCCTCCCAGGCTGGTTTTAGCAACTCCCTCCTAAATCCCAGGCAAATGTAACAATGTGTACATGAAACTCTTAAAGGTATATCCACATCTTTCCCCTTTTACAAGTAACATTTCCCCATATAATACAAATAGCTGTGAGACTGATTGAAGTATAATTGAAGTACAACTCTAACATGTTTCTATTAGCCTTTGTGTTGGCTTTCTGACTCTATGTGCTCTTTGCTGTGTTTCTGTATTCTCCACTTTTATTGGTTCAGATCTATTTTTGTTTCCTTCTTCAGACCTCTCTGTGTCCTCTCCAATCTCCTCTGCCGTAGCTTGTTGGTTAGGTGTTAACTCTGTTTTCTTTAGTGAATCTTGTGATGCTGCTTCATTTCTCCCCTTTACTACCTGCAAGTGTTGTCTATTCCTTCTGAACACTTGTCCTTCAGGTGTGACTACTTATAAGATCTAGGCTCTACTTGTTAAGATACTAGTGCTCTTTGTTTCCAAGTTTGGCCATCTGAAATAAGCACCATGTCTTTGTTGTGCAGCTGTGGTAGCTCCCTGGAACCTCTGTCATAGTACTGCTTTTGCTTGATTTTCTTGCATATTTAAAATGTTTTCAAGTCACTCTTTTTATTCTCATGAGCATCATGCACTAGATTCAGCAGCCTGGTGTTGATTTTCCAGTTAAACAGAATTTCTCCTGGGGGCAATCAATGTTTCATGGGTGTTGCCCTGTAATTTAGGAGTGACAGGTAAATATCTGTGTGTGAATCTTTGGCTTTTTTCAAGTTTTTTTTACTAGTATTTGCATTCCATTTTCCCACCTACCCATTGGATTGTGAGTATTTTGAACTTGAAGTACTGTGCTGGAATCCATATTTGCTTGCAAACTCATACAGCTGAATTGTGGTCCATTGTCTGTAGGGCTGATGCGGCAGCAGCTTTTACCACGCCGCGATTCCGTTCCGCCATTTCGGAACTGCCCGCGCCACACCGCGACTTTTCTGTGGATATTCCGCTAATTCCGCCGGAATTCTGCAAATCGCAGCATTGCGGAAAAATTGCAGAAAAATTGCGGAAAACCGCTATTCCGCTATTTTTTGGCACTGGCGGAATTGCGGAAATAGTGAAAATGTCATGTTTCCACGATTCCACTAAGTTGCGGAATTAAATAAGCGGAACCGCGGAANGCCACCAATCAATGGTGCACGGGCCGAATCAACGGGGTTTCCAACCCCGTGCACATTTTTGCGCCCATTTCCCTTGCGGGGAAGAGCGGGGCGCGGCAACCCCCCCCGCCCCCTATGCAGGGAGCGGAGGGCCCTTTTCAGCATGCACAGTCTGGCTCTGTAGGATGGGCTGGCAGACCCACACATGGTAAGACTCTGTCTAGCACCCCTAATCAGTCTTTCTCCTGTAGAACATGGGGAAAGGAAGTATGGAAGGGGAGGGGTAATCCCAGGCCACAAGCTTCTTATGGCCAGACAAATAAAAATGTCTTCCCTCCTAGTGATCACACAAGTCAGGGTGCAACAATGCCTACTCCAACTGACAATTATTTCACAGTTAACTCAGATGATGCATACTTTGTTACATAGGATAGTGTTAAGGGGCTGAGGGTTGGTGCTTGGGAAGGGAAGGTAACAGACAGGGAAGGTAATAGATAAAGGAAACCTCTTAGCTGTTCTCTGATACCAAGGAGACTCGGCATGAGAGCTGGGGAATCCAGCCTAAGAGATCTTACAGTTCATCAAGGTAAAGGAAAGGGAGCGAGGAACAAGAAGGGTACCGGATAAAAGAATGCCAGATACAGGGGGGCAGGGTCACAGGGCTGAACAAGGCAAGAGGGGGGCACAGAAACAAGGCACAGAACTGGAGAGTAAACACAGACTGTAGGAGGGACCCATCAGGCTAGCAAAAACATCCAGTGAGACACAAAAGGGTTGGGGGAAGAGAACACAGGACAAGTGGATGCGAAGCTAAAGGAAGCAAGGGAAACAAAACAAAGAGCAGAATGCAACTAGAGCTGGAAGAGTAGAGAATGTGGGGAAGAGAAGAACACACAAACAGATGCACAAGGGGGACAATGCCAACAAGAGGAGGAGAAGGGTATCAGGCTATACTTATTAAGGAAGGAAGGAAGGAACCAACAATACACACACACACATGGGTAAGCATACACAACACTACTCACTGGGGAAGGCTAGGGAACCAGGGGCAGGGGAAGTGCTACACAAACAAAGGAAGAAGGAGGGTGTGCTGTTCTCAAGCAGACCGAAGAGTCAAGCTTATAGAAATATAAAGCTAGTTTTATTCAGAGAGCATGGCTACAACCTCTACATCCAGTTACTGGCTCCTCCCAGGCTGGTTTTAGCAACTCCCTCCTAAATCCCAGGCAAATGTAACAATGTGTACATGAAACTCTTAAAGGTATATCCACATCTTTCCCCTTTTACAAGTAACATTTCCCCATATAATACAAATAGCTGTGAGACTGATTGAAGTATAATTGAAGTACAACTCTAACATGTTTCTATTAGCCTTTGTGTTGGCTTTCTGACTCTATGTGCTCTTTGCTGTGTTTCTGTATTCTCCACTTTTATTGGTTCAGATCTATTTTTGTTTCCTTCTTCAGACCTCTCTGTGTCCTCTCCAATCTCCTCTGCCGTAGCTTGTTGGTTAGGTGTTAACTCTGTTTTCTTTAGTGAATCTTGTGATGCTGCTTCATTTCTCCCCTTTACTACCTGCAAGTGTTGTCTATTCCTTCTGAACACTTGTCCTTCAGGTGTGACTACTTATAAGATCTAGGCTCTACTTGTTAAGATACTAGTGCTCTTTGTTTCCAAGTTTGGCCATCTGAAATAAGCACCATGTCTTTGTTGTGCAGCTGTGGTAGCTCCCTGGAACCTCTGTCATAGTACTGCTTTTGCTTGATTTTCTTGCATATTTAAAATGTTTTCAAGTCACTCTTTTTATTCTCATGAGCATCATGCACTAGATTCAGCAGCCTGGTGTTGATTTTCCAGTTAAACAGAATTTCTCCTGGGGGCAATCAATGTTTCATGGGTGTTGCCCTGTAATTTAGGAGTGACAGGTAAATATCTGTGTGTGAATCTTTGGCTTTTTTCAAGTTTTTTTTACTAGTATTTGCATTCCATTTTCCCACCTACCCATTGGATTGTGAGTATTTTGAACTTGAAGTACTGTGCTGGAATCCATATTTGCTTGCAAACTCATACAGCTGAATTGTGGTCCATTGTCTGTAGGGCTGATGCGGCAGCAGCTTTTACCACGCCGCGATTCCGTTCCGCCATTTCGGAACTGCCCGCGCCACACCGCGACTTTTCTGTGGATATTCCGCTAATTCCGCCGGAATTCTGCAAATCGCAGCATTGCGGAAAAATTGCAGAAAAATTGCGGAAAACCGCTATTCCGCTATTTTTTGGCACTGGCGGAATTGCGGAAATAGTGAAAATGTCATGTTTCCACGATTCCACTAAGTTGCGGAATTAAATAAGCGGAACCGCGGAATGAAACCGTGAATGAAAGCCTCTGCCATGCCGTTCCACTAATTGCGGAAACACTGTTTCCGCCGGAAATAGCTACCGCTGCGATATTCTGCTACAGCCCTAATTGTCTGTACTCACAATTTTTACAATCCCATGTCTGGCAAAAATTGATTTGATGTGAGTGATCACATGACTTGCTGTTATATATAATAAACTTTGATTGTTTGGCCGTTGGCTGTAACAAAATTCATCAAAAAATTATACAAAACATACATTGTAAACTTTCCAAGACAAATAGCCAGCTTGAAAGTAAATACATATACAATAAATTTAAAATTTGGCTTACCCTTCTCGGGGGTTATGGTGCCGACACTTGTCCCCTGCATAAAACATTCCCTTGAATTGGGATATACAGTAGCAAACTGCCACAGGGCAGTCTTAATAGTAGTAAATATTGTTTAATGGTGCAGCAAAAGTTGTTACAATATATATAGTTCACAGCCATAAACATGTCATTCCATAAATGGTTTAAACACTAAAGAAAAATAACCATGTATACCTGCCCCTCATAGCCAAACAAACTTTCAATATAATTAAATCAAGAATCCATATTCCAATACCCATATGTAGTTGTATTCTATTAAATACTACACTCTTGGGCTCGGGCTCTCCTCTTCGCTAATGCAAGTAGGAAGTTTGCAGCCCTATACATCTTGCTTTCGGATTCATTTGCCAGAATATATTGCAATCTATGCTCCCTACAAACCCAAGGGGTCTCAATATGGAGCAGGGTTTGATATTTATAACGAATACCTGCCAAAAGGGTACAGTCAAACAAATTGTGCACTTGGTCCTCTACCCCAACCTTGCAATCACAAATTCTTTGGCAATAAGGCACTCCCTTAAATCTGCCCTCCAAAATGCTAGAAGGCATTAGCTGAAAACGTACAAGCGTGAGGGCCTGCCTCAGAGCAAAATTTGCGATGCTCTCCAGGTATGGTTCCAATTTATGCACCACTTTATATTTCCCATAAAAGGGAGCTATCACAGAATCTGACACCAAAGTCATGTCTTCCTGCTTGCCTATATCTGAAATTCGGGCCTTTAATAAGTTTTTGAGAGAGGTTCTAGGTAGACCTTCTAAAGCCCCCAGGGAGAACCCAACATCCTCAAGAAGGCAAACAAACCAGGATCTCCAAGTCGAACCAACACCCATGTTCCCCTGCTCCTCCCAACAAGCATAGACAAGACTTGTCTTAGGCATAGCCATTAATCTAGACCAAAAGTTTGTAATGGCCACGCGGACTTGAACGGTAAGAATGCAACCGGCGTACAAGCTGTAGCTCCTAAGAGGCCTCTAAGCACCCTATTCTGTACTGCTTCTAGGACTGTAACCTCAAAACCCCATACTCCAGCACCATAGAGCATTTGGGGGATAAGTTTATGGGCTAAAAGATGGATGACTGGTTTAATCATCTCCCCCCCCCCCTCCCCCCCCATAGCCCAAAACTTTAAGATTCCCCCAGCTGTTTGTCTGGCTTTCAGCTTAGCCATTGCCAAATGGGTCGACCAAGAGCCTGATGCCGCAAAACATAGACCCAGATACTTATAAAAAGGGACTTGCGCTATTTTAAATCCATCCAGATACCATTTCCGGGTCCGGGTCTTCCTAGCAAAGACTACGACCTTGGTCTTATCATAGTTAATTTTAAG
>QEPC01000978.1:1947873-1968536 GCA_003113815.1 Sphenodon punctatus | reverse complement strand
GCTGGGGGCTTCTGGCTGGCTGGGGGTGGAGCCCTGCCGCAATGGCTTCTGGGGGCTTCAGGGGGTGGGCGGGGCTTCTGGGGGCGGGCGGGCAGCTTTGGCCTGGGGCCTGGGCTGGGCCCTCCCAGGGGGTGGGGCCTCGCTCACCTGCAGGGGATGAGCCCTGCGGTTGCTGTTGCTGTTGCTATGGCGGCTGGGGGCTTCTAGTCTACACGTATTTCCATGTTACACGTGTGTGACCCTATGTTTCTCTGTGACAGCCCCCCATAAGACTGCATGTGAAGAGGCACGGCAGAGTCTCGTAACATGCTTAGACTGGCGTGTCTCTGCATGAGAGTGCGTCTGCAAGCACATTCTGTTTACCCTTGACGTGTTCAATTTTCATGTCAAACTCCTGCAAGAACAGGCTCCATCTCAGTAGTTTGGAGTTGGAGTCTTCCAGACCATTGAGCCGTTGTAGGGGTGAGTGGTCGGTGTGGACTGTGAATGTTCTACCAAATATATACGGTTTAAGTTTATTCACAGCTCAGACTATGGCCAGACACACTCTTTCAATCGTTGCCAGATTCTTCTCTCTTGGGAGCAGTTTTTTGCTAAAGTAAGCAATGGGACGGTGTATTCCCTCCTCCCCTTCTTGTGTGAGGGTTGCTCTGAGGCCTGTGTTGGAGGCATCAGTCCAGATATGGAATTCTTTCTCATAATCCGGGCTGATTAATACTGGTGCCTCAGACAGAGCTTTCTTAAGTTTGTCAAATGCACTGTTGCACTCATCTAACCATTGTACCTTCTCTGGGCATTGCTTTTTGCATTTGTCCGTTAAGGGGGTCGCTATGTCACTGAAGTGTGGGACATAACGGCAAAAGTAACTAGTCATGCCTATGAACCTCTGGATCTGTTTTTTGGTTGTGGGTGCAGGCCAGGAGCAAATAGCCTCTACTTTGTCTTTTCAAGGACACAATTTGCCACTTCCCACCTCATGCCCTGGGTATGTAATGGTACCCATAGCAACTTTACACTTTGATGGTTTTATCGTTAGTCCTGCCCACTTAATCCTGTGTAGTACCTTGTTTACGTGTGTCACGTGTGTATCCCATATTTCACTGTAGATCACCAAGTCATCTATGAGTGTTTTCAGATGTTACGGGCGGCCGGTTCACCACAGTAGATTCCCGATGGGGGTGAACAAAAAAACCACCCCCCGGGGCGAATAAAAGCCCCGAACAGACGTGACAGGACTGGGACCACGGCAGAGAATCAGGCCGTGAGATCATGGCCCTGGTCAGCGCAAGACGTGACGCCGATTCTCAGCCATGGTCAAAACACCAGACATGGCCGCCTGAGGGCAAAGGAAGCCAAAAGGCACAAAAGGGAATGCCCACACAAGGGAAACGGGAAGGGAGGGGGGAGAGGGAGAAGAGCCAGACAGGTACCACACATAGCAGGCACATGAACAGCGGAGGCACAGTGGAATGAGCACACACTCGGGCACAGACACACTAAGGGAAGGGGCACACGGGCGCCTGGACAACACACAAGGCACAACGGGAGCAAAGGGGGGGGTGGGACACGGAAGAGAGGGGGGAACTGCAAAGGGGCAGGGCAGGACACAGGCAACAGCAACCACAAACCCCACAGCAGCACAGTCTGCACAGGCACCCTCACAGCAATACAGGCAGTGTTGGAAAGGGGGGGGCCAGGATCACGGGACCAAGGCACAGCGGGGGCCCACAATGTACAGCGAGCCTGGCGGGAATGGTCCAGGAGGCACACGGAGACCCCACATCCACAGAGGGGCCAATAGAGGGCAGGCGGGACAGCCGGTGCAGCGTTGCAGGTCCAAGGGCGCACACACACACCCAGAGGAAACACCAAGGGCCAGTCACAAGCACCCAAGAGGGTGGGTGGGCAGCAGGCAGCAGTGCTGGTGGGTGGGGACACATAGCTGGACGCAGGCGGGTCAGTGAGGCCATGCAGAGCGCCGCACCCAGGCACCAGGGAGGGCAACCCCGGGTGTGCAGGCAGACCAGGGGGTGGGGCCCAGAGGGGGCCCGGGGCTACAGGCAGGGGCAGCAGCANAGCAAAGGGGGGGGTGGGACACGGAAGAGAGGGGGGAACTGCAAAGGGGCAGGGCAGGACACAGGCAACAGCAACCACAAACCCCACAGCAGCACCGGGTGTGCAGGCAGACCGGGGGGTGGGGCCCAGAGGGGGCCCGGGGCTACAGGCAGGGGCAGCAGCACCCCACAAAGCAGACTTCACCACAGCACGGCAGAGACATCAGGGAGGGAGTAGCCAGCGGGTACTGCCCCCCCCGGACAGGTGCAGGAGCCCACATGGGGGCAGGACACCGGGGGGCTGGGAGGAACACCGGGACTCACAGGCAGTCCCTGGGGGCCACTGCAGGCCCAGGGGCCGGGTGCCCCACCTGGTGAACCAGGTGGGGCCAATGGATCAAGCCCCAGTGGTACCCCAGCAAGGACATGTGGTAGGCGATCAGGTAGTAGGCCTCGAAGGGATCATGCATGGAGAGACCCAGCTGGATGTTCAAACGGGACAACACCCCCAACAGGGCTGACAGCTCCACCGCAGAAGGCTCCGACACACAGCAGGCAGCAGAAGGGGGCCAAGGAAGATGTCCCAGTTCCAGCAGCCGGTGGTACACCACCGCACGGGTGCGCTGGTACTCACGCACCCCGTGAACACAGGCAAAGTAGGACACGGCCAAGGAAGGGCCACCCTCAGCAAGGCACAGCGTGTAGGCGCCCAGCCCGCACACACTCAGCACAGACACGGTCTCAGCCCTGGACCAGGGCACATGAGAACACTGCTTGTCTGGGATGCATCCTTCAGGGAAGTGAACCAGCCCCAGGGTGTCTGCATGCAGCCAGCAATCATGAGCGCTCGCCTCATAGCTGAAGTTGCAAAGTCCGGAGCTCAAGCTCGCAAAGGCACCTGCACGGCTGGCCGGGCTGCCCAGGAGCAGCTGCATGGCTGGGGTATGCCGCAGGTCACACAGAGACATGGTCTCGCGGAAGGTCCAGATATGGGGGCCCCCATGGGGGCTGGGAAGTGGGAGCCCGGTGGATGGACAACCAGCCATGGTCCTGCAAGACAGGGAGAATAACACCATGGACAGGGGGGCACACATACCCTCCAGGGCCGGGAGGGCCTCTGAGGGGTCCCAAGGACAGGAAAAGCAGCCATGGACTGCAACATTGTAGCACAGCAGAGCGAGGCATGGGGTGAGGACCCGGCATAGCTGCCCAACACAATAGCACTCACATAACAGCTAATCGGGATGCCAAGGCCACGGTGTTGCAAACAGACATGGGGGTGGGGGGGTTGATGGGTGAAGGCATGCAGCTGCACTAGGATCGCACAGAACCACGCGCCCATGCAGGCGCGAGGACCCATGTGCAGCCAGCACGTGTAACCATGGGCATGCCCACAGACCCATGCACCCCATTGGGGGGCCTGCCTGGCTCGGGGCCAGCCCCTGGCACGGCCGTCCATCGGAGGGCCATAATAAAGGTCCCACAACCTCTGGGGCCACCACCACCATGGAGCGGGACAGGGCAGCTGCCTACTGGATGCACCTTGCGCTCGCAGCCGAGTGGTACCGCGGCCACACCGAGCAGCTGCGCCTCCTTGGTGTGTAGGTGCACCTGGTCACCTGGCTGCAGGTTTCCCTGGCCTGGAGAACTGCAAGGGCCCACAGGGCGCACCATGGCCGGAGAAGAGCCCATGCCCGGCTCAGGGCACAGATGGGCAGGCTGTGAGCTGGGCCTGGACCCAGCCTGCGGCACTCCGCTAGGCAGTCAGGCACCTCCTGTGGGCGAGGGAGACCATGCGCCAGGCAGTTCAGCTCACTATGCCCATTGAGAGGCGCCTATGGGTCGCAGAGCGCCCACAAGGTTGGTGGGCGAGGGCGATGGCCCAGTGGGACGAGGCAGCCTGGAGGGCCCACCTGAGGATGGACAAGCTCACCCTGCTGTGGCTAGCGGAGCTCCTTATGCCCTGGCTAGAGCGAGAGCACACCTCCATGAGGACCCCCATCCCCATGGTCCAGTGGGTGGCCATAGGCATCTGGGCCCTGGCAATGCCCGACTCCTGCCGGTTCATGTCCCAGCACTTTGGGGTAGGGCTCAGCACTGTAGCCTGTATTCTCTGGGATGTGTGCGAGGCTGTGGAGGGCATGCTCCTGGACAGAACGATCCAGCTGGTGGACCAGGAGGCTGTGATGGCGGGATTCGCGGCCAGAGACTTCCCCAACTGCATGGGAGCCGTGGACAGCACCCACGTCGAGATCCTCCGCCCCTCCGCAGGAGAGGCAGCAGAGTATGTGAACCGACACGGGTACCACTCCCTGCAGCTGCAGGCGGTTGTGGATCACCGGGGCCAGTTCATAGACATCTTCACGGGCAACTCTGGATGCAGTCACGACGCCTGGATCATGACCCTCTCCCCCTTCTATGCCCAGATGTTCCTGGGGGATTTCGCTGACATGGGGATGACCTGGATCGAGGGGGTACCGATGCCCCCCTGTATACTGGGAGACCCTGCCTACCCCCTCACCTGCTGGTTGATGAAGGTCTACCCTGTTGCTCGGACCCCTGTGGAGGTGCTATACAATACCCGCCTGTGCTCCAGCAGGACCGTGGTGGAGCGAGCCTTCGGGGCCCTCAAGCAGNCACCTGTGCAGGGGGCGGGGGCACTGAGGGGCCTGGCATGGAGCCCTGGGCAGGCAGGGTGCCCGGGGGCATGGCTGCCATCATGTACGCGCACATCGTGCCAGTGTGCAGGAGCAGGGAGGTCCCAATATTGTGGGACCTATCCATCTTTGCAGAGTGCTCCTGCACCATGCCTGTGATGGTCTGCTTCAGCCTCCCGAGCGCCTCCACCTGCCTGCTGTGCTCCCGGCGCTCCCACCTCCGCTCCAGGTGCACCTCGGCCTGGAGCCTCTTGTCCCTAGCCTCTGCCCACTCCAGGGACCGCTCAATGGCCGCCTCCACCTGGTCCACAGCCTCTAGCATCCTCTCCCCCTGTTCCTCTGAGGTCCGGACGATCTCCTCCACCTGGTCCTCCCTCCTCCTGCAGACCCATGCCCAGCGCTCCCTCATGTGCTGCGATGGGGCCATGGCCCCTGGGGATGTTGGCTGCTGGGGTTTCCCTGAGGGTACGGGAGGGTTAGTCCGATCCTGATCCGGGCCCCTGACCCCTGGCCGTGATGGGGCAGGGGCCCCATGGGACCCCGGGGGTTCTTGCCAGGCCCCTCCCCACCCCCAGACCCCAGCCCCTCCCACCCCCTCCGACTGTCCGGGGAACTCCTCTCTGCACCCCGGAGTGCCCTCCCTATCGGACCGCCTGCCTCACCTGGCTCCTGTGCCTGCTGGTGGGTCTCCTCGGCTGCTGCCTGCTCAGTCACCTGGGTCTGGTCCTGGGTTGTCCCATGGCCTGCGGGCGAGGAGGGGGGGGTTTGTGGGTGTAGGGGTGTGCAGTAGGGCGACCTGGGGCTGGGCCCCCTCCCGTCTTGCTATTGGGGGGCTGGGGCTGGGCCTGGCCCATCCATCCCCCCCTTGGCCCCTGCCCCCGTGGGCCCAGTTACTCCCCCCTCCGGGTCACCAGCTTACCCTCAATGTCGGTCTTGGATCCTTCCGAGGCCGACCCCTTGGTGTGGGAGTGCTCCCCCATGGACCACTGGCTGAGGGTGATGAGGGTGCCGGCCTCAGACTCTGCTTGCCTGGCCTGGTGGTGGGTGCTCTCTGGGCTGCTGTCCGGGGGGGGACCTGCAGGTGCAGGGGTCCCAGGGCTTTCCTCCTGGGGGTCTGGGGCCCTGGAGCTCGTTTCTACCAAGGGGGCAGCGAGGGGAGGGGGTACCTCAGCCCGTTCCCTGCCTTGGACCACAACGCTCCCGACGAGCCGTGGGGAAACTATGGACCCCTTCATATGCAGGATGTGGTCCAGGGCATCATAGAATGGGGCGGTCTGGGCTCCGTGTCCGGACCGCCTATTGTTGTCCCAAATGGCCTTGTACCCCCTCTTCAGCTCCTTGGCCTTTGAGCGACACTGTGCCGCTGTGAGCTGATGCCCCGCTGCCTCCATGTCCTGCACTATGTCCTGGTAGACATGTTCATTGCGCTGGTTGAGCACGAGCTCGAGCTGGTACTCCAGGATCCCCCATATCCTAATGAAGTCCCGGGTCTCCTGGAGCCCCCACTGACCCCCTCTGTGGTAGGCCCTCCTGCCTCTCCTCCCCTGTGTGTCCGTGCCCTCCTCCTCCTCCTCCTCGTGCACCGCCGCCTCCTTCTCCGCCTGGTCCGGTGTCCTCCGGGGGCTCGTCCGCCCGGGTGCTCTTCCGTATCTGCGGGAGGCAGGGGGGGGTTTGGGGTTGGGTGCATGTCCTGGCCCCTCGTGGGGCGCCCCCTTCTCCTTCCTCCCTGGCGGGAGCCCAGGCTTACCCCGTGCCCCCCCCTTGGTGCCCCTGCTCCCCTGCCCTTGTTTCCCCTTACCCGTTTTCTGGGTGCCTCCTCCGCCCCCGTTCTGGCTGCTGTCCCCGGGGCATCATGTCCCACCTGTTGCTGCGGGTGTTGTCCCTGCACCTCCTCCATGGTCAGCATGACCCCCAGCTCCCCCTCCTCCGCCTGCGCTCCCTCCACCGCTGCCCCTGCCTCCTCCTCCTCCACCATCGCTCTCTCGCCCACTGCTCTCTTCTGCCTCCCTCCTCGCTCCATCCCGCCACACTTCCCTGCTGCAGGTTTCCCTTTAAATGTCCCTCCAGTGGTTGTGTTGTTGCTGGTTGCCTGGCAGCGACACTGCATGCATTGTCCATGGCTGGGGATCATTTTCTTTGGTTCCGCCTGGGGATTGGTGTCCAGACATTACTTTTTGTTGGTTCCCGGTGGGAATCTCTTTGACCACGCTTCCTGAGATTTTGCGCCGGGTAGCCCGGGAAGCGTGGTTGAAAGCCCATGTGGGTATTGAGCATGGTGAACATCTGGCGGCTGCCTAACAGACATTCAGGGCTCTTTGGCCCTGCCACGGGATTGAGTGTCATTCACTGTGGTTGAGCGTGATCTCATAACGTCTGAAAACACCCTAAATACGCCAAGGCAAAATTGCGCATCCCTTCTAGGATGTGATCTATTAACCTCATGAATGTAGACCCACTGTTCTTTAACCCAAAAGGCATCACAGTGAATTCATACAGGCCCTTGTCCGTTATGAATGCTGTTTTGGACCTGTCCCCCGGGTTCATTTTAATCTGCCAATACCCCTTGGTCATGTCTAGGGTAGTCAGATATTTAGCAATCCTTTCCATCATGTCATCTGTTCTAGGCATGGGATATGCATCTAACACAGTTATCGCATTTAGTTTGCGATAATCAACACAGAACCTTATGGAACCATCAGGTTTAGGTACTAAAACCACAGGGCTTGCACATGGACTCTTTGAGACCTGTATGACTCCCAGTTTCAACATGTCCTTGATCTCCTGGTGGATCTGTGTTTGAATTTTCCCGTTTGTGCGAAAGGGACCAGATTTGACTGGACCCTTGGTTCCTGTGTCAATGGCGTGCACAATACTATTTGTTTCACCAGGTTTGTTTGAAAAGATTCCTTTGTATTCCTGCAGGAGTTGCATCATCTCTTGCCTTTGGGAGGTGCTGAGGTCTGTGGAAATGCCAATTTCCTCCAGAGATTCAGTTCCCTGGCTCTCCTGCAGGAGGTTTGGTTGGGGGTCATTCAAGCCGTCAGCTGTGGCATCTCCTTCTACAACTGCAGCTAAACAAGTCTGTATGTCTCTGTCATGGTAATCTTTTATTCTATTTACATGAAACTCTTGTGCGTGTGTTCTGGAGTTGGGTTTGTTCACACAATAAGTGACCTCATTTTTCCTGTCAATTATATGATATGGGCCATCCCAAATGACTTGCCCGCCCACCTTTTTGGTTGGATTCATAACCAGCACGGTGCCTCCTGGGTTATAAGATCTGTCTTTGACATTCTTGTCATATGTTATCTTTTGGACCTCTTGGCTAGTGGCCAGGTTCCCTTGGGCCTCCTTTAACATGGAGGTTATTTTCTCTCTGAATTGCTAGACATATCTGGTTACAGGTTGTTCTTCAGTTTCTTCTAAGTTTTCCAGGAATCTCTTACCAGGTCTAGGGGACCTCTCACATTCCTCCCAAATAGCAATTCAAAAGGAGAGTAGCCGGTAGATTCCTGGGGTATTTCTCTATAAGCAAATAGGAGGTATGGCAGCAGTTTGTCCCAATTGTTTGCTCTGTTGCTCATAAAGTTAGTTAGCATTTGCTTAAGTGTCCCATTAAATCTTTCCACTAACCTATTTGTTTGGAGGTGATATGGAGCTGTCTTTATGTGCTTCACATCGCATATCTTCCAGAACTGTTGGAAGATATTGGAGAGAAAATTTGCCCCTCTGTCTGTTATGATCTGTTTGGGAAACCCCACCCTACTGAAAATATCCATCAATGCCAGTCTGCTATACTAGGGGTGTCCACATTCCTCAGTGCTGCAGCTTCGGGATATCTAGTGGCATAATCTACTACCACTAGAAGGTATTTTTTCCCAGAGGTGGAGGCTTTTCTCATGGGACCGACAATATCCATCCCCACCCTATAAAAAGGAACTTTGATAATAGGGAGGGAGTGTAAGGGCACCTTTTTTGGGTCGTTCCCTTTCTTGTTCCTTTGGCAGGAGTCACACACCTTGCAGAATTCTTTCATGTCTGCTTTCATGTCTGGCCAATCAAAGTTTAATTGTAGCCTTTGCAGCGTTCTCTTAACCCCTAGGTGTCCAGCAAAGGGGGAGGAATGTGCTAATTTAAGCAAGTCCTCTCTCAACTTTTTGGGCACCACTAGTGTCTTGGGTTGATCCTGCCCCTTGCCATCACTTCCCTGGGGTAGGCTTTTATAAAGTAACCCATGTTCCCAGGAGTATTTTACCCCGTGTGATGCAGTTGGGTTTCCCTTCTCAGCTGCTTCTCTGATTCCCTGTAGAGTGATATCCTTTGTCAGTTCTACTCTGAATTCAGTTTGTATTACAGTCAAGTTTTTCCTTGCGAATTCTAACCTTGGGTCTATGTCTTGCTCCTTCCCATTTGGGTCAGAACACTCCAGGTCCCCTTGTGGCCCTGTCCCGGCCACCTCTGCTGGCTGGGCTTGGGGTTCAGTTAGGGCCTAATCCCCCGTGGGGTTCAGTGGTTGAGGTGCAACCTGTTTGGGGATCTCCGAGCCTTGTTGCCCCTCTCCCTCCCTTTCCTGGGTGCTCGCCGGCTCCCCATGTTCCTGGGGTAGAGGTGCAACCTGTTTAGGGCTTTCTGAGCCTTGTTGCCGTTCACCCTCTGTTCCCGGGTTGCTCTCTAGCCCCTCGTGTTTCTGGGATTGGGCTTTTTCCACCCTCCCATCCAGTAGCCATCTGTTTATGGCTTTCCCACCAACAGCTTGTTCTTTGCGGTTGTGGGGAGCACGGCTACTAGGATTTGTCCCTTCACCCCCTCCCATTCCAGCTCTACCTTGGCTGTGGGGAGTTCATCATCTTGTCCCTTGTAGCAACTGACATAGACTTTGCGGGGGGTGTAACAACCTTCCGGGATCAAATCCTCTCTGACCATGACCCAGTCTGCCCCGGTATCAATTCAACCCACGCAGGGCATGCCATTGACTTTGACTGGTCTGAAGAGGTGTGTGTTGTTTGTGTGGGGGTCTTGGAGTGTGTAACAGACATAATCCCCTGTGGGAGTGTCTGTCCTTACTGAGGCCAAGTTAGCTTCAACCGTAGCTCTGTTTTGGTTCTCAGTATTCTTGGAGTTAGGGCAGTTCCTTTTTATGTGTCCTGTCTGGTTACAGTTATAACAGGCTGTGGGGTTTGTCTGTGGATTGTGGGAATTGTGTGTTCTTTGGGGTCTGGGTGATCCCTGTCTCCCCCCACCCCCATTCTCGTTTGGTTTGTTCTGGGTTGTTTGCTTGTTGAGATTGTGGATTGTACCCATTCTGCTTATGTCAAAACCCTTGTTTGGATTTCCCCCCATTATGTGGTTTCTTTTCCCCATAAGCTAGGATAGCATTTTCAGTGAATGCATCAGCCCTTGCCCCTGCCTCTTTGAGATTTGTGATCTCCTTATTCAGCAGGTGTGCTTTTAAATTTGGGTTGCACAAAGTATAGTACTGTTCAAGCAATACAGAGTTAATAATTTATTCCTTAGTGGCATTCCCACCTGTATCTAGCTATTTCAAACCATATTGTCTCAAAATATTACAAACATCTGAATATGACATACCCTGTGCCTTCTTGAAGCTGTGTAATTTCTGGCGAAAAGTTTCTGGAGTGATTCTGTAGACTTCAAGAACTGCCTGTTTGAAAGCATCAAAAGTCAGCACTGTAGATTCCTCCATTTTTGTGTTGAAAACTTGTTTTGCCTTCGCTGGGAGTTTAGGTAACACTAATTTGAGCCACATCTGTTGCGGGATCTGTTCTTGAAAAAACACGTGATGGACGGTTGTGAAGTAGTCTTCTATGCCTTGATTTCCCTCGCATTGTGGGATCAATGCATCATAGTCCTGAATTCTGCCTTCTGCGTTGTTTCCCGTGTTGCCTAGTGGAGGGAGTTGAGGGGTCATTCCTAGGGCTGCCTGTGTCTTCAGGATTTCAATTTGGTGCTGTCTGTCCTGTTGTCTTTCCCTCTCGTCCTCTTTTAGTTTCTCCAATCTGAGCTCATGTTCCATCCTCAGTCTGGCCATCTTGACTCCAGGGTTTGAACCTTGTCCCCCTGGCTGCTGGTCAGGTGGAAGGGGGTTTTGGTGTACGTTTGGCAGTGCCTGTGCATCTGCTGCTTGTGGGTCGGGTGAAGGGGAATTTTCTGCCACCGCCCCATTCCCATCCGTTCCATTCGTGCTCATTTCAAACTCCTGTATCAGCTGTTTCAGCTGCTGCTTAGCTTTCCCTTCTGCTTCGAGACCCCTTTTCCGAGCTTCCCTGCTTAGCTCTGACCTTTTCAGGTGGTGAAAGTGCTTTGGTAGCCCAATTTTGTCACTTTCCCTGACCTGAAATTAAAATTAAAATAACAAACTTAACACACTCTGTTCAAGGATCTGTTTATTCCCTCCCTCAGAGCTGAGTTCCCGACTCCTGGGACTTTCAGACTCTGCATGGGTTGGAGTTTACTCCCTTCAGAAAAGTCCAGTCACATGGGTATGCTCCTCTACTTTCTACACATTGGTCCACAAGCTGAGCATTACTCTTTACTCGTTGGGGCGCCACTGTCATGGGTTTGGGGGTCTGCACCCACACTTTACCGGGTTTGAGTGACTTAGTTTCCCTTGCACACAGTTCTCTTGAATCAGTTTCTCCCTCTGGCTAATTCAAGTGTGCCACAATGAAACTCCTTTGCCACACAAGGGCCCGATTCTTCCCATTTACAGACTTTTTACTCTCTGGGTTCACAAGAGCTTGAAAGCTCTTGTAGCTCACTTGTGTTCCAATGTTAGACAGAGACTCCTTCATAAAGCTAAGAAGTAAGTTTATTGAATACATAAGCAAGATAGTTGATACAGAGTGGTTATTAGGAATGAAAGGTAAACATAACGCATTCCTAACTTATACTGGATGAGTTCCTAAATTACGTATCTTACCCTATAAAGTTCCATAAGCTTCTTGTTCCTCAGCCATAAAGGTAGAATGGCTGGGCGCTGAGTTCTTAGTTGCTAAAGAGCAAAATCATGTCTCTCTGCTCATGTTTCCTCCAGCTTGCTGCTGGCTTTCACATGTAGATCAGCTCTCTCTAGCTGGCTGTAGGAATGAGCTTCCTTAGGTGACTTACTGGCTCATTTAAATAGTCTTTGTCTCTGTTCTCACCTTTGGGGAATTGTGGGTCAGGACACGTAGTCAACCCAGGCAAACACAAAGGCCCATCTAAATGTCAGCCGGGCTGTCTGGCGAGAGACCTTCAATACCCATTTGTTATCTGTTTGTATTTCCTGTAGGCTGTCATGTGTTACGTCTCTGATCTGGATTCTACAATTCTCCATTTTAACATCACATACATGTGAAACCTTTTGTATTACATATTTGTCAGGCTTGTAGTCTACATGTATTTCTGTGTTACACGTGTGTGACCTTACGTTTCTCTGTGACACTCACCATTCCACATCACAACATCTACGAGCCATACGAATGGTGTGTCTAGATTATTAACCACTTGGTACAGCTGACTAATCTGTAATTCCCTGCGGAACACTAGCCCTACATCTTGCTTAGGTAGCAAAACTGTGAAGACTGGCCCCTGGTCTTTACAGACTGGAAAGCAGATGCCTCCTTCTCTGCAGGTTCCTGATGAAGGAGCCAGTGTTCAATGATGACCTCCCGAGCCGCATCCTTTGCGGTGCTGTGGTGGTGAAGCCAGTTGTGAAGGAGTTTACTGAAACCTCGGCCATTTTTGAAGATGTGACCATGGAGGAGTGTGTGGACGTTGTTGTTTTCGCAACAGGTTACACTGTCTCTTTCCCTTTCCTCAATGAGTCGGTCATCAAAGTCGAGAACAACCGGGCTGCACTGTATAAACACGTCTTCCCTCTTCACCTGGAAAAGTCAACTCTGGCCATTATTGGTCTCATCCAGCCATTGGGGCCCATTATGCCCACATCAGAGCTGCAGGCTCGCTGGGCCACGAGAGTCTTTAAAGGTAAGTGGACAATCATGGTATGATCCATGTGTAATAATCACAGACAGGGCAAGCAGGTATGTGGAACATCCCAGGGAATAAATCCTATCCCAGGCTGTGGAACTCCCTCCTGATGGAGGCCCGCCTGGCCTCGGACCCCACCCCCCTTTCCGAAGACAGTGTAAGAACTGGCTGTTCCACTGGGCCTTTGGAGAGGGAGATGGGTAGGGTGGGGTGGGGAGGGGGAGTTCTGCCCTTTTAGTTCTTTTTATCATTTTAATGTTTTAAATTATATTTTATGTATGTGTTTTTTATTGTTGTGTTTTTATTTATGCATTTTGTAAACTGCCCCGAGCTGCTTTGTGAGCAGCAGGGGGGCAGGGTACAAAAATCGTAGAATTAATAAATATTCCCTTACGTAGGCACAACAGCCATGAGACGCCATAGGGATTCTGAATCTTCCCATTATGATGGAGTTGTATTTGTCCTGCTTTCCCTGCCCTGAGAAATTTACACTCTAATGCAGTCAAGAATGACACATGGGGAAAAGTGGATAGTACAGGAGACCAGCACTGACTATTGTGTATTTCTCCCTTACACAACATGATGGCAACATAGGGTATTAACAAATGAGATAATAACCCACACCAGGTGGATGTCCACTTGCTCATTTATTAGGTTTCACACCCTGTCTCCCAGCCATGTGGCCACCACCCACCAGACATGCAAGCCCCCACTCACAGCAGGTTCTCGGAGGATGCGGACCCTGTCATGCACACCCACGTATCCACATCTCATCAATTAGGCTGCATACAGCATTGCATATGTACAGGTCCACCAGCACCATAGTGTTGTGGGTGAAGAACCTAGAGCATTCTGAGCAGTGACTGCTTCCTGCCCCTCTCTTCACTCTTGCTCTCACTGACCCCATAATTGGGGGCTGCCTACAAGCACGTGAAATACAAGCAGGGAGATGTCCATTTATTAGGCTGGACATGCTAAGCATGTGAGTGGGGGCTGCATTGACCGAATACCTGGACTGCAGTGGGATTTCATCTTGTTTGTTTACATCCATAGAGAACACGCAGATTGGCCCAAACCATAGTATTTACTAAACCTGAACTATAAGAGCAAGGCCAACTACCTGGCATCTGCTCTATAGCTGCACTGCAAGTCTCTGGTTACAAGTATGGTGAGCTCATGTTACAGAGAAATAATTCCTGAAGATTAGACTAGAGCTGCAAAGAGAAGGATGTTACAGGAATTAGATGAATTCTAACCCTAGCACTGATTCCTTTAGCTCCCCAGTAACACACTCAGGCTGCACAGGCGACTGCAGGCTTTTCAGAGTGAGAATAATTAATAGTTGGCCCAGTCACAAGGCTTGGAGTGGGGTCTCCATCACCTGGATTCTAGATGTAGATGGGACTGTTTTTATAAAAGATATGCGCTAGCACCATGGTTCCCATACAGCAACTATCAGCCCCCAAGATTCCTCGCAGACCATTATTCATCCCCCAGAGATGATCATGGCCCAGAGCAAACTAATCTATGAAACAACCACCATAGGCTAGAATATTCTCTAGGTACGTAACTATGGGTATTTTCAGACGTTACGAGATCACAGTCAACCACAGTGAACCACGGTCAATTTCGCTGTGGGGCCAAAGCGCCCTGAACGTCTGTTTGGTGGCCGCCAGATGTTCACCACGGCTGATTCCCACATGGGGTCAATTTCAACTATGCTTGCGAGGCTCCCCGCCAGACAATCCCCGAAAGCGTGGTCAAAGAGATCCCCGGCGGGAAGCAATAAAAAGTAACGTCTGGCTGGCGATCACGGCCCGGAATCCCTGGCGGGATTCTGGGCCGTGGTCAAAGCGGCTGGGTGCTGCGGCCACATTGGTTGTGGTGCCCACCTGTCTCCCCAGAGGGCGTGCAGCGGGGGAGCATGGGGGGTGGGGCCGTGTGGCCGCACGTTGCGCCGTGCGGCCCCTCCCCCTCACTGATTCCCCCCGGGATCAGCTGGCACGTCTATTCGGGCCATTTTTTGACCATGGGGATTCACTGGGACAAATCGGGATGGTGTAACATCTGAATTCACCCTATGTTTACCTTCTTCACAGGAGTGCATCTAGAGAGCTTACAATGAATATGCCATATGCCACATGCCACAAAGGTAACCCTGACATGAAGCTGATTCTAGTGATATGAACAGTAGAACAAATGGCTTGCAATGTGATTTGATACCCCTTTCACCATGGCAAAGCAACTCTTCTAAACAGCCACAGCAGTCTGTGCAACATGCATTGAGATTTAGCAGTGTAGAGCAAGAAGTATCCTCCATTCAGACCTGGATCTGTCTCAAATTTTTGTTGTTGATTTAGCCACAACCACTCTTATTTTTTAGGACTGAGTGTGCTGCCTTCCAAGAGCACCATGACAATGGACACTGTCAAGAGGAATGAGAAGAGGATCAAATGGTATGAAGTGTCACAATCAATGTTTAACATGTTTCTTCTCTTTTGGTCACACTGAAAATAAAGTCCTAATTGGAGCTGTAACTGGGCAGCTGAAGATTTGGCACTCCCAACAAATCTGGGGTTCCAAAAGAGACACAGCCCCATCTCCCTCTCCCTCACACGCACACACACAGCCTCTCAGCTGGCACTTGTCAGTTTCAAAATTGGCTTCCCAGCCACAGTGCCTATCAGAATGCTGTGGGGGGTGGGGGGTGGGGGGTGGTGAGAGACCCAGCCCACTTTTAAAAATGATGAGCCCTGCCTGGAGTGTTGTGGAGCTGGATTCTGCAGCGCTCCCAGCTGGGACTTGTCAGTTTCTCCCAGCGGAGGCTTGTCAATTTTTCAAAGTAATGCTCACATTTTCAGGCATTGGGCACATGACTGGTCCTTGGGTAGCCCTTCGGGTGCCCAAAAATGCAGGCATTACTCATGGGTACTAATTTTAGTACCTGTTGCAGCTTTAACTAATGCTTGCTGGAAACTTTGGCTGACATTCATGTCCATATTTTAAAAAATATTTACCAAAACGAAAAACTTTAGTTTTAAAAAAGTTAAATGCACAACAGTTTTTAAAACAAAAAACTTTCCTCTTCAAAAATGTCACAAAATCATTTTGATTCTAGCTTAAATTCCAAAAAACATACAAATTCATTACAATTACAATTAAAAAAACATTCAACTCCATACATTGCAACAAGACAAACGCCCCAAACCCCTCTCCCCTCCCCCCTCTCTCCTCACATCCTTCCCTCCTGCCTCTCTCAAGGAAATCTCCGCTTTGCTCTCTTCATCCAACCCCTCCACCTGCCCCCTTGACCCAATCCCCTCCCGCCTCCTGACCCCTATTGCGCCCACTGTCGCCCCCCCTTCTACATGTCATCAATCTCTCCCTTTCCACAGGCTCCTTCCCCTCTGCCTTCAAGCATGCCCCTGTCTCCCCCATCCTCAAAAAGCCCACCCTGGACCCATCTGACCCCTCTAGTTACCGGCCAGTCTCCCTCCTTCCCTTTGCCTCAAAGCTTCTGGAACGTGTCGTCTACTCCCGCTGCCTGGACCTCCTCTCTGCCAACTCCTCCCTGGACCCTCTCCAATCCGGCTTCCGCCCCCTCCACTCTACTGAAACTGCCCTGGCCAAGATCACCAATGATCTACTTGTCGCTAAATCTAAGCGCCTCTACTCCATTCTTGTCCTCCTTGACCTCTCTGCTGCCTTTGACACTGTCGACCACTTGCTTCTATTGGACTCGCTTTACTCTTTGGGCTTCCGTGGCTCTGTCCTTGACTGGTTCTCCTCCTACCTCTCTGACCGCTCCTTTAAAGTCTCGCTCCCCGAGTCAAACTCCTCCTCCCTCCCCCTTTCGGTTGGGGTCCCCCAAGGCTCTGTCCTTGGCCCTCTCCTCTTCTCTATTTACACCCTGTCCCTTGGCAAACTTATTGCCTCCCACGGATTCCAATATCATCTCTACGCTGATGACACCCAACTCTATCTTTCTACCCCCTCTCTCTCCTCTTCTGTCCACTCACGCCTCGTCAACTGCCTCTCTGATATCTCCGCCTGGATGTCCCGACGTCAACTCAAGCTCAACATGGCCAAGACCGAACTCCTCATTTTTCCTCCCTCCTCTTCCTCTCCCTCTAACCTGCCCATCTGCATCGATGGAGTCACCATCCATCCTGTTCTCCAAGCCCGTAGCTTGGGCTTCATCTTTGACACGCACCTCTCTTTTAAACCTTACATTGACTCTGTTGCCAAATCCTGCCGATTCGCCCTCCATAACATTGCTCGGATCCGCCCCTTTCTCTCTACCTCCTCGGCCAAAACCCTTGTTCATGCCATGGTTATCTCTCGCCTCGATTACTGCAACCTCCTCCTTGCTGGCCTCCCTCGCTCTCACCTGTCCCCCCTTATCGCAATCCAAAACTCCGCTGCCAAGGTCATTCACTCTGCCCGTCGCTTCGACCATGTGCAGCCTCTCCTCTTCTCTCTTCACTGGCTCCCCCTTCCTGAACGTATCCTGTTTAAACTCCTGGTATTCACGTTCAAAACACTCCACAACCAAGCTCCCCCTTACCTCTCGGACCTAATCTCCCTACGCACTCCTGCACGCGCTCTCCGCTCTTCCTCTGTCCCCTCCCTCACTCTCCCTCGTTTCTCCTGCTCACCTAACCGCCTTCGACCCTTCTCCCTCGCTGCCCCCCATGCCTGGAACTCCCTCCCTACCCACATCCGCCTTGCCCCCTCCCTCCGCTCCTTCAAATCCCTCCTCAAGACCCACTTTTTCCTCGCCACCTTTCCCAATGCCTGCTAGTCGTTCCCCATATACTTACTGTCTGCCCTCCTCTGCAGACTGCTGCAACCAACCTGATTGTAACCAAGCCAAGCACACGCACCTAAGACTTTGCATCCGCTTGACTGTTTGTTTGTCTTCTCCCCTGTCTCTCCCACTGTCCCCTCCCCCTGTCTCCCCCTCCTTGTCTTTTAGATTGTAAGCCACAGGCGGGGGCTGCATCTTTTTCTATGTTCTGTACAGCGCCAGGCACATGGCTGGCGCTATATAAATGTTTATAATAATAATAATAATAATAATAATTAATAATTCAACTCCATATCCTCATCAACATAAATGTAATATGTACTTAATTCCTTACCATACATACTTCATTTTTATCAATAACTAAACTTTCACATTTTTCATTATTAAACTTTTATTTATTATCATAATTCCAATTCCAATTTATTTATTTATGACCAAGGCCAAAAAAGGAAAAAGCATAAAACTGAAAGCTCGAAAGAACGAGTCATTAACAAACTCCATATGGAGAAACAATAAAATATACAAAAAAGAAGCATGTTAAAATTAAATACTCGGAATAATCACTACGACTTTTTACATAAACTAATCCGTAAATTATATTTAAAATGTAGCCAAAATAACAAACGTATCAAAGGTCTGATTAAAAATAAAACTGCCAGAAAATAAAAATAGGGCCTGAATCATAGGTTATCAAAAAGAAAACTCAATGTGACAATACAAAGTAGCCACACCTAAAAATCCACATAAATGCTTCCTTCTACAGGCTGTGTAGTATACAAAACTTGCCACAGTCTTTATTTCCCCATAATTTGAACTTTTAAACAATTTAATTAACTGTTGCTCGTAAGAGAGATACGTTTTATTCAATAATAATGGATCAATTCATTTTCCCCTTAAGCTGGTATACAAAGGACAACTAAAGAAGACATGATCAACTGATTCAAAGTCTCCCTTACAGCATGGACAAATCCAAAATTCCTGGGGCAATCTATTTTATCTGCCTCTTACCACTGTTGAGTCAAGAGTCTGGAGACGTACTGCAGAAAAAGCCCTTCTCAGTTTGTAATTTTTTAGCTGTACCAGATACTCTGCCAGGCCAAATGATGAGATTAAGGAAGGGTATAAACTGATTGAACTGATAGAGCCAACTGATAGAGCCAATCATTCTTCATTGCAACATCTAAAAGTAGCTGTTTAAGGGTCGATAAGGCCCCTGGACTAGGGTTACTAGTTAACTCTGGAAATCCTAGATTTTGCAGTATGGTTGTTATACTTGCCCACCATAGAAAATGTTTCGAGCCCATATGGGCTAACTGCTCCTTTAGACATAAAAACGGGAGCTTGGTTGCATCCTGATTTCTTATTCTATACCAAAAAGATAAGGCCCTCACTTGAGCCATGGCTTGGACTGTTGTCATCCCCAATTCATACCTTGCCAGTGCTGCTGGGAGTGAATTTGCCATCCCTAAAAAATGCCCCTCATGAATTTATTCTGAGTTATTTCTGTTTGTGAGTTATACCAAGCATGAGTAATTTCAGCACCGTATAATATTTGTGCTAACGATTTAGTGTCAGCCGCCGCCAACCCTCTCCAACAATCCAGCGTATGGGGGGGGCCTCAGGAAGCTGGCACCAAGCAGGAAGCCCCAGGACCATTACTTCCGGCATCAACACCGGCGGACAGTGCAGGGCCCGCAGCCACGCCCCTAACAGCCCCCGGCCTTGCTGTTCCACCCCCGGCACGAGAGACGCTTCGGGCCACGCCCCCAATGTTGCCACGCTGTTCAGAGCACTTACGAGCACGTACGGGGGTGGGGCCTCTCTCATAAACACCAGTGTCGCATGCAAGGCAGCGCTGGTGATTACAGAGAAACCGATCCCTTGCGTTTGTTGAGATTTACTTCCTCTATCCCCTGAGACTGTGCAAGATTGGAAATTAGTTGTGTGTGTGTGGACCTCCCTACCGACAACCCCCTGACCCAATTTCAGCGTGAGAGAAGAGCGAGTGGTGAGTGAGTGGGTGTGTGGGTGCGGTTTTCCCCCCTTCCCTCCTTGTCAGGGGTAGCCCCTCCTGGGGAGCACTAGTGTGTGTGTGTGTACCTGCCTACTCCCTCAGGTGCCAGGTTGGTCCCCTTCCCTCTTTGTACCCCCCTGAACTGCCTTCCGGCCCCCTTTGTAACCCTTGGTGTGCATGTATTAGGGCGTGGGGGGGTACTTGTTGGCCTCTCTGGCTCCAGTTGCCCAATGATGATAGAGGCCTGTTCTCTTTAATTAGAGGTGAAGGCCAACATTCTATCCTGATGGGCGTCGAAATCCTCGCTTTCTGTGTAGCCAAGAGACCCGCTTGATTATAGTACCGGGCGCGTGGGAAGCGTGAGTGGTGGTCCCCAAGAGCCTTGCCCCTCTTCCCGGTGACATTTAGACTAAAGACCCTAACTGCTACTTCAACATCTGAAAGCTCTGATTTATGATAGAACCTTAGTAGAGCTGCCATGGAAGATCTGGCTTTGATAATAGCCAGATTCAGATGTTTCCGCCATAATATATTATCTACTATAATCATGCCCAAATACTGATAAGACTGGACCAAATCTAATGTTATCTTCCCATATTTCCAAACATGATTTTGTGCCCTGGTACCACATGCTATTACCTGTGTTTTCCTTACATTAAAGGTGAGATTGTTCTTCTTGCAGTATAGCTCTAATTGATTTAAACATTTCTGCAAGCCTTTAGCGTTCTGTGAAAGAAGCACTTCATCATCAGCATACAATAATGTGGTTATTGGATGGGAACCAAGTTTAGGTGGGGTAGGGTTAGCCTCATCCAAACAAGCCACCAGATCATTCAAGAAAAGATTGAACAGCAGTGGGGCTATGACACAACCCTGCCTCACTCCAGCTAGTACAGGAAGTGAATGGGAATGCTGACCAGAGTTGCTCAAACATACCACCGCTGTGGTATTCTCATGAAGAGCAATTATTAGTTTCAAAATTCTGGGGCATTCCTAGATCTAATTTTTGCCACAGCAACTGGTGATTATTATTATTATTATTATTATTAAACATTTATAAAGCGCCAGTAACAACCTGGCGCTGTACAGAACATATAATCAGCTGCGGTCCCTACCTGTGGCTTACAATCTAAAAG
>QEPC01000978.1:1926138-1939805 GCA_003113815.1 Sphenodon punctatus | reverse complement strand
CCCGGCATCTGCTATACATTCACATTCCCTTCACGGGTCAAACACAGTTCACAACATCTGTTAGACATTCAAAATGGCCGACATTCAAAATGGCCACTATCCTTTATAAGGCTCTTATCAAATGATAAGGGTCATCAATCATTTTGACATAAGGTACCTAACTACACTACTCACCCCCCTCTTGCAAGAGTAAAAAAAACTAAGAATAGCTGCCGAGGGGCCCTTAGATCTCAGCATAGCAAACCTTAAATGGGATTTCCACCCTCCTTTGGAGGAAAAAGTCAAACCCAAATATTTATACTGTCTGACTTGTTCAATCTGATGGTCCTTTATATGTCAAGAAAACTTAGTAACCGATTTTGAGAAGACCATAACCTTGGACTTAACATAATTAATTGATAGATGATTTGAATCACAATATGTGGCCAAAGCTGCCAGCTGCCTTTTAAGACCCAGCCGAGTCTGTGACAGAAATACAGCGTCATCTGTGTATAACATACAACCTATATGACGGGAAGCTAATTTTGGAGGAAAAAACTTCTGGTCAGCCATGACTGGAATAAGATCATTTATAAAGAGATTAAATAAAGAAGGTGCCAATAAACAGTCCTGTCTTACTCCAATAATAGAGGGAATATCCCTAGTAAGAATACCCATACTATTTACTCTAATGGCTATAGAAGTATTTGCGTGTAAAGCCTTAATTAATTGAAGTAAACGCAATTCTATATGAACAATCTCTGGTTTCTTCCAAAGGATTCTCCAATCAATAAGATCGAAAGCTGAGCAGAAATCAATAAAGGCTACATATAACTTTTAGTTCAAGTGAGAATATTTACTAATAAGATGATCCAAAACTAAACAGTGATCAATAGTTTACCGTTCAGATTGGAAACCTGCTTGTTCAGGGCAGATGATTTTACACTCCACCATCCAATCATTTAGACGGAGCAGCAAATGTTTGGTATACAATTTGCCAATGACAGATAACAAGCTGATAGGGCGATAGTTACTCGGGTCTTCCTTGTTACCCTTTTTATATACCAGGATCACTATCGCCCTTCCCCAGTCTGCTGGAGCAACTCCCGATCTGTCTATAGCATTAAAGAGGACCACCAGAACTGGGATCCACCAGTCCCGAAATCTATTGATGAACTCTATGGAGATAAGATCAAAACCAGGGGCCTTCTTATTTTTACATGACTCAACCAGTTTCAGCACCTCTTCTTCTGTAACCAAGGGCCATCCCATCTCACTCTGGGGAGGAATCTCCTCGGTTAAAGTTTCCACCTGGCCAGGAGAAGTGGAACAAAGCTTCCCAAAATGAGCCTCCCGAGTACTAGCAGGTATTGGGAAAACACTAGATCTTACTTCCCCTCTAGCTGTACCATTTACAATTCCCCAGAAAACAGCTGAATTACCTGTGTCAACAGCCTCTATAAATCTGTCCCATTTGGCCCTCATATACTCCCGTTTCTTGGTCATGAGAAGTTTTTTTATATTGGATTTTAAGATTGAAGAATTCATAAGGAAACCCAGAAAACCCCTGCCTCCATGCAGACTTGTAAATGCGTTGGAGATCTTCCTTCATTTCCTTGCATTCCACATCATACCAAAACCTAGCTCTAGTCGGTCCTTTGGCAGCAGCTGTCAGAGATAGCTTTCCCTCCAACAAAGGGCGAAGGAAAGACATAAGTGTCACAAAAGCCCCCCCCACCAGTGCATCAGTATCTGAAGTCTGAACCCCAGTAATCAGGTCCAAACACTGGATCGATTCGAGCACTGGTTCTAATTCCTGAATCAGTCTCTCATTCCAAATTTTCCTTTTGTACATTCTACCAGGGCTGAGACAGTCAGTCTGCCGATATTCGGGTCTACTAACCGTCTGACATTCACCCAACTCCAAGGTCAGAGATAAAGGTAATTGGTCACTATAAATCATAGGGTTAACCAAGAAATTAGAAACTAATGGGAGGGCATTCTGTGACACCATCAAGTAGTCAACAACACTCCTCTCCTGGTGTCCAACAAAGGTAAAAATGCCCTGGAGGTCATCAGGGAAGGTCCCGTTTAGTACCTGAAGATTCAAACCTGACAGTAAACCAGCCAGTCTAATACCGTTCTCATTTATCTGGGGGTCAAGTGATGATCGAATCCTGTTCGTATGGGAGGGCGGAGCAATAAGGTCTGAGCACCTCATCACAACCTCCCATGCGAGCATTAAAATCGCCTGCCATACAAAGAATTTCCAAAGGATATTCTATTAGCAATTCACCAACCATTTTTTCCTTTCTAGACCAACACATTTTATCGAAGGAAGGGGTATTTGCTGGAGGAATATAAATTGAAATAAATATATAAATAAAGGTCTTCCTTTGAAGTACCACTCCCAAAGCAATAGGCGACAGTTCTACTTTCTTTAATACTAACATTTCCAAGTTCTCTGAAATAAGACAGGCCACCATCCCTCTTGGACGACCTCTAGTCCTAATCGAAATAGCTGGTAATGAATAGGATTGGAAACCCTCCAGTTCCAACGAGTCCCTCATCCAGGTCTCCTGGAGCATAATAATGTGAAATCTAGATAGGAAACCCACAAAAGATTCATCACTGACCTGGCTCTGCCATCCTGCAATGTTCCAAGAACACAGAGAAAGGGAATCAATCCCATTTGGTTCCCTATGTCAAAAAAATCACCCCTTCCCTCTCTGCCCTTGGGGGAACCCCTGATGCAGCCGAAAGGTCACATCCATCAAGTTGCCCAATGGGCTCTCCTATATCCCCATTCATTTCCTGTTCCTTATGTAATAGCATACAATCTGCCCCCTTCCCAGTGATATCATCTATAGAGAGAGCCTTTCCCGTCCCTGGAGCCATAACCCGGGTATCAAGATAGAATAATAGAATCATCTCCCTCATTGTTCTCTGTATTTGGGGAGGGAGGCCGGGGGCCAAAATCTCTATCAAATGTGGGGGGACATCAAAGGAGTTTGAGGGCCTTGCCATCTCCAAAAGGCATTGGTTTATGGGCACGGGGGGGGGGGGATATGTGCCATCTTAGAGTTTCGCATCCGCTGATCCATTTGCTTCCCTTTTCTAGAAGGGATGTTAAACGAACGCTTAGTAATTGCATGACCCAGAACTGCAGTACTTGAAGTATCTTGTGTGAAGGAGAGCAGAGCAATATTAGAGTTAGTAAACACTTCATTACAAATAATCCCCCATGACTGCAATAGAGGAAAATCCTCCAGAATCCTTTGGACTATTCGGGAAGATTTGAAGTAAATGACCAAACGCTGCATCTTATTTCTACTGGGTAACCTTTGTAAATAGGCAAACTGCCAAAGAGGAAATTTAATACCTAGGATATCATTCAGATGTTTCTGGATTAAGTACTTAGAGTTCCAGCTAGGGAAAAATCCATTTGGGAGGGGAAAATTTTTCAAAACGACTGCCTTTTCATTTAATTGTAGTTTGGGCAAGTCCTGCCTCAAGGGATGTGATCCTGACACTCCTCCAATAGAGTCCACCCCACCTATCGGGGTCTTAGGCTCTAAGGGCTGTAAACTAGGAGACCGCAAACCCTTTTCTGGGAAATTCCCAGGTATCAATGGCTGGGGCTCTAACTTCTGCGTGATTGGTGAAATCAGTTTCTCAACTTTCACTGCTGACACAAAGTCGGTAATGATTTTAAATTGTGCCTTCTGATTATCCAGAAGAGATGTAATTTTAGCCAATTGAGCGACTAATTGTTTTAACATATCACCAATTAAAAAACACTGCGAGCCTAACATTTCAAAAAGTTTGGAGGATTTGCCAGCATAATCACCACAAATGGAGGATGTATCCAGGGAGGAATTAAACACAAGGGAATCGGACAATTAATGTTTATTCTCCCTAGGTATCTTAGAGTGTACAACCGGAGAATTAATGGGGGGGATATTGGATCAAAGTTGCCAGGCTTAGATAAGTTCAGCATAAATGGATCCAAACGAAGCTGTTTGGAGGATGGTTGATGTTCAAGATGTCAATTTTTCTCTTTCCACCTCCTTTTACACATTTTCCAATAGCTAAGTCCTAGATGCAGCGACTGACTCAGACCCCTAATAATTCATTATTGGAATCATTGTTCAAATGGTATTTGCAGTCTAATGGGGTATTATAATTTCAGAGGACAAGTCTGGCCGAGGTACCCCCCCACAGAAGAGCAAGGCAGTAATTTCCCAGCTCTTGGTGATTGTGTTTGTGTAACCTCTGTGCAGGAGAGTGTATAATATAACTCTTTGGAGTTTTTGGAATATTTTTGGATTATTCTGATTGTTGGATTTTGTGATGTTATTTTGTTACATTGCATACTATTCTGTATATTGTCTATTTTTATGAATATGGCTATGGCGAAAGCTAGCTGAATAAATTTGAATTGAATTGAACTCAGACCCCTAGGTTCTAAATAAAACAATTCGATCTACCAGTTATGCATAAACAAAAATACCCCCAAAATCAGTCCAAGACAGGAGAATCAGACAATTCAAGGCCCAAGGAGGAAGGAGATAATGATATTCAGCAACAAAACCCCTGGGGCAATGTCAGAGACCAATAGTCAGCAGTTATTGTATTGGGGTCTATCCTAGCCTGTACCTGGCCCGCGCCTAAGGCCGTGTGCACAAGGGCGCATCCTTGCACGTGCAGTTCTTAGGCGTGTTGCCCACTGGTGTGCATCTATGGCATGGCCACAGGCCATGGGTCGCCTTTTCAAAGCCCCTCTCCTGTGTCTTGTTCCTTGCCGATCCAATCATCAGTCAAATAGAAGAGTTAAATAACACCCCTTCCACAACACCTGGGCAACTCCTCTTGGCAAGGTCCTTCCAGCGGGCTTTCTCTATCAGTCCCGGGGCAGCCGTCTGCCTAAGGATCCCGCTCGGTGGCAAAGGTCTCCCCGATACAGCAGACACTATACTCACACCAAGCCATGTTTCTTGTAAACAAATAATATGGAAGTTTTTCAAAAAAGTCAAACAATCTTTATCCTCTGTTTTGCTTTTTAAGCCCTCTATGTCCCAAGAGAGAATAGCTATATTACCTGCCTCCCTTGAGGATAGTCACTGAAAATCTACGGCTTCTGAGACTGACAACTCAGGCTGGGGGATCTTAGTTGTAATCATGGATTTTGCTGTCGTCTCCTCCTGATCTAAGATAGTTAGTATGCCCACCTTGCCGACTGAAACTGGCACAGGAGATAAATTGGATAGTTATCCTGATCTGTTGCCAAAACCAGGTGAACCGGATCTAAAGAAACTGGAGTGTTTTTATTATTTGGGAGTGCTAGAATATCCTCTGGGAACTGCCTAGGTGAATTTTGGACATCTATAACATTCTGGTCTTTATTATTCAAAGTATCAATCCATCCTTCATTCAGTAGCAGAGCACTAGGCTCATCAAAAGTTTCTGTTATTAGGAAAGCTACTTTTGGGGCCTTTTCACATATATTTGTGGGGTTCATTAACAAATCTTCTGCTGGTACCATTTCTCCTCTCCTCAGGAAGAGCTTCTAGACAGAGCAGGCTGGAGACAGGGGCCTGAATATTGTTGAAAATGACCTCCAGTCTAAAAGAGTCCTTTAACTGCCTATATTCTGATTCTATACTTGATTTCCCTAATCTATGTTCCAAGGGAATACAATCTGGGACCATGACTGCTGCAACTTCTATAGATGGCACACTGGGAAGATGAATTACTATATCTTTGGCAAAAGGTACTTTTCCTATAAGATTTGCCGTTATTGAATGGGCTGTCACACAGCAGCTCCAGGAACATCTGGACCGCACCGGTTTCCTTGATCCCTCCCAGTCTGTGTTTCGGCCTGGGTATGGTATGGAGACGGCATTGGTGGCCTTATAATAATAAACTTTATTGAGTAACCAAAAGGTCATTTCAGTCAGTTGCAAGACATAAAATTTAAGAAAAGTAATAATATAAAATATTAAATAAAATCAAAAGAAAACAACAAATAGCAAAATTTAACAAGCAAAAAAATATACATCTTAGATTTGCGACTAGCATTACAAAGTTGATAACAATTGGCTCCATTTAATGTCAAGAACACTAGTGCAGAAAGAGGCCATAGACCTTGCAAAGCAGGTGTCCTTGGCACAAAGTAACTGTGCTAATACCAAGTCATAATTTTTTGGGGAATAATCACAAAGAAACTGGTCCAAGAACTTTCCCCTCAGATCAGCGTAAGCTGGACAAATGAATACCACATGCTCAAGAGTTTCTACCTGCCCAATAGTACAATTATCACAGAACCTAAGTTCCTTGGGAAGGCCAGCATACCTGCCACTAAGAATAGCAGAAGGAAAAGAGCTAAATCAGAAGAGCAGGAAAGCATGTTTTTTTCACCAGCCTGTCCAAAGCATAAGGTAAGAGGACTAGCTTAAGCAGGGATTTATCTTAGTATAGAAGGGAGTCACTCTTTGATTAGATAAGGCTGATATTTCAATTTGCTTTTCCTGGTCACAGATTCTCAGCTTTACCAGCTGCAAGGCGCTCTTAAAGTTATATGGGAGAAAAAAGTCTAGAGAAGCCTAACTTCCTGACTTCTTTTTCAATTGCCAGACACCAGAGATTATTTCCAGCTGCATCTGTTGTTAAGTTAATGAGACAGTTGGACTTGGAAGGGAATAGATGGTGGCCTTGGTTGACGATCTCCATCTGGAGTTGGACCAGGGTCGTCAGACCTTACTGGTCCTGCTAGACCTTTCGGCTGCATTCTACACAGTCGATCATGAGGTGTTGGTGACTTGCCTGCGGGACCATGCTGGAATTGGCGGAACGGTCTTGGACTGGTTTCATTCGTTCCTGGCCGGGAGAACTCACCGGGTGGTCTTGGGGGAGTGTACGTCTTCCCCCTGGGACCTCACATGTGGAGTCCCACAGGGTGCCATTCTGTCCCCCCTCTTGTTTAACATCTATATGCAGCCGTTAGGGGAGATCGTGAGAGGGTATCAGGGCATGCAGTGTCATCAGTATGCTGATGACACTCAGCTCTACCTCTCCTTTTCCATCGTCCCAGGCCATGCAGTCTCCTTATTTTCCCAGTGCCTGTCAGCTGTGGGGGCTTGGATGAGGTCGAGCCATCTGAAATTGAATCCTGACAAGATGGAGGTGATGTAGGTGGACGAGGACTTGAGGGACCTGGGGGTGGTTGAATCTCTTCTTGTTGGGGGGTGGGTTCCGCCCTCCCATGGTCTCTCAAGTGTGGAGTCTGCGTGTGCTCCTTGATTCACAGCTCTGCCTGGAATATCAAGTTGTGGCTGTGACGAGGAGTGCATTTTGGCAGTTACATCTTGTCCGGCGGCTTCGACTGTATCTCTCAGACTCCGACCTCGCTGCTATCATCCATACTTCATCACCTCAAGGCTGGATTACTGCAATGTGCTTTATGTGGGGCTGCCTGAGAAGCTGGTCCGGAGGCTGCAGCTGGTGTAGAATGCTTCTTTCCTTTTTCTTATTGGGTTGGGTCACAGGGAGCACATGACACCAGTGCTCCGGGCTCTGCACTGGCTGCCTATAAAGCATAGGGCCAGGTTCAGGGTGCTGGTTTTAACCTTTAAAGCCCTTCATGGCCTGGACCCTGCTTATCTGCAGGACTGCTTCACTCCCTATGTGCCCGTGCGACCCTTGAGATCGTCCGTGGGAGCCTTTATGGAAGTTCCCCGGGCGAGGCGGGTGGCCACCGATGTTAGATCTTTTTCAGTGGCCGCCTTGGTTGGCTCCCACTCTCCTGCTATTTCAGTGTGTATGTAAGACCTGGCTGTTCCATCAGGCTTTTGGCGAGGGGTAGGGGTACGGGGGGGGGAGGGTTTTTCTTTTCCCCACATTTTCCCCATATTTTAAATTGTTTTACAATTTTAAAAAATTGTTTTATTGATTATTGTTGTTTGCTGCCCCGGGCTGCCCTGTGGGCAGGAGGGGTGGGATATAAATTTCATATAAATAAATAAATAAATAAAAATTCCTGGGAGCCAATGATTCTCATTTTAGATGGTAATAATAGTGCCCTAGCCAGTGAGTTCTCCACTCTTTAAGTGTCGCGTTTGTGCCTCAGTTTCCTCAAAGGGAAAATGCGCTTAGTGGTCCAGGCCTGACATGATCTGGTCTGGATATAGGGCGCTCTTTTCCAATATGTGGAAACTCAGTTTACACTATGCTAATAAGCCAGCTGCTCAGCAAAGTATTGTAAAGACAAATTATTTATAAATGAATCTATGAGACTTAAGAATATTATAATATAAAGCAATAGTTTACTTAAGTTCAAATAAAGACATAGTACAAAAAAACTGTGTCAGTTAAAAACACATGGTTTGAGAAGACATTTCTGTTCAAAGAACAGCTCTTATTACAAATTCAAAGATCTTAACATCTATAAGATATAACATATGCTCTAAGTATTATTGCTATGGTTGACTCAATGCATCATAAAGAATATACATTNGAAGTGTTTCTGAAAAATCCATTTCTCCTCTCCCTTCCTATGGAGGGAAATGCTTGGAAGTCATCTAAAAATGACATCAGGTCAAAACTGCTGACAGTGAGGGTTTTTCTCAAAATACATAGTAAGAAGCCTGTTGATACATACTAAAACAGGTGACTATCATCTAAGATAGGATTAACAATGAGTAAACTCCAAACAAACAAGGCCTCTTCCTGCCCTGCTTGGGAATCATGTCTCTTGACTCTAGTCAACAGTGAATGTTGATTTCTTTAAGAGACAGACTGGCTAATTACATCTCCTATTCCAGTATACAGGCTGATTACATCTCCTATTCCAGTATCTGGCCAAGAGTTCAGTAGAAAGGTCACTATAGACAGCTCTTTAGGAAGTCATCATACAGAGAGGCCAATTCTGATTTCCAATATATTGAAACACAGATGGTCAAAAAACATATGCCTATATATGGGATACATCACATTAGCACTTGGCTCCTTAAGAGACTTTCGCACCTTCCACAATATATCTGTTAATGCCAACAAACAATTTTTTCAGAGTGCATTAACTCGGTTTCTCCAGAACTTCATTCTGTAAAACGAATTGTTCTCTACACTGACATTAACAGTTTATTGTATAAAGTGTATATAATTTCTATACATGTAAAGGACAGACCCACAGACTGCTCACTGGTGCTACTTTTATTGTCCTATCATTCAAGGTCACCCTTCTCCCACTGTAAGTAAGCCAAGTACATATACCTGTGACTTCTCAACTTTGTATGTATTGCTCTCTCCCCCCATGTTCCTCTCTTCCTTGTCTTCCCTCCCTTTCCACCATAGATTGTAAGTTCCTTGGAACAGGGACCTGTCTTTAATTAATGATTGTTCAGTGCCAGGCACTATATAAATAATTAAAGATAGAGTGTGGTTGCCATGTTGGTCCCAAGGGACAGAGACACTGAAAGATGGTCAGACTCATGCTATTTTCAATCAAAATATTATACCCTAAAATATAAAAAATTCAGGAACAGCATCATTCTGGGCCACAGGAAACTGAAACCGCTATGCAGGATTGCTTTAGGTCCCATAAGTTAAATAAAAGATTCCCAAACTAGGGGTTAGGACCCCAAATAGTATCATGCATCTGTGGATAGAGCCACAATTCCAATTGGTATTTTGTATTGTAGTGTCTCGGTAGGCCCAGGAAATTCAAACCGGAAGAGAGGCAGAGACAATCAATCCAAAGACTCTTTGTATTTAATGACTAAACCTTTAACCCTGATAATAATTAAACTATCTTACAGCTTATACATTCGCTAATGGTTTCTATACAGGTTAGGCACTTGGTTCTGCCTTGTCCCTGGTGGTTTACAATGCAATGAGTTTAACAGTTCTTATAATAATCCTATACATTAACTCATCTAATGTCCCAGCTCACAAGCTCACAGAACTCCCCAAAAGATTTGTCTTTCTGGTATGCTGGTTTCCAGCTGCGCTCCAGTGTTCAGAGTCCCAGGCTCATCTCGTGGTCCACTGTTGGGGTGTCGGCAGCATGGGAGGGAGGGACCATTTGTATGGGAGGGACGGTGGCAACAGAGTTCTCCTTTCTTTCTTCCCGAAGCTCTCGTGGCGTGGGTTGGGAGGGTACCAGCTACCCCTCCTTTCTTTCTTCTCCCTTCTTCTCCCTTTCTTCTCCTCTTCTTCTCCCTTACTGGCCTCTTCTCAACTGCCACCCCTCAACATTCCACACCTTCCCCCTCCCTCTCAGGCTTCTACTCACATGTTGGGCAAGTTCCAGCTTTTCGCAGTTCAGATTCACTGCAGTATACTTTGCACATCTTTGCTGCTGCCTGGAGTCTCAAGATTATAATGAAGTTTTAAAATGGGGTCACAAAATGTTTGGAATCTAATGGCTTAAATGCTCAGCTGACTATCAAACACGGTAGGAAGTTTTTCTATTTCATCCACTGGTGTAATATTTGAGAGTGAGGAGAATCCTTTTTAAAAAAAAGTTTTGTAAAAAAATAATGTAAATTAAAGTTCTGTAAAGCCATGAAATATTTCATAAATGTTTGGTCTCTGGAGTAAAATTTCCCACTTGTTTCTAAATGTTAAATGGAATTAATTATAGGATCTCTCCACACAGATGGCTTCATGCCCTGCAGTGTAGGAGTTCCCTTCCATTTCTAAAATAAAGATTGCTATGTTGGGCCTGTTCATCAGAAGTGTGTATGGAACTTTCTGCAAAACTGTGTACATATTTGAACATAACACTTCAAGCAGAGCTTTGTATTTACCAATGGCATGCTAGACCTATAACTGGTCACCTATGCAAACAATGTGCAGGCACATAGTTCTCAAAATCTGTCCCCATGTGTCTGTCTATAATGGATATTTAACTTCAAGTAGATGAAATTAAAATTGTCTTAAGTGTGGACGGTCTGGTTATATTCACTCTAACACAGATATTGAAACCACATCTAAGAATCAGTTAAGAAACTGCTGCTGCTAAGATTCAGCAAAACTGGTGCGTTGCTTCCTGGAAGTTTGCACCTGCAGTTATCCGATGTGGATGTAGCTCTAGCTCAGTCAGGCTTAGCCTCAGAGCTACTGACAAACACAAGCCTGTTTAGGGAGAACTTGGTGGCTTGGGGGTCCACCCAGTTTCTCCCCATCTCTTGGACCAATAAGGCTCTGGCAACTGTTCAATTCTCTGAAGAGCCTGTCTATTTCACATGATGCTCCTTTTCCTCTGCACATGCCAAGAGCAACAGAGTCCATTTCCATTAGTCACATTACAGATGTGCACTCCTTGGGTTATATTATCCTTTCTCTCTCTAAGGTTTGGCATGAGCCGGAGCCAGTCGCTGCAAACAGATTTCATTGACTACCTGGATGAGCTCTCTGATGGCTCGGGTGCAAAGCCTGAGATAATCCCTCTACTTCTGAAGGATCCTCAACTGGCCCTGACAATTTTCTTTGGGCCCTGCAGCCCATTCCAATTCCGCTTGAAGGGTCCAGGGAAGTGGGCTGGAGCAAGAAATGCCATCCTCACCCAGAGGGAGCGGATCATCAAACCAACAAGAACCTGAGTTGTTTGTGATTCTTCGAGCCACTCCCTGGTTGCCTCTTTGCTCAAGATCTTTGGCCTTTTTGCTCTCTTGGCTGCATTTTTTCTTAGTTTCTATCAGCACTGATTTCTCTTCCACACCATAACAGGCTTTCAGATGAGGAGGCAAGGATCTGTCTCTACACAGTTACCTTAAAAATCCTATATTTTATCCTATGTCATGGGCCTGATGCTTAGAGGTGTTGAGCACCTACAACTCCAAGGTGATTTTAATTGGGGCTAGGGAGGGTCTCATTATTACCTGCTTAGATTAGGTCAATAGGCCAGGCCTCTTTAGAAAAGCCATAGGGTGAGATTTTGGAAATCGTGGCAGTCCTGCGACCCAGTGTTCTGGGCACTGTTTAAGATGGGATTTCAATGGAATTAAGCAACCAAACCCAGTTTAAATTCAATGAGAATCGGGCATATTGCTCCTTTGTGCTCCTAGGCACCCCAGCCTGAGCGGCCAGTTCTTTCCCATAATCTCTCTACTTTCTTCCTGAAGGTAGGAGACAGGTATTGCTTTGGGTAAGATTACCACTTTTCATAGTTTGATCCCGAGACTCTCATTTTAGCCCATGGGAATCTCAGGATCAAACTGTGAGAGGTGGCAACCCTAGCTCTGGGTAACCACAAGGACAGGAACACTGACCAGGCCACAGGAGGCAGATTCTGTAAGGGAGCAACAGTAAAACATTTTATTTATTTAGTCCAATTTATATGCCACCCTTCCTGGAGAGGCTCAGGGCAGCTTACAACCATAAAAACAACAATAAAAAAAAATCCTCTTAATGCCCCACCAAACTCTTCACACTGACTCCCATTCAACCCTATCCTTGCATGCAAAATGCCTGGCTAAATAGAAAAGTTTAACATTTTTTTCTGGAAGATGAACAGGCTTGGGCTTAGGCAGACCCCCTGGCAGGGGGAGTTCCATAATCGTGGGGCAACCACTGAGAATGCCTCCCTGTGCTCCCTAGCTGTAAAAATATCTTGGAGAGATGGCACCTGCAAGAAGGTGCCCTTGGCTGACCTCAGGGGCTACAAGGGGACATGAGAGAGGTAGCAGTCTTTCAGATACCTGGGGCCCAAGTTGTTCAGGGCTTCATAGATTAAAACCAGCACCTTGAATTGTGCGCAGAAAGCTGTTGGCAGCCAGGGCTGACTCTGGAGCACCGGTGCAATGTGCGCCCGGAGACCCATCTCCAACAGAAGGTGGGCCACTGCATTCTGCACCAACTGCAGCTTCTGAACAGTCTTCAAGGGCAGCCCCAATGCACTCATTGTAGTAATCCAGCCTCAGGGTTATGATGGCATGGATGATGATGACCATATCCAAATCTGATAATAGCTGCAGTCTTCTCACCAGATGTAATTGGTGAAAGGCACTCCTGGCTACTGCCGCAACCTGACAATCCAGACGCAACAATGGATCCAAGAACACCCCAAAGCTATGAACCTGAGTGACCAAGGGAGGTAAAACCCCATCAATAACAGGGGTCCTCACATTTCCCAGATCACATGGCCAGCCAACCTCAGTCTTGTCTGGATTCAGACTCAATTGGCTCTCCTGCATCCAGACTCCAAGATCAGCCAGGCACTGGGTAAGCACCAAGACTGTAGGACCTGGATTAGATGAAAAGGAAAGATAAAGCTGATGTCATCAGCATATTGATGGCACTTCTTTCCAAATCTCTGAATTATCTCACCCAGGAGCCTCAGACACACATTGAACAGGAGTGGAGACAAGATGGAACCCTGCAGGACCTCACAAGGGAGTAGGGGCGGGAAACTGGTAAAATCCGGTATCCGATAATGCTGGTACCGGGCGTACCAGCATTATCGGATTCGACCCGGTAATCCGGTCCGGGGTACCGGATTCCGGGTACCGGATTTTTTACATTGCAGCCATTTAAAAATGGCTGCAATGTAAAACTTAAAGCCCCAAGTTAAGGGGAAAAAAAACCCTCCCCGAGTCCAGGCTGCGCGGGTGGAAGGGGGGACACCCCCCACCCACCCTGCCCAGCCTGGATTTTTGTTTAAATAAAAACAGACTGAGAGGCGAGGC
>QEPC01000978.1:1908388-1925555 GCA_003113815.1 Sphenodon punctatus | reverse complement strand
GGGAGGGGGAAGGAATTCATTTATTTCATTGAGTTCAATGGGGACACAGCGCCCCATTGAACTCAATGAAATAAATCCGGTACCGGTATACCGGATTTAATCCGGGAATCCGGTTTTTGTAGAACTGGTAACCGGTAAATCCGGTAACCGGTAATGGGCCCGGGGTCCCACCACTACAAAGGAGCTCCCCAGGGGACGACAAGCCACCATTCATTACCACCCTCAGGGTTCTCCCAGCCAGGAATGAGCAGAACCTCTCAAGAGCAGTCCCACGCATCCCTGCCAGGCCCTGCAGCCATGTCAACAATGTGTCAACACCACCCCATGATCAACAGTATTAAAGGCCACTGATTTTGAAATTGCTGTCAATTTAGTGCCATGCCCAGGAAGAAAACATGACTGACAGGGAACCAGGAATCCAATAGCATCAAGATGCACCTGGAGCTGCAAGACAACCACCCATTCAATAGAGACACGACAATAGCTGACAAGGGAGTTAACATCAAGAGATGGTTTCTTGAGCAGGGGTTGGATGACTGAAGTTTTAAGGCTGTCAGGCACCTTGTCAGGCCTCCCAAAGGGATGCAATGACAACACTGGCCATCAATGCCACCAGTGTCTCCCAGCTGGCTTTCGCCAGCCAGGAAGGGCATGGATCTAATTCACAACTGGTCAGCTGCACCCCTCCAAGTAAACCGGACGAGACTGGGCCTCCCCAGCCCCACACTCTGACCCTGTACCCAAAGTAGCAGCACCCAAGTCAAGCCAAATACAAGCGACTTTATCTGCAAAGTACATGGCAAACTCATCACAGCGGGCAACCAACACTTCTCACTCCTGGGAGAGACAGCTAAGATTGAATAAGCTCTGAACACCCAGAACAGCTCTGCTGGACAGCACTTTGCAGACACTATGGCAGTAGCGAAGAAAGTTTTCTTCACTGCCGCCACAGCCACGACATAGTCCCTTGCTATAGTCACTTGGGCTTTGGCACAAGCCTAGCACCACCTGCACTCTAACTGTCTACCCTCTCACTGAGCAGCCTCTGGTCCTCCATATACCAGAGAGACCTGTGCTGCCACCATGGAGGAAGCAGACACCTGGGTGCCACCGTGTCAGAGGTCAGTCAAAATGTCATATCACAGATCAAGCAAGACAGGGAAACCATTGAGGTCAGCGGGTAAATTCCCCAAAGAGTTCTGGAATCCTATTGGATCCATTAGTCTCTGGGGGTGGACCATCTGAACAGGTCCACCACCCCACCAGGCGCAAAGGAGGGCACACACAACAGATTGTTAGGCCTTCCTGAGAACTATGGCATTCCCAATCCCTAAGGGGGGGGGGTTTCCCACACTCTGAAGAGTTGTACTTAATGTTGGTTTAGAACTGGGCCTGGAGCAGAACCTCAATCATCCATGGTTGAAGATGTGGGGTGGGGAAGGGAGTTTCAGCTTTGGGTTAATTTTGCTACCACTCAAGGCAATGGGAATTTTACCATTGATTTTCATTAGGAACAGAGCTAGTCCCAAATTTAAAAGCTTTTGTAAATCACATCTGTCCTGTCAAAAATTACTGCTCAGAGCTCCAGGGTCCAAGCTAGGGTCCAAGCTAAGGCCCAGGGAATTGAGAGGTTCCAACAAGACTCACCCTGCTCTTCAGCTGTCATAAGCATTCTGTCATCTGTAGGAATGACAGAGCAGTGGAGCTGCCAGAGGCATGTGTGGAGACTCAGAGCACACATAATAATGGCAATGATCCCCATGACCTGTCAGATTCCTGAGGAATATTACCAATGGCTTGGATTGCTGGGTAACTGGCCTCTTACCTTACTATAAAAGTTACAATATAGAAATAAAAGCTACAATAAAAGATACAATACAATATAGATAGATACAATACATAAAATATACAATATGAATCTTTGTGTATGTACAAATATGTATCTTTGTAAAGCGCCAGGTACATCGCTGGTGCTGTATAAATGCTTATAATAAAATAATAATAATAATAACAATTAATTAATATAGAAATAAAAGCTTTTGCTAGTTTAGTGATGAAGAGTCAGACCCTCCATAGGTATGAGTTTGGGTATCTCCAAACTCATACCAATGAGTTTGGAGATACCTGGCTCCATTCAAGTCTATGGAGCTATGCCAGTTTAGACCACCTAGAGATTTGGCCTTTTAACTCAGTATTTTTGTTACAGTGCTGCACTAGTGACACTAAAGGCAAAGTTGGTGGTGGGGGTTAATATTAATTTCTCATATTTAGTTGCTCAAAACATGGACACAAATTCCCTTTCAAAACAAAACTTGGGGCAGACCCAACTCAAACTGAAAACATATTTTGGCATGCTGGACGAGGTCTATTTAGCCAAATTATAGAAATACAGGAATGCGAAACATGAGACCATCGCGGTTCAAGATTCCTTGGAGGATCCTCTAGTAGGTTGAAGCACCTTGATTTAAGTGGAAAGGGGGAGTATAAATAGTACTTAGCAGGGGGATGATTATTTTAACTATTTAAAAAAGCACGCTGACTGATATCTGCACCAGAGGCTGGCCATAGAGCGTGCACATATGCTTAATGTTAATGGATTTGACAAGAACACTTTCACAACAGCTTTTGGCAGAGAGACAGCTGCTTTGAAATCCACCACACAGCCGCCATCTTGAATGTAACATTGGCTGCCTCTGACAGCTCCAGGCTTTTATGTTGTTTATGTACATGGAGGGAGCCAAGTTTCCCAAGTGTTCTAAAATTATGAAGAGGAGGAGGTGAAAGATTAACTGATATTTTAAAGCCTTCTCTAAGTGCTCCACATTACCTTTATTTACTTTATGTGGCATTTATATAGTTTCTACACCATCTGCTTGGTCTTTGGCACCCTGACCAATGAAACAGGAACATGTCTGTAGTTCTTCCTTTTTCATATTTTTAGGGGAATTGAATGTGAAATCCTTTACTGGTCTAGTTATTTGAGCTCTGAAGAGCCCAAACCCCAGGGAGTTTAATCCAAGGTGTTTACAGCAACTTACCATATATACAGTAAATGCATGGGTGAGGAAGGTTGAAATGCATGGAAGAGAGTAAATGAATTTACTGATACACAAAGCACTGAGGACACCGTGTTATGGATATGTATCATGCTACTCTAGAACATATCCCTCAAATATACCAGTGTCCTTCATGGGTCTGCCTGTTAGTGTTAAGAATTTTTCCAATATAATTGATAACCAATAAAAGGAATATGACCACCCTACATGTCATGCTTGGTTATTAAACAGTAGGGCTGTGCACAGGGTCAAGTATTTTCATTTATAATCGTAGTTTGTATCTGTGTTTTTCATATGGATTTTTGGAATAGGAGTTCAGAGACTCTGCCAGTTTGACATGCCTATAAGGAAAATGAAACTGCTACGTACTAATCTTCTACCAATTTGAAAAGTGTTAACTAACACAACATACAACTTAAAATATTTTATAGGAAAAGCATATCCATAAAAAATGGAGATGATCAAACATCATAACCTAGCCACAAGTGCTGACACTACCACTACCAGCTGCAATGCTTTTGCTTTGAGATATGAGGAGTAGGGTTGCCACCTCTCTCCCACAGACAAAAACTGGACTTCATTAATTTGTATAAATGTTCATTTGTTTATGCAAATTTGAAATAGCCACTTGCCTGAAATTGAGTTAGGGACAATGAAAAAGCTAGTGTCATGGGAATGTAGGATGGATGGAACTTCAGAATTCCATAGACCAAACCACCATAGCTCCATAGAAACTGAACACACTCTACAACTCCGTAGAACAGATACCAAAGGTACATCTTCCATCATTTAAGTCAGTTGCTCAGTTCCTGTGATAGAGTGTCCCTAGCGTTCATCAAGGTCAGAGTCCCTAAGAGCTACCCCCTCCAGCCACTTTTCACCACCAAGTGCAGATTTATTTAGTGTTAAAAAACCCTAAACATAATAAAATCCCAACATAACATTAAAAATAGTTACTTCTCCCTAAGGTACTGCTTCCCAAGTCAGACTCCAGTTACAGAGCACCTTCTTTTGCCTTAACCAGATGCAGACTGACTCTCCAGCAGAGCCTTTTGCACCTTATATCTCCAGGAGGGGTGTGGCCTGTGGAGACAGCCAACTCCCTTAAAGGCACAGTCACATCAGCTATTCAGGAGGGTTTCACTCTCACCACAACTTACCCAGCCCCCAGTTCTGTAGCCACTTTTGGTCAACTGTTACAGCTGACTATTGACTATAATGGGAGGATTGCATCCCATAGCTTCAGAGAACACTTTGGAACTGGCACCACTGCCACAGAACTTCATGGAACATGCCCCCCACCGCCATAGAACTCAATAAACCAACACTCCATTAAATAAACACCCCCATTCCATAGAAGAGACATCAGAGATTCACAAAGCTCCACAGAACAGACACTGGTGTGTGTGTGTGTGTGTGTGTGTGCGTGTACATGTGTGCAGGGTGCTGCTGGCACAGGTGTGTGTGCATCTGTTTGGAGTGTAGGCTGATGCTAGCAGGAGTGTATGTGTGTCTGTATTTGGTGTGTAGGGGACTAGTGGCAGAGGTTGTGTGTGTATATTTATAAATGGAAGCTAATGATGATAGGGTGTTTGTGTGTGTTTAGGATGGGGTAAGGGACCTCAGGTCCAGGGCTAAGTAGCTAGCTTTTATTTGGCTCCATTCCAGTTCCTGGATCTGGCCCTTGGATCCAGTTCTTACCCACAGATGCTGAAAAGACAGATCAGGGGAAGGAAGCAGAGATATGGGCATACACACAAGGAGAGGGGACAGATCCGTGGCACAGATCCATGATCTGGACCCTCCCTTTTCTTCCCCATCTAGAGTGCACCTCTTAAGCACTTCCACCTGCAACTTCTATTACTGCCCCCATCAGTAGCCTCACCATCTAACCCCAGCACTGCACCCTCCCTGCTCCCCTCAGCAGCACCCGTATGCTTCCCTCACCAGGAAAGGGTTTGAAGGAGGGAATGGGAATCAGGCTGGGGTGAGTGCTGGTTTGGGGTTGTGTTAGGTTAGAGGAGTTTGGGTGCTGAGTAGGGATGGGCGAACAGAACGCCATTCAGATGTTCGGATGTTAGGTTCGAAACCCGAGTTCGGGTTCAGCTGTTCGGTTTGGTGGAGTTTGGTTTGGCTGAATTGCTATCGGTACCAAAACCGATTTTTTTTTTGTATTGGTATTTTTTGCCCTGAAACCACCCCTGGTGTCCACCCCTGGTGCCAGGAAGTCTGCTCCTCAGCTGCCTCCCCCTTCCAGTCATGTTTTTCCCACCCAAAGTCACATTTTTCCCACCCCCAAACTCATCCAAATTCATCCGAACTTTTCCGAACTGTTTGGAAGTTCAAACATTTGGTTTGGAAGTTTGGTTCGGTCCCCGGTGCTGAAGGAATGAGGTGGCACAGGCTGCTGAGAGGAGGGGGTGAGTAGTCCAGGGGGCATGCAGGGTGAGGGTACTGGAGGAGTGGGGCTGAGGGATTGGAGGGTTGAATAGGCTGCAGAGGGGAGGGGGCAGGTGGTCCTGGAGGGGTACAGAGGGTGGGACTTGGGGATTGTGTGAGAATGGGGCTGGGGTGGGGCATGCTAAACTGGGGGAGGGGAGATTCATGGGGCTGGGGGGTGCTAACCTTGTGAAGTTCATTGGGCCTGTGGTGGTACGGGGCTCCCACTCACTCACCATGGCCCCTACTGGCAGGGAGGGAATCACTGCAGGCTCCCTGGGACCAGACTGAAGCAGGGAGCCTGCAATCCAAGCTGCTTATTAATGTGCAGAGTTCGAGGTTCAGATCAGGACCCGCAAAACCCTGATTCTTGAGCATAATTGGGTTCACTTGAAACACAAGTACACAGCTGTAGTTGGAATGTACCACAAGGGTCATCTAGTCCAACCCTTTCATTCAAGGTAGGATATCCTGTCCTGACAACGTTGCAAACAGATGCTTGCCCAGTTGGGTTTTAAAAACGTCCTAGGAGGAAGATTCCACAACAACCCTGGACAACTTATTCTATTGCCACAATTTGTACACTTAGGAATTTTTTCTTTTTTTGTTATATGTGATATATTCTATACTTAGCACAAACATTTTTCTTTCAAATATCTAACTACCATCCACATTGCTACAACTTAAGCACTCTCCTCTCATTCAATCTTCTCTAACGGTAGAGAACAAATGTTTGCCATCTTTTTTTTTTTGCAACCTTTTAGATATTTGAAAACTGCTATCATGTCCCTGTGGTAGGAATTCACCTGCCCCAAAGTTCCCTGAGTGGGGTCTGTAGTGCTGCTGACAGCACCCATCCCAGCACTGTGGAGGAGAGCAGCTGCGCGGCTGCAAGCCTGAGGGCAATGCTTCCGCTGACAGGCTCAGCTGTGAGAGTGGGGCTGATGAGCAACACTGACAGCCTCAGTGCAAACCAATGTAAGCACGGTGTGCGGGCTATAAAGGAAACACCTGAGCTGCTCAAATGGCAGTGGGAAGGTAGGCAGGAGTCAGCTCCAGGAGCTGGGAGCCCCAGAGAGAAGAGGGAAACTCTGGGGGAAATAGACAAGCCCATTGAAGAAATTAAGGCTGAAACAGTCTAGGCTTGGAGACGGGAGTTGTAATAGGGAGTCAGTATTCTGAAGTAAGGGAACTGGTTGGGAAGCGCTGGGCTTCTCTAACAATGGGGCAAACCCTGTCCTGGGGACAAGGAGTGTTGCTGGTGTGGGCCAGTTAGGGGAGTGTGAGGCTCCCCTTACAAGGAACCCCTGAGAGAGCCATGGAGTCTAGCCAGGGAGCAGAAGGAGGTGAGGTCAGAGCTGGAATGAAGAACATAAGAAGTGCCATACTGGGTCAGACCAATGGTCCATCTAGCCCGGCATCCTGTCTCTGACAGTGGCCAATCACAGTAGCTTGGGAGAAGCACCCAACAGGTCACAATGGGGAATCCATTCCCTGTTGTTTTCCCCCAGCTCCCGTCATGTTCCCTGATCCTGTCTGGCTAATAGCTGCTAATGGACCCATCTTCCAGAAACTTGTCCAAAGTTCCAAACCTCTTTTAAACTCAGCTATAGTAACTGGCCCTTACCACAACCTCTGGCAGTAGATTCCACAACCCAATTAGCAGAGATAAAGGCACAGGAGAACCAGAGTCAGACAAGCTGAAGGTAAAAACCTTTGAACTGTTGATAAGCTGGCTAAAGGACTTGCGGTTAAGCCAGGAAGAGTGAGAGGCTGACAGTAAAGGGGCTGGACACTCAGTGACTATGGGGAAGAAGGGGCGCGCTGGAGAGATCCTGCCACAGTCCCTCCTTTGTCTTCTTTTCTCTGTGGCTCTGCATACCCAGTTCTTTCAGCCTTTCCTCATGTGGCCTGTCTTCTAGCCCCTTATCATCTTAGTTGCTCTCCTCTGAATCTTCTCCAGTTTGTCTATATCCTTCTTGAAGTATGGTGCCCAAAATCAAATACAATATTCCAAGTGAAGTCTTGCCAGTGCCGAGTGTCACCACAACCTGTTAATGCAGCCCCAAATGACTTTTTTTTTTTGCAACAGTTTCACATTAACAGCATGACATATTCTTTAGTTATCTTGCCTGCATCCCCTCCCTCTCATTGTCAGTCTACGCCTGACATTCCCTATGGTCACAAGTTTAATCCTTAGACAAGGCCAGCCCTAGGGTCTGGGGGCATTTTAAGCACAATCAGAAGCACACGGTGGCATTGGTGGAGCAGGCGCGTGGGCAGGGGGGCCATGGCAGGTAACTTCCCTTCCCCCCTTCCCCGGCATGGGTGAGTGTGTGAGTGAGAGTCTTTGTGTCTGTGTGAAAGAGGTGAGACTGTGTGTGGGAGTGGGTGGAAGTGGGTGGGTGAGCACACCCATCACACACACCGGCGCCATGCTTTCCGGGAGATGTTCACACGGATGATGACATGGGGGGTTGTGGGAAGTCAGGGGGGACATGGGGCCTCACGGAAACAGTCGAGGGGGCAAGACTAAGAGGACAGAGGCAAAGGGCCAACCCATGGAGAACACAAAGATATAAGGGACACCCACGGGGGGGGGGGGGAACACACATAAACAGACCCATGCCCTGCCAGACAACCACCCCTCACCAACCACACATGACCCATACAGAGGGGAACATCAGAGAGAAGGAGAACACAGACACCAGAGGGGAACAATGCTGACAACACTTTAATAGAAAATACCAAGAGCAACAGGCTCAAGTGAAGGAACAAATAAATAAAAAGATAGGCTACAGGCCGTTGGGGGGTATCAGCTCCACCGGTTCACCTGGGCATGATCTACCTGATGCACACACTGCAGGACATGCAGGATCAGCTGGACCATCTCCTCCTACTCTCTGGTCTTCTCATTAATCATTGCCTGCATTAAAGGAGAGAGGGAGCGCACCGTAAGGGCAGGCCAAAACATCCAGGGAGCCCACACAGAAGGGGAGGTTGAAGGGGAACACACACACACAGGAGTAATTCACAGATCTCTTGGTACACCCACGCTCCAGCACGAAGCTCAAAGACTGCCCACTGGAGCTGCCTGGCCATCTCCCCCCAGCTGCAACAAAGTCATGAACACAAGCACAGCAGCTAGAAGGGAAGAGAAAGTGGGAAATGGGGATGGGGCTCGAGCTACAATAGGCGGAGCAGGAATATCACCACCCTACAGCATACAACGCTCCAACAGGTCCCACCAAGGTGCCCCTGCCAGTTACAGGAGAGCAAAGCACCTCAGAGACTGCCCTCAAGGTAGTGCAAGGATCACACCCAGCAGGCCGCCCAGACTCATGGACGGTCAGGAGCCCTCCTATTGTGGTGCCCATCCATGGCTGCAAGAGTAGGAATGGGGGAGTGATAGGGGGTGTTAGCACCATGGGGTTGGAACCAGAGCAAAGCCATGGCAACATAAAGGGACAGTAGCACACACAGAGATGCAGGGACCATGCCCCAGGAAGAATGCAAAATTGTCCAAGACTGGGGGGGGGCACGGGGAGAGGCCAGAGGCAACCAGAGATAGACCCTCATGACAGGAGGCAAGGGGGAAATGAGAGCGGGAACCTGCAACCATGCACAAGCACACAGTCCCAATGCACGGTTCGCTAGGTTTACGGCTGGTTAGGTGCATGGCTGCAGTGGGAGCCATAGCAGCCCTGAAACATGCTATTGGGCACATAAAGCAAAGTGAACACCACTAGAAAGAGGAACACCAGGGTGCTGAACTGTCACCTGCTGCTGCCACCGCTCGGCAGCTCGGCGGCTGCATTGCCGGCCGGGGGCCCCACCCCCTGAACAGACGGACCTACCCTGGTGCAAGACAGAGAAGTGCTGCCACCTCCAAGGCTCCCGGCAATCCCCGATGCAGGCCCCAACATTGCGGGCTCATCAGAGCCCCCCCCCCGCAGCGGGGAAGAACCAAGCCCCCCTCTGCGACGTTCAGCATGCCTTCAGGCACATTCAGGGGGTGGGGCCTCTATGTTATAAGCCAGTGCTGCAGGAGATGTGACGCTGCTGAACAGAGCTTGCATGCCTGGAAGGACTGGCCCCCTTGATTGAAAGCGAAATGATTGTTCTTGCTTGTTGATTGCCCATTGTTTCGCCCCCTCCTTTGTCTTCCCCTTGAGAGCCCTTCCTCCTCCCTTCCCTCTGTGCTTAAAGGTCTAGAGTATTACGGTGTGTGTGGAGCCCTTCCCCCTCTGCCTATCCCTGAGAAAGCCTGAGTGGGTTGTGTGAGCCTGTGGGCATTTGGCATGTCTCTGCCCTTCCTGGGTTCTCAGTTCCTGCCCCTGGAATGTGAAAGTCCCCTTTCCCCTCTCCCCCTTGCTGTGGGTTACTGTCCCTACCCTCCTTCCACCATCCTGCACTGGTCCGCCCACTCCCCCCCCCCGGGTATGTATGTGTGTGTGTGTGGCCTCTTCCCCCCCTAAGCTCTGAGCCCTATGATGATATTTCCTGGTGTGACCGCACATGGACGGGCCCACACACTATCCTGATGGGCATTTTCACCACTGCCACCACAGTCAGAGCAGCCTCATGTGAGTGTGGTTGGCGTGAAGGTCCCCCTGCCCTTCTTTCCTTCCCCTTTCCCCCCCTCCCACTGACATGAACACCAAACCCCAGAGGGAGAAACCAGTAGAGAACCAGCACTCCAAAACACTTAACTGCCCACTGGGAGGATCCAGAATGTACCCCTGTTGTCCAGGCAAAGGTGCATGAGCAACCCCATGGCACATGCACAGGGCCCATCCACATCCCCAAAGGTTCAGCCACCCATGGTCCACGAACCTCCGGACCAGTTGCAGGAGATGATATGCAGGGCCCAGCTGCAGAGTAACAACCAAAGGGAATGCAGAAAGAGCTACAAGAGCTCGTACAGTGCAAGGGCAGTGCACAGCGCTGGAGCTGGGAGAAACCTCCCACACTACTACGGGGGACAATACAGCAGCACGCCCAACATGCTTATGGAAAGGTGCCCCCATTAGAGCAACCATCCCGCCCTACCACAACTCATGGCACCCCCAAAGCCACAAGCCCCACAAACCTCACACAGAATACCAGCACCCGCACAGCGAGTGGCCTGTGCAAAGGACCCACAGACTCTTCAGGAGAACAAAGGCAGCTGAACAGGACAAACATTGATTGGCACAGGGACCTGCAAGGTGAACCACAGGCCAGAGGGAGCAGATTCTAGAGACACAGGGTTAGCACAGCTGGGTGCAGGCATAAAGCTGCAAACGTAATATAAGGGGACTGAGGAATTCACCAGCAGACCTGCCAGGAAAGTGTCTGACATGAGACCCATAGACCCCTCTGCAGAAGATGAATGGATAGGCAGAGTGTTCATGCAGTGGGGCAGAAGACATCAGGAAGGCCACAGGGAAGCAGAAGTGCCGGTTCATCACAGACACAGGGGAACAATGATGGAGGCAGCAGCAATGACAGGATCATGGTGCAGACGCCAGTTGCTCAGGGAACATGGGCCCCTGGACAAGGCCCTCCTAGATGAAGAGGCCCCACTGGTATCCATGGGCACACATGTGGTCATCCACCATGAAGGGAGTGGCCCATGGCAGCAGCTGCCCCAACATCCAAACAGCTCAGCACTGCACTCAGGGAAGCCATCTCCAACTCTGTGGTCTTCCTGTTCAGGAAGGAACCACCGACCTCAGGGGGCAGAAATCCCAGCTCATCAAGGCAGTTCTGGCAATCCAAACAAGGGCAATTGAAGCCTCGGGCACTCAGAAGGACACTGGTGTAGCAGCTAGCAACATAGGGACCACCAGCCTGGAGGACCAAACCAAAGTCGCAATGATCAGCCACCTCACGCGCAGCAGCTAGCTCCCAGGGTTTCCATGGCAGCACAACAGCAGGTAGGGGTCCACTGTTGCATTGATGTTGGGGCATGAAGACGAGCTCCCTGCACCATCTCTGGCATGCCAGACCCCCAAAGGGGTGACCCACCAGCCACATGTACTGGGACAGGAGATTGAAGCCATCACCCACAGAAAGGGGGTCATTCACTAGGGATGTGCGAACAGACTGGAGTTTAGATGTTCGGATGTTCAGACTAAAAACTTAGTTTGGATTCGTGGGTTTGGTTCTGTGGAGCTTGGACAGTTCGGCACCTCCTGGAGGCTTGGGGCTATCCAGGGGTGCCCATGGGGCATGGCAGGCCATCAGAGACACAGCATCAGCAGCAGAGACCGGAAAGGCTTGGGGCTTGGCACCCCAGGTTGCCCGGGTAGGCAGATTAGGTGCTTGGCCCCTGGGGGTGCCCATGGGGGCATGGAAGGCCATCTGAGACCTAGTGGCAGTGGCAGCAGCAGCAGCAGCAGCAGAGGTTGGGCATTGCAGGCTGCCAGGCATTGGTGGAGCAGCGGCAGAGGCCCGGCCAGGACTTGGTGGCTGGCACCCCTACTTGGTTGGGCGTTGCAGGCTGGCATCATACTTGACCGATCTCAAGAAGCTCTACTGCAAATTGGTCAAGCCTTGCCCGGTGGTGAATCTCATGGACATCCAGCCCCCGCCTGCCGGCACGCTCATCTGAGCTATGCCCATCTACAAGAGAGAGGAGCAAATGGCTGATGTGCAGTACCAGCAGCAGACACCCCTACTTGGCCAGGCATTGCAGGCTGGCTGGCATCAGTGGAACAGCGGCAGAGGCCCAGCCAGGGCTCGGTGGCTGGCACCCCTACTTGAGCATGCATTGCAGGCTAGCTGACATCGGTGGAGCATTTGCAGACAGTGAAGTGGAACGACAGCCCTCCCTGCCTGGAAAGTAGGCCCCCAAACCCTGATGGTGGGTCCTGGAGCAGGAGTGGCTGGCTGTTTCTTGATGCGGTGGAATGACGGCTCCCTGTGAGCGGAATGATGGCTCCAGAACCCTGACAGTGGGTCCTGGAACTAGAGTGGCAGCGTCTGGATGATGTGAATGGACAGTCCTCCCTGCCTGGAACATAGGCCCCAGAACCTTGACGGTGGGTCCTGGGACTGGAGTAGCAGTTTCTGGATGAAGTGGAACGACAGCCCTCCCTGAGTGGAACGTAGGCTGGCTGGCATCGGTGGAGCATTGGGAGACAGTGCAGTGGAACGACCATCCTCCCTGCCTGGAACATAGGCCCCAGAACCCTGATGGTGGGTCCTGGAGCTCGAGTGACTGGCTGTTTCTTGATCCGGTGGAATGGCAACTCCCCTTGAGCAGAATGACGGCCCCAGAACCTTGATGGTGGGTCCTGGGACTAGAGTGGCAGCTTCTGGATGACGTGGATGGACAGCCCTCCCTGCCTGGAATGTAGGCTCCAGAACCCTGACAGTGGGTTCTGGTACTGGAGTGGCAGCTTCTGGATGAAGTGGAACAACAGCCTTCCCTGCCTGAAATGTAGGCTGGTTGGCATCGGTGGAGCATTGGCAGACAGTGAAGTGGAACAACAGCCCTCCCTGCCTGGAACGTAGGCCCCAGAACCCTGACATTGTGTCCTGGAGCTGGAATGGCTGGCTGTTTCCTGATGCGGTGGAATGATGGCTTCCTGTGAGCAGAATGATGGCCCCAGAACCCTGACAGTGGGTCTTGGGAGTAGAGTGGCAGCTTCTGGATGATGTGGATGGACAACCCTCCCTGCCTGGAACGTAAGCCCCAGAACCCTGATGGTGGGTCCTGGGACTGGAGTGGAAGCTTCTGGATGAAGTGGAACGACAGTCCTCCCTGCCTGGAATGTAGGCTGGCTGCCATTGGTGGAGCATTGGCAGACAGTAAATTGGAATGACAGCCTTTCCTGCCTGGAACGTAGACCCCAGAACCCTGACAGTGAATCCTGGAGCTGGAGTGGCTGGCTGTTTCTTGATCCGGTGGAATGACGACTCCCCATGAGCAGAATAACGGCCCCAGAACCCTGACGGTGGGTCCTGGGACAGGAGTGACAGCTTCTGAATGAAGTGGAATGACAGCTTCCCTTTAGTGGAATGATGGCCCCAGATCCCTGATGGTGGACTAGAGTGGCAGCTTCTGGATGACGTGGATGGACAGCCCTCCCTGCCTGTAATGTAGGCCCCAGTACCCTGATCGTGTGTCCTGGGACTGGAGTGGCTGTTTCTTGATGCAGTGGTACAGCAGAGGCAGCATTGGCAGCAGCAGCGGACATTGGATTGCCCGGGCACAGAACCTGTGGCACAGCAGAGGCAGCAGAAGCGGACATTGGATTACCAGGGCACAGAACCCATGGCACAGCAGAGGTAGCAGAGGCAGCAGCAGCAGACATTGGATTGCCCGGTAGCAGAACCCATGGCACAGCAGAGGCAGCATTGGCAGCAGCAGCAGACATTGGATTGCCCGGACACAGTACCCGTGGCACAGCAGAGGCAGCATCATCATCAGAAGCATAGATTGGATGGCCAGGGCACAGAGCCTGTGGCACTGCAGAGACAGCAGCAGCAGGATTTGCATGTGTGCAGCACCCATGGAGCCAGGATGGTAGGATTTGCCAGTGAAGAGCTCCCATAAAGCAGCAGATGGCAACAGGAGAATTGTGTGGGTACATTTGGATTTGCCAGGGCAGAACACCCATGAACCAGCAGACAGCAGCAGCGGGATTACCAGGCCAGAGGGGCACATCACCCAGAGTTGCCAGGGAGGCAGAGAGGCACCTTGGCATGAGAGGCAGGCAGGCTGGGGCAGGGCTTCAGCTTTGCTCACAGGGCGGGCAGACAGGCACTTTGGCATGAGCAGAAGGCAGACTGAGGCAGGGTTCGAGCTTGGCAACCAAGGTGGGCAGACAGGTAGCATGGCATGAGCATCGGAAGGCAGGCTGAGGCAGGGTTTGATCTTGGCAACCTGGGCAGGCGGGCGGGCAGACAGGCATCGTGACATGAGAATCGAAAGGCAGACTGAGGCAGGATTTGATCTTGGCAACCTGGGCGAGCGGGCAGACAGGAAGTGTGGCATGAGAGGCAGTAGGGAAGGCAGACTAGGACATTGGCAGGGCACTCAGATAGGCTGGCAAAGACTGTGCAGTGTGCACGAGAAAGAGCCATTCAGAAGATAGGTGGGCTGAGATCGTCTAGCTAGAGGCCAGCTGGCAGTATCTTCCCAATGCCACCTGGTGTCATGAGATCAGTCAGATAGGCCGGCCGAGGCCGTCTAGTGAGAGAGAGGAAGGGCGGGCACCGGGCATTGGGAGGGAAGGAAAGCACCTCAGCAGCATCAGCCCAGATTGAGGAGGAGTCCCGTCGCAAGACTGCCCCTGGCATGGGATGGCATGTGCCACTGCACCATCAATCCATGTCTAGGGGCAGCTCAGGGAATCCCAGCAGCGAAAGTTCACCTTGATGAACAGCAACTGCTCCACCAACTTGGCCCCCAGTCTCGGCGGTGTGGCGAGAAAATGTCCCCCGCCATCAAGAACACCCGCTCACGGGACACTGGTTGGTGGGCAGGACAAGAGACCTTTGGCCACTTTGGACAGGGCCGGCCACATGTTGATCTTGCCTGTCCAGTAGGCTAAGGGATTGCTGTTTGGTTCAATGCACAGCTCCTCCTCCAGGTAGCTCTCCAATGCTGCTGAGGCGCTGTCGTACTCCCTCATGTAACTCTGCCTAGGCACCACCTCCACCACTGCCCTCAGCCACGCTGGCTGTCCTGCTGTGCATGAGCCCATGCTCACCAGAGTGCCCTGCACGTACAAGCTGCTGCTTGCAAAAGGGGTGCTGCTGCTGTTTAGCCTGCTGCTGGTGCTGCTACTGCTAGGGCTGGGGGCAGGGATAGACCCCGCCAGCAGAAAGTGGTGGCTGCTCTCATTCCCACCGTCCCCAGGGGTGTCCTGCTGCTGCCACGCACTCTCCAGAGCCTGCTCTGACTGCCGGACCCTCACTGGGAAGAAGCACTTCAACATTTTTCTGAGCATTTTTCTGCTTTTTCTGAGCAGTTCACAGAGAAACACCATCCCTTTCTTGCCTGGGACTGCAGAGTCTGATACGGGAGTCCATAGGTTAAAATGACCCTTCCTTCTTTTCTGGCAATCTCAGCAGCTTTCCTATCAGCGTCATTCTCTCCCCCAAGCCCAGAGCGTCCCTGACGACCAGGTGAAGGGTGTGTGCAGTGCAAGGGATACTGGTGAAGCCCCCCTTGCAGACTGCCCTAAGTATGTTGGCCATTTTGTCTGTCACCACGCACCCCTTGGTGAAAGGTGCAACTGGCATCACCCACTCCCTCCCCATGGTGGTCAGGGCTGCCTTGATCCGAGAAGTGTGGGGGCTTTCCATTCCTTCCACCTGAAGCAGGACCCACCTATACCCTGCTTCGGGACCCCTCCTGCCACTCCCAAAAGCTGCCTCCGTGTCCTGCCACCAGTGCGCCATCACTGCCAGGTAGGCATGCTGCGCATTTCTGCTGGACCACAGGTCAGTGGTGAAGTGGATGGTGGCACCCCCAGCCCCTGCCAGCTGCTCCCTCACCTGCTCCTTTAAAGCCCAGTACAAGGCTGGCACCACCTGCCGACTCAGGGTGGTGTGTGATGGCATCTTAAACTGGGGGACCAGGAAACCAATCACGCACCTAAACTCCATGTCCCTGACCACCAAGAAGGGCTGCCCATCCAGCGTGATCATTTCCCCCAACATGCACGTGGCTTTCAGTTGAAAGCCACATTGCCCTCTACGTCCTGCAGCTGCCGATGGGCTTGGCAGCTGCCCCCACCCCAGCTCCTCATGGTGCGCTGATGCTGCTCTTCCCCCCAGCAGCAATACCACTCCTGATGCCTGCCTCTCCCCTTCCCAGGCACCAGCAAAGCCTCCACACACCCATGACCCCAACAGCTGCAGGGGTGGGGATGCTCTATTTTCAGCTCTTCATGTGGGGCTCTGAGTAAACTGGACCATATTCGGGGGGGGGGAGGAACTTTGAGCAGCAGCCACAAAAGGCAGCTTGTGTTATAAGGCAGGGGGCCTGGAACAAGCAACATTCAAACCTTGGGAACATCCCGCAGGGCCCTGCATGCACCCAATGTAGAAGAAGCGAGCAAACAAACACACTGCAGGGTGGGGTGGGGGTATCTGGTTGCTATCTTTCACTCTCCCCCATCCCCCACCAGAGAAGTGTGGCAACAGAATGCAGCTGGGATGGACCAAGGCAGGGATAGTGGACACACTTCGCTAGGAGATTCTTTAGAGACAGCAAAGTGACTGAGTCTGGGGGAGCACACTTGCTTCTTGGAGGCTCCCTCCAATTTTAATCAATAAAGCTTTCGCTGCTGGCTGACAGATTTCCTAGCTCGTATTCTCTCCTCTCAAAATGGCCCGTCATTCCACTCAGGGATAGCCCTCTTTCTATCTACTGTCTATCCATTTTTCTAGCCACACTGTATATCCATCTTCCAATCCACTGTATCTAGAAGCTGCCACTGTAGCCCAAGGATCCACCATGAGGATTCTGGGGCCCCATCATTCCATTCATACTGTGATATCATTCCACCGCTCTGAGAAGCAGCCACTCCAGCCCCGGCACCCGCCGCCTGGGTGCAGGGGCCAAGTTATTGGCAGGGAGGGCTGTGGCCAATACATACAAGCTGCCACCCTAGCCTCGGGACCCACCGGGATGGGTCTGGGGCCATCATCCATCTCACAATCTGATG
>QEPC01000978.1:1867302-1883317 GCA_003113815.1 Sphenodon punctatus | reverse complement strand
CGGAACCTGGCCTGCCTTCCCTGGTGTCTGGTCGCCCTTGTCCCCCCCTTCCCTGTCTTTGCTATCCTCTGTGCCTGCATGTGTGTGTGTGTGGGGGGGTTTGGGCCGGCATGTGCTGTTGCTCTGGGTGCCCCCAAGTCCCCGGTGTGTGCGTGCATGTGTGTGTGCTTGATGTGTGCGGAACCTGTGCGCTTGATCTCCCTCTCCCTCCCCCCCTCCCTTTCTGTTTCCCTGGTGTGAGCATTCCCTTTGGTGCCTTATGGCTTCGTATGCCCTCAGGTGGCCATGTGTGTGTCCTGCCCCTCCCCTGGGGATTCTGGGTGTGCTTGCCATGGCTGGGAATCGGCGTAACGTCTGTTGCGCTGCCCCGGTCCATGATCTGGTGGCTTGATTCCCATCCATGGTCCGGGCTCCGTCACATCTGTTCGGGGCTTTTTTTGGCCCCGGGGGGTGGTTGATGTCTTCACCCCCACCGGGAATCCACTGTGGTGAACCGGCAGCCTGTAACGTCTGAAATCACCCTAAATTGGAAGGTATCAACTTAAAAGAGCCTGGAAGGAGTGGAGAAATTAAAGTAGTCACTTCTCCTGAACAGCGCCCTCTCCTCCAAACTCTAATTCTTGGAGTGAAAAATGCTGATGATACTCAAAATCCTAGGGTTTCCAATAAGATGTATTCCACTCAGGATAACCAAGTTTCTTGTAGGCAAAGAATGTGATGTTTACAAATATAACCAAGTCACTCCTTATCCAGGAATGTATTTTTGAACCCTTCGATATTCCAATCAGGTAAATAAGAAATAGGAGGGGCAGGAGCCCTACTCTGTCATGTTATCTCTTCAACCACATCCTGGAGGCCTCCCAAATCTGATCAAACATCTTCCAGTTGTCTCCCAAATTCTGACAGACCTAAGCTGCCAGAAATTGGAGGAGGAGCAAAGGGAACAGAGCCTCAACCATCTGGTGAACTGTCCAGTCACAACTTCGCCATTCTGCAGAGATCTGATCTTCTCCATAAGAAACTACCAGAGGATCATTCACTACAAGATTCCTCTCCAATGCAGAAAGGAGTAATAAAGAGGAAGAAGAGGCAACTGGGGAGCTAAATTGATTTATTCTTTCAAGCAAAATAGCTCTGGCCAGGGAGTTCTCAACCCTATTTATAAATACTCCAGAAGATTTCAGAGCACTTCATGCTTCCCAAACTCTGTCTATTACTTCCAAATCAAGGAAGCTCACCTCCTAGTGTATGAAGTTCCCTTTATCATAAAGTGGGTGCAAGGAATGAAAAATCATTGGAGGACTAACCTCATAAAATACCTAATGAGGTCTCTGAAGATAGTAATATCTGGGTTCACAAGGTCTAGAAGAAATTTATGTCTCCTTCCCTTTCTAAAATTAATCTGGGTTTCAATCTGGGTTCCGCCCCGGCTATGGCACCGAGACGGCATTGGTGGCCTTGGTCGATGATCTCGGCCAAGAGATGGACGCAGGACGTTCGTCATTTCTTGTCCTGCTAGATCTCTCGACTGCTTTTGACACCGTGGCTGTTGTTGAGATGGCTGCGTGACCTGGGGGGGCTGGATGGGTCCGTTCTTGAATGGTTCCGTTCATTCCTCTTGGGGAGAAGCCAGCAGGTAGTGCTGGGAGCTGAAACATCTTGCCCCTGTGCTCTGTCCTGCGGCGTTCCGCAGGGTTCCATTCTGTCTCCATTATTATTTAATGTTTATATGCAGCCCTTGGGTGAAGTTGTGAGAGGGTTCAGGGTGCGGTGTCACCAATATGCTGATGATACTCAGCTGTACCTCTCTTTTTCAGCTGACTCAGACCCTGCCATCTCATTTCTATCCCAGTGTTTGGAGGCTGTGGCAGAATGGATGTGGCAGAGCAGACTGAAGCTCAACCCTGATAAGACAGAGGTGATGGTGGTGGGGAGAGCGAGGGAGGTGTTGGCCCCCCTGATTGGGTGGGGGGTTCGCCCTCCTGTAGCTCGACAGGTCCGGAGTCTGGGGATGGTGCTGGATGCAGATCTCCACCTGGAGCAGCAGGTAGAGGGGCAGGGGCAGCTGGTGGGTTTTGAGTTTGGAGGGGCAGTAAGGCCGGCCGGCCCACCAGAAGCAAAGCCATCGGCGGGCCGGTGAGCTGGTGGGAGGAGCCAGGGGGATGGTAGGCAGAGCCAGGGAGATGGCAGGTGGAGCCAGGGAGATGACAGGCGGAGCCAGGGGGACGGTAGGCCAGTGGCATGGCATAACGCAGCAGCAAGGAGTTCCCATGGTTAACATCGGATGGAAGAAAACACTTTCTACATGCACATCAAGCTTAAAATAAATAATTTATAAACCCCAAACACAGGGAAACACTGGCAAAACACTGACAAAACACAGTTGCAAGTAGTTCCCAGGGTGAACAGGGTGAACATTTATCCTCCTACCCTTCTCTATTATTCTTTATTATTTTTGTCCTTTCCCTGTTTCTATTTGTAAGATTTTCTATGACTGTTTTAAAATATTTTTAAGGTTGTTTTATTGGAAATTTGTTAGCCGCCCCGAGCTGCTTGCAGGAGGGGCGGGGTATAAATGTATTAAAATAAATAAAAATAAAAATAAATTAAATATTAAGCAGGGGGCCCATCTGAATTGGGTATCCTGCAGCCAAACCTTCAAGAAAGGGTCAGAAGGGATAGATGACTCCTCCCCCTATCCCTCTTACTTGACTTTGTGGGAACTAACTGCCTCGATTTTCACATGATAGAATCTGCTTTTACCATAATAGAAATCAACACCTGAGGGTTAAAGGATTGCAGTTGCAAGATGGAGTCTAAGGGAGGCTGCACTCCAGCGGCAAAGCTGGAGGGATAAGAGGTCCTCTGAATAGCACCAGGATCAAAGTCAACCTGCGTTGATTGGGAGACACACAGGAGTGATGTTTGTGTAGACTGCTTGACTAATTTATCTGAACTACTGACTGCTTTTGCAGGATAATCCAAGGCGTTGGAAAACTTCAGTCACAGCCCTCCACCAAAACTTTCATTTGAAAAATGAGCTTGCGAAAGCCATCCAGTTTTGTATTCATTTCTTTAAATTTATCCTCTAAAATAAGCTCTTTTAGTAATTTTTGTGAGCTCAAATCTCCAACCAGAGATGTAACTAATTGGTCTAAATGAATGAGTGAGGCATGTAGCAAGGTTCACACAGGGGAGGTGGAAAACTGCTGTCCCATATCTGAGGAAGCATATCCTGTGGTTTCTTGTCCGGCATAGTAGCTCTAGGAGCAAAAGGTTGTGTTAACTTAGACTGTGTGAGGCTACTGGCCCAAACTCCTAAAGCAGGATCCATTGTTTTCCTCTCCTCTATTTGCACTGAGGGAGTTGCAATCATCCTAGAACGTAGTTCCATAATGTACCTCCAAAATGCTTATCCAAAGTAAACAAAAATCAAACTGAGATGAAAACTCTATTTCCATATGACTAAAACTAGTGTCAAGTCTAAAAGTTACCAAAATTATGATCAAATCTCAAAAATAAAATAAAATACAACAACAAACAATACAATTTTCAGAAACAAATCCCCACCTGAGGAACTACATCAACAAGACTTAACTTGTACAAAGGCAAAGGAATAAATTACAGGAAAAAATAAAAACAAAATACCGCAATCAAATGGTGCAAATCTGGATGGTAAGGGGGTTTCATTTTCACCAAGGATCTGTTGCAACAGAAAACTTGAAAGAGTGTTGGCAGCCTTCAGTGTAGCAGTTCCATACAGCTGTCAAACATCTTCCAAGAATCAGTAGGGACAAATTTCATAAGTCCTCCAGCTAGGAATGCAACTTATGCCACTACTGCCCGCAAACGGCCCCACTAACGGCCGACACCCTTTGCGTGTTGTCCTTGGGCTGGTGCCTAAAGGGCTCCATCCCCTGTAGAAATGTCTGTGGGAAGAGAAGGGTCAATGAGTGATTGGCAGGGCAAGGGCAGCTCTCCCTTCAGAGTCTCCACTCCAGCAAATCCTCCCCCAGTTGCAAACACTGACAAAATAATAAAATGGTGTCTTATTTTTTATTGTACCAACTACAGTTGGTGGAAGTATGCAAGCTTTCAAACTCTCCACAGGGATGTTGGTAAGTGGCTCCTTTAAGAGGTTGGTGAGGCCACTTGTAAAGAGGCCCCTTTAAGAGGTTACTCAGCAGATGAGAGAGAGGACATCTGGGCTCAGTAGGAATGAGAGAAGTCACTGAGTGACAGGCAGCGTCTGTGCAGCTGCCAGGTAAGAGTGGATGAGCCAGTAGAAGGAAGCAGGGGCTGGTAACCAAGTGCAGGGAGGCACCTGAGGATCAGCTCAGCTAAGGCTGGAGAAACAGCAAGGTGAAGTGGATGAAGGCAACCCGGTGTGAGAGGGCTGCTTATCTCAGGGAGAACCGAGGGCAATGGTGTCTGGGTGACAGACAGATGCTTGTGGGGTGGTTGGAGGGACCCTTACCCAGTCAGGGGGCTGGGGATAGCCATAGACAGGCAAAAGGCTGCTGAAGGGAGAAGTTGAAAGCAGCGCAGCAACAGTGTTGCAGAGAGTTGTAGTTGACCAGAGAGCTGATGGATACAAAGTAGCAATCAGCAGCTACTGTAGTGGCTGACCTGGGAAAGTGAGAGAATGGAGCGAGACAGACTGGAGACCATGGCAGAGTCCTGAGCCTGGAGCCAGTTGTGCAGGCATAGAGCAGCCAGAGAAAGCCAGGCTGGAAGCCAATGAGTTCACCTGGGCAGGCACTCTGGGACTTTGAGGGGTTGAATTAAGACTCAGACTTACCTGGGGGATGGAGTGAGACCCTGTTACACCATGATCACAATCCACTTCTCCGCAGGGATGGGACTCCACATGTTGGTGGTGTTCCTCTCCCTCATGGCCAACTGCTCCAGAATATGCAATGACCTTTGCACTGTCTCTTCAATGTCCAAAAGAAGCTGATGGTTAGATGCCATGGCTGGAAAGGTGTGCCAATTGATATGTCACGATGCACAGCCAAGCAATAGGTTTTTATAGTGCTCCCTGGATCAAGTAGCATGCAAAAAGGCATTGGCTGCCTTGTGATGTCATGCAGACACCAAATTTTAAAAATAATGGTGCAACTTCAGGCATCCCTTCCAGGCCGTGTGTCAGGATCCTGGTTGGGGTGAGGAGCTGGCCAGGGCCAGAGATTTGTAGATGGAGCATCTTGGGGGTTCCCGGGTAGTACCATCCATGGGACAGGGGTATACCAGCGGCAAGTTTCTTGATCCAGGTAGGGTCTGTATTCCAGAAGTTTAGTCCAAGCAGAGTACCCAAGAAAAAAGGGGAGAGGGGACAATGGAAGCATGGCGAGACAGCAAGCGGACTGAGGAGGGCCAGGTCTCTGTCTTGTTGTGTGGAGCAAGGGCCTATGGTGACCCAGGAAGTTTATATAGTAGCTGTAGGCCAATCAAGGCGCAGGTCATTAGCAATTCAACATACACCTCAACTGCCCCTTTGAACACCATGACTTAACTATACTTGCGCAAGTGTATAATCCTAACCCTGCCCACCAGAGATAACCCTGGCAACCATGGATTTGTCCCAAGTGGTCAACTGCCTGACCCATGTGGGGGGGGCATACTCTCGACCTGACCTTTTGTTCTGGCCTTGAGGCGGGTGATCCGTTAGTGGGGGATGTGAGGGTCACACCCTTGTCATGGACGGATCATTATCTCCTACAGGCCAGTCTCTCAGCGCACCTCCTCCAGAAGGGGAATGGACCAGTTAGGTTGGTCTGCCCTCGGAGGCTGATGGAACCACAGCGGTTCCAGGAGGCTTTGAGGGACCTAACCTTAGACCCGGATGAGCTTGTCCAGCATTAGAATATCTTGTTGGGGGAGGCCATTGACAGGGTGGCTCCAAGATGTCTTCCCCCTCCATCTTGTCACCACAGGGCCCCTTTACTGAGGGGCTGCGGTGTATGAAACAGGTAGGTAAGAGACTAAAGAAATGCTGGCATCGGACTTGCTCTGAATCTGACCGACTTCTCCATAGGACCCACTTGCGGTCCTATGTTGAGGCTGTGAGGACAGCAAAGAAGGAGTTCTTTGCTGCCCTCATAGCGTCTGCAAAGTCGCGTCCAGTGGAGCTGTTCCGGGTGGTGCGGGGGCTGGTTAGTCCGACCTCCCTCCGCCTGGATGGGGACTTGTCCCAGGCTTGCTGTGAGGAGTTTGCCACCTACTTTTCAGACAAGATCGCTCAGATCCAGAGTAACTTTGATACCGGATTGGAAGAATTAAGCGAGGGGCATGAGGTTATGGAGGCACTGTCTGGTCGATCTTTCTGGGATGAGATTCAGGAAGTGATGCTGGCTGATGCTGTGAATGTCCTGGGGTCTGTTAGAGCCACTAGTTGTGAACTAGATCCGTGCCTGTTCTGGTTGGTGAAAGCCTCCAGGGAGACTTTGGGGACGGTGCTGGCGAGGGTAGTGAATGCGTCCCTTCGGCAGGGGAGATTGTTACCCAGTCTCAAGGAGACTGTGGTGCGCCCCCTGCTGAAGAAACCATCTTTGGATGTGGACACTCTTGCCAGCTACCGACCAGTCTCTAATCTTCCCTTTTTAGGGAAGGTTATTGAATGGGCAGTGGCACTGCAGCTCCAGGTGCATTTGGACAGTGTTGGTTTCCTGGACCCTTTTCAATCTGGGTTCTGCCCCAGCTATGGTACAGAGACGATGTTGGTGGTCTTGGTGGATGATCTCTGCCGGGAGATGGACGCACGATGTTCAACATTCTTGATCCTGCTAGATCTCTTGCCCGCATTTGACACCGTGGACCATGGGCTGCTGCTGAGAAGGCTGCGAGACTTGTGGGGTCTGGACGGGACTGTCCTAGGGTGGTTCTGCTCATTCCTCTTGTGTAGAAGTCAGTAGGTGGTGCTGGGGGCTGAAACATCAAGCCCCCGGGCCTTGACCTGTGGTGTTCCGCAGGGTTCAATCTTGTCTCCGCTATTATTTAATGTATATATGCAGTCCCAGGGGGAGATCGTGAGAGGGTTCGGGGTGCGATGTCACCAATATGCTGACGATACTCAGCTGTACCTCTCATTTTCAGCTGACCCAGGTCCTGCTGTCTCATTACTTTCCCAATATTTGGAGGTTGTGGCAGGTTGGATGCGGCAGAACAGACTGAAGCTCAATCCTGATAAGACAGAGGTGATGGTGGTGGGTAGGATGAGGGAGGTGTCAGCTCCCCTGGTAGGGGGGGGTCCGTCCTCCTGTAGCCCAGCAGGTTCGGAGTCTGGGGGTGGTGTTGGACTCAGGGTTCTGGCTGGATCGGCAGGTAGAGATGGTGGCTAAGGCCGCCTTCTGCCAGCTGTATCCGGTACGGAGGCTGTGTCCATACATTTCCAGGCCTGACCTGGCCACCCTCATTCATGTCTTCATCAGCTCAAGGCTAGACTACTGCAATGCACTTTACATGGGGCTTCCCTTGTTTCTGGTTCGGAGGCTGCAGCTGGTGCAGAATGTGGCGGCCCATCTCCTTATGGGGAAGAGAAGGCGGGAGCACATAACACCTGTGCTCTGTACTCTCCAGTGGCTGCTTATAGCGAACCGGGCCCGATTCAAGGTGCTAGTGTTGATCTATAAAGCCCTACACGGTCTGGGCCCCTCATACCTCGGGGACCGCCTTGCCGTCCGCGCCTCAGAACAATCCCTTCGGTCCACCGGGGGCGCCTTTTTGGAGGTCCCCCATGTAAAGCGGGGGGCCACAATGGAGAGGGCGTTCTCGGTGGCCGGGCCGAGGCTCTGGAATTCCCTCCTGGAGGAAGCCCGTCTGGCCCCAGGTCTGTTGGTGTTTTGGCAAGCCTGCAAGACCTGGTTGTTCACCCAGGCCTTCAGAGGGAAGGGTGGGGTGGGGTGGATTGTATTTTTAAAACATTGTTTTAATAAATTTTATTGCGTGTTTTTATGCTGTAAGCCACCCCGAGATGCTGTAGGCATGAGGGGGCAGCTAACAAATATTTATAAATAAATAAATAAAAATAAATAACTAGCCTATGGGTCATTTAGCTTGCAAACTAATTAAGGCAGTGTTTGTTACTAACATAGCCCTTAAGGAAAGATATTGCAGGAAAACTCAGAGGGATACAGAGCCTGAGTCCCATAAGAGGGAGTGGCAGTGATTTGCACAGGGGGAAATGGTTACACAAGGTTCAAGGCAATAAAGAAAGAGGTCAATTATCATTCACTCATGGATGTACCATTTAAACCCTTATATTCAACCCTTCCTGCAAAGGCTCAGGGTGGCTCACAATCAATAAAACAACAGTAACAACATTTAAACAATAAAACCTCCCATCTTTCCCTCAAGAATCCCACCATCCCCCACAACCCTACCCAAAAATCCATCTAATCACTATTCCCGCCCACCAAATGCCTTTTAAATAAAAAGGTTTTACACCACCTCTGGAAGATGCTCAAGTGAACCTTCTGGGGAAGGGAGTTCCACAAAACTGGGGCAGCAACCAAGAATGCCTTCCTGTGCACTCTCATCCTATGGACAAGGGTAACAAATGGAACCTGCAAGAGGGCACTCCCAGCTGACCGTAGGAGTCAAAGTGGGATATGGTAGGACAGGCGGTCTTTTAGATATATGGGACCCAGACCATTTAGGGCTTTAAAGGTCAAAATCAGCACCTTGAATTGTGCCCGGAAAGCTATAGGTAGCCAATGCAGACTTTGGAGCACCAGCATAATCAGCTCCCAGCGACCTATCCCCCAAAAGAGCCGAGCTGCCACATTCTGCACTAGCTGCAGCTTCTGAACAGTCATCAAGGGCAGCTGCATGTAGAGCACGTTGCAGCATTCCAGCCTCGAGGTGATGAAAGCATGGATGGTGGTGGCCAGAGCCGAAACAGAAAGGAAAGTCCCCAGCCTCCTCACCATATGGAGCTGGTGAAAAGCACTGCTGGCCACCACCGTAATCTGACAATCCAGGCACAGCAAGGGGTCCAAAGCACTCCAAGGCTGTAAACATGATTGACCAAAGGGGGCCAGACCCAGGTGTCCCAATCCCCTCCAAGTCACAAGACCAGCCAACCATCCACATTTCAGTCTTGTCAGGATTCAACTTCAGTCAGCTCACCCTCACCGAGTCCCTGACAGCATCCAGGCATTGGGTAAACACCAAGACTGCAGGACCTGGGCCAGAAGAAAGAGAGAGGTAGAACTGGGTGTCATCAGCATATTGATGACACCTCACCCAAAACCTCCAAATGACCTTACCCAGCAGCCACAGATATACATAGAACAAAAGGAAAGACAGAATAGAACCCTGCGGGATATCACAGGGAAGGTCCCAAGGGGATGACGGGAAATCACCCATCACCTTCTGCTGGGACATCTCCAACAGTTAAGAGCAGAATCACTTAAGAGTAGTTCCGTGCATCCCTGCCATGTCTTGCAGCCATGTCAACAACATCTCATGATCAACAGTATCAAAGGCCGCCAAAAGACTTAACAAGATCAACAGGGTAGAATTCCCTTTGTCAATCTCTAGGTGCAGATAATCAACCAAAGCCACAAGCACAGTCTCCATGCCATACCCAGGATGAAAGCCCAACTGAATTGGCCCAGGAGTCCGATGACATCAAGATGATCCTACAGCTGTCAGGCAACCACCTGTTCAAAAACCTTCCCTAAAAAAGGAAGATTAGAGACAGGCTGATAACTGGCAGAGGGGAGTCAGCATCCAAAGGTGGTTTCTTAAGCAGGGGGTAGACAACCAAGTTTAAGGATGTCTAGCACCCTACCCTCCCAAAGGGAGGCATTGACAACACAAGTCAGCAGTGGCCCCAATGTCTTCCAGCTAGCTTTCATGAGCCAGGAGAGGCAAGGATCTAATTCAAAACTAGTTGCCCTCATCACCCCAAGGACTTCCCTCTTATTGGTGGGTGCCACCAATTGAAACTGATCCAAATAAACAAGACAAGACTGAGCTGCCATAACCCCAAATTTTGATCCTGCAGATAAAGTGGCAGCACCCAGGTCATGGTGAATACAAGCAATTTTATCTGCATAGTAATTAATACAAATATCCCAGCGAGCATTAGATAACTCTATTTCCAGATGGAGGCAGACCGGATTAGCCAGGACCCTCACCACCTGGACCAGCTCTGTTGGACGAGATTTTGCAGATGCTATGATAGCAGAAAAGAAAACCTTTTTGCTGCCATCATAGCCATGACATAGTCCATCAAAAATGATATATGCTAATTGGTCGGCTTCAGCTCAAGTCGAGTGCCAACTGCACTCTAACAGACAACCCTCCAACTTCAGTCACCTCAGGTCCTCTGTATACCAGGGGGACCTGTGCTGCTGCAGCAGTGGGAGCGGACGTTTGGGTGCAACCGTGTCAATAGCCATAATCAAGATGTCATCCTCCAAAGCAACCAGGCCATCGACAGAGTAGCTGCTAAGGTCAGAAAGTAAATCCTCCAGAGAATTCTGGAATCCAATTGGATCCATTCGCCTCCAAGGGTTGACCAACCTAATCGGTCCACTACCCTGACGAGGGCATAGGAGGGGTGGGGGCTGGACTTTCAGAAGGTGTTACTACACCATGACAAGATGGACACACTCTATATCAGATGAGTCAGGCACCAGATACCTCAAAAAGACCAAGCGGTCTTTACAGATCATAGCCACTCTGCCCTGCCTAGCCCCTGGATTCATGCTGCACAGAGTACCTGGCTGGTACCATCTGGGAACATACCAGCCCAGATGCTTCATCCAGCCAGGTTTCTGTAATGCATATGAGGTCAGCAGCCTCATTCCAAATCAAATCATGGAAGGCAGAAGTCTTATTTACCACCAACCTCGCATTAAGCAGCAACAGTGACAGATCAGAAGCTCCTCTGGCCTTAACACCCAAATATCCCGAGAAGGGGCATGGAGGGAGTTGGACAAGGAAACAGACAAGAGCCTCTCCTGATAATCCCAATGGTTTATCCTCCCCCTCTGCCATACCTCCTCATGCCTCAAATGACCCCAATAACTGCCCCCTTTCCCTCCCTCCACAGATCTCACCCCTGGCTCCCAGTTATCAATCTTCACCCCCAAACATAATAATGATTTAAAAGGCCCGAAAGGACCTGGGGGAGTGGGTAGCTAGAGAGTGGTCTCCGAGCCCAGTGCTCCCAGAGGCGGATTCAGACAGGCAGGTGGGGGTTGGGGTGGGGAGGGGAAACAATCTTCCTACCCCCCCAAACTCCCCCACCCCTTCCCCCCCATGCCCATACCCCATCTCTTACTGGGAGGCTAGGGCACTTGCTCCCACCTCCTTCCCTGATACCCACACAACTCTCTCTCACACACACAGGGGGGACAGGGCACTTCTAACTCTCCTTTCCCCCTCCCTCCCATGCTCATCCCCCCTCTCACTGGAGGACCATGGCATTTCTTCCCACCCTCATGCCCCCCCCCCAGGGGGCCAGGGCACTCCCCACCCCTCCTCTAAACCCCTCCTATCTACAACCCCCCTCTCACAGGGAGGTTATTACAAAACCCTGCCCACCCCCTGAATATCCCAATTAAAAACAACCTTACAACTACAAGCAAACAAGCAGCATGCTCCACGCCTCCGAACAGCCAATTAATGGCCCACAAATGGCCATCCCCTTGGTACAGGCAACCAGGCTTTTTGTAGACCTGCAGAGGGTGGGGGCAAGATGACAGGCCCCAGGTGCAGCAAACCACCAAAGCCCTCCCTGCAGGCACAGCTCTCTTCTCCCTGCAGGCAGTCAATCCCCTGACAGACAGAAAGCACATAGACGCACTGGGTTGCAAATTGTACTCTGCAATAGCACTTTGTATGAGAGTGGGCAATTACTTGGTCCTTATGACATGGTTTAATTTTACACTGAGATACCCTCTCCCACTTCATGTCCTATCTTCCAGAGGGATCCAGGGAACAGGTTGCTACTATTATAAATGATGGGATGGAGGTTGTGACGGGCCAACCACTGAGTACCCCAAAAGTCCCTCAGTTCCCCTGAGTCTAGAGGCTCCAACCTCATCAGTGTCTCATTCTTCCCAATCTTAAGTCCCGCAGCTGACTCACGAGTTGCTCTAGAGTCTCTTGCTGCTCCAGTACTACTCGTGTAGGGTCCTGGCTCACTTCAACGGGAGTCCTTGTCCTAGTTTCCTCCTGGCCCCTTCCTGGCTCAGCCTTCTTGGGCTCCATCCATGCCACAGCTACTCTGGCTTTAGGGGAGCCTTTCACTGCCCCACTGGTCTGCACCAGTCCTTTGCAAGAAACCAAACGGGTTCCTCTGGGCTGCCTGTCTTAGGAGGACCTTAGCCCTCCAACCAGCTTGCACTGGCTCTGGACAATTCCCAGTCTGAGGGAACTTCCCTCTCTCACTAGCCTGTAGCAGAGGCCTGCTCTAAGGCTAGTCAGTTGCAGACACGCTTTGTTTAGGCAACCCAAAGCTGTCTTGTATATTACACCGAGCCTCGCTCTCAGCCTGCTTCTCCCTAGCTCTATTCAGAGACTTCCCCTAGCCTCTCTTAACCAGGCTGTGTACACCAGCTTCCACCAACCTATCTGCCACTTGCCTGAGGCTCTCTAATCTTTAAGTGGCTTGCACACTGCACCCCCAAAATACAGATAAGTTTGATTTTGCAACAGTCTTTTACTTCTACTGGTAAGAGGAATCATTAAATAAAGGTATAGCTATGTTTGTTTTCTGATTTGGAATTTTCATTTATTATTATTTAATAGAGACCATCACCCTATTCCCTTTGTAGAATTTGGACTGAGTTTATGGAGAGATTTACTAGTTAATTAGCCTTTACAGAAGACTTTTGAAGATACATGACTGCTGAAGGAGCTTGTTTTCAAGACTTGATTGTTCACCATAGTTGGAGGTATATGTTTTTGTGTAGATATCTTGTGAGTCTTTGGGGCTAACTTTAATCATTAACAGTCATTATTTTATATCTAATGGAGTTTAATTTTGATTACTATTATCATTGTTTTTTATTTTTTATCTTTTATTTTAAAAAATTCATTTTGATTTAACCATTTACAGTGTTATTATTTTATATTCAATTAAACTTATTTCTGTTCATTATTATTTTCATTATTTTTTATTTATTTATTTTTTTAGTTTTTTAATATTTATTTTAATTTATCTTGATTTGAATTTATATCTATTGATAGAAGTTTTAGGGTTTCACAAAGATGGGGCTTTTTACTAACAAACAGTATAAATTTACCAGCTGAATGCTATATGGTTATGGTTATGTAAAAAGTGCTTTTGAAAAATCATTTTGAATTTTATCTAATTATAAGTTATAATTGTTCATGCAATACTGATGAAGACCAAATGGGTCAAAAAACGTTAATGGACGTGAATATTGGATCCATCTCTCAACAATGTTATATTTTGTTTTCTAAATAACTTGATGTAACATGTATTGAATGTTTGGTAAAATTACATTAACTGAACACCACTTTATTTAGAATAAGTGAACTTCATATATTTACTGTATATAAAATTATCTTGTGATATAAATGTTTATGAAATATTAAGTTTGAACAGTAATATTGGAATTATATTTATGTTAATAGATTAGTTTCCCCTGTATCATTTTTCATTCTTATTGTTACTAGTTATATTCAGGGGATTATATTTATCACATATATCCCTGTTGCTATTTGGTTTCCAGTCTCAGGGCAGGATTTGCAGCAAGGAGGACACTAAATCATGTCTCAGACCACTAAGGCTTCTGGTTCCTCTCACAGAGAACTGAGAGATCTCCAGGAAGCTCCTTTCTCCTACGGTCTTTCCAGGCAGACTGACAAGCCTTCTTATATGTCCCAGGAGTCTGGTTGGCTACTATTAGGATCCGACAGCCATAGTAGCACCAGCACCACAGTGCCAGCCTGGGTGCAATCCCACAACCAGGATTGCGCCAGCACCGAACCCTGCACTATCTCTTAAAGGACTGTGAGAGTGAGGCAAGGGTCCCCTGCCCCAAGAAGAAGTTCCACTCTCCTGATTCCCACTGTACCTCTTCTTGGGGGTGGGGTGGAAGGCCTGGTCAATAGGTGCCCCAAACTGCTTTAGACACCTGCAAAGATTAAGAAAGAAGCGGGGGGGGGGGGGCGGGGGGAGACCAGAAAGAAGAATGCTGTGGGGAAGGCCCTCTAGGCAGCATGTGGCTAGGGGAGTAAGGCGAGGGGCTCACTGCACCCAAGAAGAGGTCAGTGCACACTGTATGTCCTCTTGAGGGGTGGCAATAGGTGCCTCCAACCTGCTTTAGACAGTGACACCTACAAAGAAAGAAGGGGAGGTAGCCCAGAAAGGATGGTCTGGGGAAGGCCCTATAGGATGTGGCCAGGAGAACGAGGTGAGGGCCCCCACCACCAAGAAGAGGTTCTACGCTACCAGTGCCCACTGCACCTCTTTGTGTGAGCAGGGGGAGGCCTGGCTAATAGGTGTTCCCAACTTGCTTTATACGAGTTCAATGCAAATTATTATATACATGAGTTATGCGATTGAACTGATATACAAGTTTGATGTGATTGATACACAAGTTTGATGCGAGTTCAATGTGATTGATTATAAGTTCAAAGTGATTGATAGATACATGAGTTTGATGCGATTGATAGATATTATTATGATTGATTATTTATATAGCACCAGTGGTGTACCTGGCACTGTACAATCAGTAGTTATTGACAGGTACCTACCCCAAGGGGCTTACAACCTAAGAGAGACAAGAAAGGGGGAAACGAGGGAAAGGTGAACATCAGGAGAAACAAGGATACAGAGGCTGAGAAAATGCAGGTGCACGTGCGTAACTTAGTTACAGGGAAGAGATTCTGAGCGAGTGTTAGGTCCCGCTATAGAATCCAGTGGGGGTACCCCCGGAGAACCCAGGGATGCCCGGCTTACCACCAACCCCAGAACAGGGGTTACAGCGCAGATAGAACTGCCCCACATGCACGGGGATGTACTTGTGTGCAGGGGGCTGGAATAGGGGCCAAGCCATCCCCCGGCAAGAGTAGTCAGAATCCTCTGAATTAGCGTAATGGGGTCGGGTTGCTAGGACAAGCCCGGCGCTCAGTGTGCCTGCGTAAAGCAGCAGAGTGGAGCCAGCCAGGATAAAAGGCAGTTGACAGTAACAACCTTTGCCGGTGATCAGCTTGCCAACTCTCGACTGGCCTCCTGTCACTTCAGGCTCTGAATCTTGACAGTGGGTATTTTCAGACGTTACGAGATCATGCTCAACCACAGTGGATCCCCACATGGTGATTGTGATCCCATAATGTCTGATGGGGGGAATGGAAGTTCCCCACCAGATGTTCACCCCCGTGAATCACAGGGGGTGGGGGGAATCACATTCACCACGCAATCGGAGGTCCTGCCTGGACCATCCCCGATTGCGTGGTGAATGCGATTCCCCCCCCCGTGATCAAGGGGATTGTCACGTCTGTCCCACTGCCACAGCCCGGAATCAGCGGCGGGAGTCTGGGTTATGATCACTGTGGGTGGGTGCTGCGGCTGCATTGGCTGCGGTGCCCACCTGTCTCCCAGGAGACGGGCCCTGTCACATCTGAAAATACCCAGTGTGTGGTGCGAGTGAGAGGTGGTGTGGAAGGTGTATTCATTAATGATTTGGAAAAGGGTGTTGAGAGTGAGGTGATCAAATTTGCAGACGACACCAAGTTATTCAACGTAGTTGAAGTTTTAATGTAGTTAAAACACGAGCAGACTGTGAGGAACTGCAACAGGATTGTATGACACTGGGTGCCTGGGCATCTAAATGGCAAATGAGATTTAATGTAGACAAGCGCAAAGTGATGCACGTAGGGAAAAATAATCCAAACTATGCGTACACAATTCTGGGTACTAAGCTAGGAGTTACCACTCAGGAAAAGGATCTGGGGGTGGTTGTGGACAATACAATGAAATCCACAGTGCAGTGCACAGCAGCAGTCAAAAAAGCAAACAGAATGT
>QEPC01000978.1:1848732-1865179 GCA_003113815.1 Sphenodon punctatus | reverse complement strand
GGAGGGAAGGGGGCATGGGGGCAGGCGGGGGGTGCACATGCCACTAACCTGAGGCTGGGCCCGGGGGTCCCCATTGCGCAGCAGCAGCAGCATTGCTCCTCCAGGCACTCACGCGCTACCTCCCTGCTCCCGCAAACCCAGTCCCTGCAGAGTCCGCACTGGGACTGGGTTTGCAGGAGCACAGGGAGGCAGCGCGAGTTCCTGGAGCAACGCCGCCTCCACGGAGAGTCTGTGGGAAGTTGGTTTTTTTAAAAAAATTGCCCGCGCTGCATCCTAGCCGGCCGGAGAGGGAGAGGAGTCGACGAGCTGCAGCGCTGCATCCTAGCCGGCCAGAGAGGGAGAGGAGGCGACGAGGTGCAGCGCTGCACTGCTTTCCCTCCCTGGGGGCCAGGACCCAGCTCGCCTTGCCAAGCTGCAGAAGGGGGGAAGCGGCAGGCAGCACCTGCAAGGGTGGCCGGCAGTGGTGGGTGGGTCCCCTCGCAGCGGGGCCATGATGCTCCGGCTGGTCATGGGCCCCCACAGGCATGGGCCCGGGTGCAACTGAGCCCCCCCGCACCACAGTAGCTACGCCCCTGGTGTGTGCCCTGTTCCTACCGCATCTTTCCCGTTCCTGGCACTTCCCTTCCTCCACCTTTCACATCCCTTCACAGTCCTTTTCCTTTTTATGTGATTGATAGATACATGAGTTTGTATCAAACTCATGTATCTATCATGTATCATGGGTGTCGTGGAGTCCTGAGTACAGCACACCTGGCTCCGTACCCTATAATGATCTAGCCTGCTCCCCTTGTATGGAGCATAGGGTTCAATACAATCCTGAGGGAACTTTGTCACCTTTTAGGGGTGCTTCTGAATCGGAGTGAGTGTGTGGACCCCTCTTTTACCCCTCCTTCCCTGCTCTTCTCCTAACAGCGAGGGAGGGAAGAGGATGCAATTTCACTTATGACGAGACAGGGAAAGCATGTCAGAAGAGGTAGATTTTCAGGAGGGATTTGAAAGTTGGGAGGGAGGGAGCAGAATGAGTGTATCTAGAGAGGGAGTTCCAGGCATGGGGGGCAGTAAGAGAGAAGAAGTGAAGACGTTTAGAGGAGCAGAGGAGTCACAAGCAGGCAAGGGTGGGAGCAGAGGAGGATGAAGCAGCGGGGTCTCTCTGCCTCTAGTAACGTTGCCTTTCTCTACCAGTTGGTCTTCAAACCCCCTGGAGAGATGACTGTAGTCAATAGGAGGCAGTTTACCCACCTCTCCTGCCCTGCTGTCTGCTCTCTCTGCTCCAGCCCATTCCATCAGTGTCTGGGGTTTTTGAGCTTGGAACGCTGGCTAGCTCCACCCCCAGCCCTCCTGGGCATCCTCTCCCCAGCGGTAAAGCGGTGTGGCCTGATGACATAATTGGGCTGTGCTGTGGGAGCGCTCCAGATGCCACTGAATTGATGCCACAGGATTTCGGAGGTCCTGGTTATTGGAGGTGCCAGGAGACATCGTCCCAGTTGAGCCCTCACAGTGATTGATAGACAAATTCATTCTCATTCAAATGCCTGAATGAGTTAATTAATTAATAAAATATGTAAGGTTAGACTTCATTTTTTTTCTTCTTCTTCGAACATGTCACGTACACATGTGGATTAACTCATTAAGGAATTTGAATGAGAATGAATTTGTTTACTACTAGAATGTGTGAATGTGTGAAGAGGTATGATATATTTTTGGTGGTGAGAATTGTGATGTTTTATCAATCTTGTTGTTGAAGACGTGGAGAAGATCCTGTGCGGAGAGTGAGGAAGGGGGTGGGGAGGACAGTGAGGCTTCAGGAGGGAAGCAAATGTAGAGAAGTGATGGCGTGGGTTGCAGGAGAGGGATTCAATTAACATGGCATAATAGCGGTCTTTGGCAAGGGACAGGGCGTAACTTAATGCAGAGAGCGCAAACCTGAAGTGGAGAAAGTAAGCAAATTCATGAGACTTTCGCCAGAGGTGCTCGACAGCTCAAGATCAGGATCTGATGTGGTAGATGGTAGGGGTGAGCCAGGGACATGGGTTTATGCGATGGATAGGATGGCAGGAGATGAGAGCATGGGAGTTAAGGGTGGAAGAAGGGGATGAGTTGAAGATGAAAACAGCAGAGTCCAGGCAGGTGGTAGTGGCGACATATGAGAGATGGGGGAGAGGGAGGAAGCAAAGTCAAGAAGGTCAATGGATTGAAGGTCACAGAAAGAACGAGAGGTTGAGGAGGCAGGTTGGGGCGAGTGGGAAAGATGGAACAAAGCAAGGTGATGGTCAGAGACAGGAAGGGCATCAAAGGAGAGATCAGAGAGAGTTTTTAGAATCGAATCGCATTTTATTGCGTGGTCAAAGACCATTGCAAATGACAAAGAATACAATACAATAAATAAGCAGTATAAAATACAAAGCAATTATAAGACAATGATACTGTCATACCAACATTACTGATACCCAAGGACCAGCAGTGGCAAGACTGCTAATACCCAGGTTACTTTTATACAGTTAATGGGCTACATTTTAAAAACTGGCTTCGGAGATGGACTGCCCTCAACAGAAAGGAGGCTACATTTTGAATAATTACTGGGTCAGTACTATCCAGGAGAACTGCTAGTAGTACGTGGTCTGCTCTACCTGGGAACTTCCTGGTGGTAGTTTCTAGAAACTCATGGTGTGGGCCATCGTACAGATGACAATGCAAGACTATATGCTCCACTGTCTCTATGGATAAATTATCAAAGGGACAGAGTCTGTCTATGTATGGAATACCCTGGAACCTGCCCTCAAGGATCCGAGACGGAAAAGCATTTAAACGGGCACTGGAGAGCAACTGTTTGGCTCTACCGGAGATTGGGACTATCAGGTGGGAGGCAACCTGCCCCATGTCTGGGACGTAGGTTAGGTAATCTCTTAAGTGCAATGTTAGCCTTATTTACCTATCTCTCGTTGTCGGTCTATGTCCCCAAGCCTAACTAATACCTCCTTCCTACGGGCCCCCTGCGGTTTATGCATAAGATAATTCGGGGATATGCCCATTTCACTAAGTTGGATTTCCACCATCTGGGTCCAAGGGTCCAAAAAAGGGTCCTCTAACAAGGCCCTCAACAGAAGTGAACCCTGCCCTGATCTCATTTTAAGCCACAGTTTAAAGGCAGCTTCTTTGGCTGTCTCGGACCATGGTTTCTGACCCAATTCGGCCCGAATAGCCGCCATAGGAGTGCCTCGTGGGGCTCCCAGTAACTTCTGGAGGAACCTGGATGAGAGAGTTTTTAGATAAGATTAGGTCAAGCAAGTGGTAGTGATGTTGACAAGGGAGGCATGAAGAGAGGGCAATAATTACTGATTTGATGTGGAGTGGTATTTGAGGATTATAGGATTTCTAATAGTAAGATATTATCTTGAGAATAAATTAAAGTGGTCGTTATGATTAATTTGCCTTAACTATGAATTTAAACTGTAGGTTTTAAAATGTTGGAACTTGTATGGTTTTTGAAAGGGTGTATGTAGTGTTATTCGATAGGAAAAGAGTCTGTAGACATGATAGGCAAATAATAGTAACTCTTTGTTGTTGTTCTTGTGTCTCGAATTATTTCCAGTGGGAAGTGGTTTGAAAACTGCTGACCAAGATGTTGTAATAACCCCAATGAATGTGAATTAATTCTACTCAAATTGATTTATTGTGCTTATGATTTTATTTCTTTGAGGAAACGGAAGAGTTAGAAAGAGGCCCCCTGCTACAAATCTAGAAGGCTTCAGTTGCTGGGATTGCAAGATGGGAATCTGCATTAAACAGTTTTCAGACAGCCAGGAAGTTAAGTAGGTTTTTCCTCCCATCCCCATGGGGAAAAGCAATCTGTCACCATGATGCCTTAAAACCCCAACCTCGTAAACTGCCTGAGCCACTGTGCAAAGCTGTGCATGAGGGGTGAGAGTGGATCCGAACTCTGCTCCCTCCCACACAGCTTTGCACAGCAGAGTGGGCAGTTCAGGGGGTGATGGTGATGCTGTGGCATCAGAAGAGGAGGAGGAGGAGAATATATGCACTCTGTCAACTGGCCAAACCAATGTCCAAAGCTGTGCACGAGGGGACAGAGATTGGATCCACTTTCTCCCCCACTGCAGCTTTGCACAGTGGGTGCGGCAGTTCAGGAGGTGGTTCCCTAACATCACTGGTATTGGCTGAAATGTATTGGGGACATGGGGTGGTGAAAGATCAGGGGCCGGGGATGTAGAGTACGGGATCAGGTCAAGCTTGGTGATGCGCTTGGGCTGCATCATCTCAGCCATGGTTTGAATGCACTGGCAACAGAGTTGATCACTGCGGAGCGGGGAGACAGACTGGCTGAGTGCCTGTTACCCTCCTGCCTAGGAACCTGCCTCCCCTCCCCTCCCCTCTGGGTGGAGAAGAACCCCAGACATACCTCGACTGGGCACAGCACAGATTTATTTATTTATTTATTTTATTTGCATTTCTTAGCTGCCACCTCATGCCCATGGCATCTCGGGGCAGATTACAACATAAAAGTAACAATAGATAAAATAACAATAAGATAATAAAACACAAAAATCAAAGATTAAAACATCTAAAAATCCACCTAAGAACAATTCCCTCCCCCAAAGCTTCTATCCCAACCCCCCTCCCCTCCCCTGAAGGCCTGGGAGAACAGCCAGGTTTTACAGACCCAGCTGAAGGCCATCAAACTTGGGGCCAGACAGGCTTCCTCCGAGAGGGAGTTCCATAGTCGTGGCCCGGCCACCGAGAACACCCTCTTCATTGTGGCCCCTCGCTTTACACGGGAGACCTCCAAGTAGGCGGCCCTGGCAGACTGAAGGGGCTGCTCTGGGGTGCGGAAGGTGAGGCGGTCCCTGAGGTATGAAGGGCCAAGACCATGTAGGGCTTTATAGGCCAAAACTAACACCTTGAATCTGGCTCGGTACACTATAGGCAGCCAGTGCAGTGCGTGGAGCATGGACATGATGTGTTTCCGTGGGCTCATCCCATCAGGAGATGAGCCACCACATTCTGCACCAGCTGCAGAGTCTGAGCCAGCATCAAGGGAAGCCCCACGTAGAGCGCATTGCAGTAGTCCAGCCTCAAGGTGATGAAGGCATGGATGAGGGTGGCCAGATCAGGTCTGGAAATATATGGACGCAGCCTCCGCACCAGATACAGCTGGCGGAAGGCAGCCTTAGCCACCATCTCCTCCTGCCAATCCAGGCAGAGATCTGAATCCAATAATACTCCCAGACTCTGAACCTGCTGGGCTATGGGAGGGCAGACCCCCTCTACTAGGGGAGTCAACACCTCCTTCGCCCTACCCACCGCCATCACCTCTGTCTTATCAGGATTGAGCTTCAGTCTGCTCTGCCATAACCAATCCGCCACGACCTCCAAACATTGGGACAGCATTGAGATGGCAGGACCTGGGTCAGTTGAAAAGGAGAGGTAGAGCTGGGTGTCATCAGCATATTGGTGACAACACACACAAACCATTTGACGATCTCCCCCAAGGCCTGCATATATACATTAAACTTTAATGGAGACAGAATAGAACCTTGCGGAACGCCACAACCCAGGGCCCAGGAACTGGAAGATTCAACCCCCAGGACAACCTGCTGGCTTCTCCCCGAGAGGAATGATCGGAACTATCCAAGGACAGTCCCATTCAGACCCCCCAGGGCTCGCAATCATCTCAAAAGCAGCCCATGGTCCACTGTGTCAAAGGCCACAGAGAGATCTAGCAGGACCAGAAGTGTTGAACGTCCTGCGTCCATCTCCCAGAGGAGATCGTCCACCAAGGTCACCGGCGCCGTCTCTGTGCCATATCTGGGGAGAAACGCCAATTGAAATGGGTCAAGGAAACCGATGCTGTCAAGATGAGCCTGGAGCTGCAGTTCCACCACCCATTCAATAACCTTCCCTAAAAAGGGAAGGTTAGAGACAGGTCGTTAGCTGGAGAGTGCGTCCACATCCAAGGATAGTTTCTTCAGCAGGGGCACACCACGGACTCCTTGAGACCGGGGGGGCAGTCTCCCCTGCCAAAGGGACATGTTGATTGCCCTCGCCAGCACCGGCCCCAATGTCTTCCCGGAGACTTTGACCAACCAGAACGGGCATGGGTCTAATTAACAACTGGTGGCTCTAACAGACCCCAGAACATCCACAGCATTGACTGGTATCACTTCCTGAAACTCATCCCAAGAAGATGGACCAGACATGGCCTCCATCCCCTCGTGCTCCACCTCTACTGCCCCTAATCCAGTGTCGAAGTTGCTCTGGATCCGAGCGATGTTGTCTGCAAAGTAGATGGCAAACTCCTCACAGTGGGCCTGGGACAAGTCCCCGTCCAGGCGGAGGGAGGCTGGACTGACTAGCCCCCGCACCACCTGGAACAGTTCCGCTGGATGTGACTTTGCAGATGCTATGAGGACGACAAAGAACTCTTTCTTCCATCAGGTTCCATCAGCCTCTGGGGGTGGACCAACCTAACTGGTCCCTTCCCCTTCTGGCGGTGGTGTGCTGGAAGGTTAGCCTGTAGGAGGTAATGATCCATCCATGACAAGGGTGTGACCCTCACATCCCCAACTACTGGATCACCCGCCTCAAGGCCAGAACAGAATACCAGGTCGAGGATATATCCCCCCACCATGGGTTGGGCAGTTAACAGCTCCTCAGTTAACTGCTCCCCAACAGCAGAGGAGGAAAGGAAGGGGTCGCCAGCAAGGGGACAGTGTCATAAGGCTTGTGAGGATCCAGTGCTCCTCAAAGAAGATGAAGACTTCTTTGGAGGGTGGGGGTGGGTGCACCGGGGTGGTGGTGGTGCTGGTATCAGATGGCCCCAGGGCAGCAGTTCTAGAGGGTTTCTCCTCACTGTCTGCAACTGCTCCCGCCCCATGCTTCCACTTCAACCCGGGCTCCCCCAGAGGAGATGGCAGCATTTCCTCTGCCTTGCCTCACGTCTTTACTCCTCCATGGTCTGACCACAGGGATGTTAATTTAATAGATTTTTGGGAGGGTGGGATGCTCTGCCTCTCACCTCAGAATTTCCCCAGCCTCTCCTAGCACCTTTACTCTTCCATGGGGATTTCAATTTCATAGAGTTTAGGGAGAGGAGGGGTTGCTCTGCCTTTCTCACTTCAGCATTTCCCCAGCCTCTCTTGGCATCTTTGCTCCTCCACTGGGGTTTCAATCAAGGGCGTAGTCCATCCACCCCCTGCCCCCCTCCCGCCAGCTGACAATGGGCCCCTCGCTCATCCGCTCGCTTACGCCACCAAGCCCCGCCTCCCTGACGCCAATGCAATGTACGCATGCATCAGTGTGCTCACTCTCAAGCGGCGGCACAGCAGCACATGAGGCACTGGCGGCAGAGAAGAAGCGTGAAGTCACTGCCAGTGAACGAGATCAGCGACGGCACTGAGGCTCCTCTGAGTCTGTTGGGTCTGGGGAGACGGTAAGGCTGCAAAGGGGGGGGCGGAGAACTGAACTGGGTCGGGGGGAGCGGGCTGGGGGGGTACAACTGAAGGGGTCGAGGACTGAGTGGGGGGGAGAATTGAAGGGGGGGGTGAGGAGCGGGCGGGCAAGGAGCGGGAGAACTGAAGGGGCGGGCAAGGAGCGAGCAGGCGGGGGTGGGAGATGCACCTATGTCCACGCCTGGCAGTGGCGGTGAGTTTGGGAGCACGCACCACAAATTTAAGCTCATGTTTCTGGGAAAGCAGCAGTGAGTGCATGGGAAAGGGGAGCCGGGTGGGCCAGGGCTGCGGGCGGGGAGCAGGGAGGTAGTGGTGAAAAGGAGCCCAGCCCCAGGCAGGGGCGCGCGGGGAGCTCTCTTTGCTGGGGGGGAGATGAGACCGGCTCCCCCATATACGCCAGACCTGCCGCCCAACCAATTGTTATGGAGACAGAGCCAGGGTGGCGTGGAGGCTGCTGCTCCGTTCCTTGTGGGGCCCCAGATCTGTGCTCAGCAGCCCCCGCCCACCCGGGGGGCTGCTGTGGAGGCCGGAGACCAGGTCAGGTTGGGGGGAAAAGGTGAGGCGGACTCGGCTCCAGCTGGCCTGAGGCAGCTCTGTCATGGAGAAACATGGGATCACACACGTGTAACACGGGACTACATGTTTGGTAAATGTGTGGTGCCAAGGGTTTCACATGTATGTAACATTACTATACATTTACACTATGTAATGTTAAAGGTTCCACATGTTTGTAATGTTGACTCTGAGAACTGTACAACTCGAATTAGGGCTGTTACATGTTACCGGCCTACAGAAAATACAAAGAGATACCAAAATGTGTATTGGGGCCAGATGAATGACCAGAGACATTAACAATGCTAATGCAGGTAGCCATTGACTACGTGCAGAAAGACAGAGAAACCTGATGAGAGAACAAAGGGAATTCTAGAAGCCTGGAGAACTTACTAGGAGTTTCCTCCAGGAGATAAAAGGAGAGAGATTCTTTTTGCAAAAGCCATCTTGAGCATCTACATATGAAAAGACCAGCCACCAGCGAGGCTGGCAAGCATGAACTGAGAGAAGGATTTTTGCTCTCTCTCCAAGCCAGCACCAGTCATTGCCTTTATGACTGAGAAACCAGAACTTCTGGACTTTACTAGGGTAAGATGACTAGTTTAGGAACTCAACCAGTATAAGTTAGGAATGCGTTATGTTTACCTTTTATTTCTAATACCACTCTGTTTCAACTATCTTGTTTATGTAATCAATAAACTTACTTCTTACTTTATGAAGAAGTGATGGTGTCTAATATAGGAACACAAGTGAGCTACAAGAGCCCCCAAGCTCTTGCGAACCCAGAGAGTAACGAGTCTGTAAACGGGAAGGATTGGGCCCTTGTGTGACAAAGGAGTTTCATTGAGGCACACTTGAATTAGCCAGAGAGAGAACTGATTCAAGAGAAACTGAGTCACTCAAACCCGGTAAAGTGGGGGTGCGGACCCCCAAACCCGTGACAAGCTCCCCTCGCTCGGGGCGGGGAAGGTGGTGCCCAGCTCCGAGTAGGAAACAGCCTTGTCTGCCGAGGAGGTCAGGGCTCTAGGATTAGAGATGGCTTCTCTTGATTGGTGGGGTATGGGGAAGGCTCAAGCTCCTGCAGGGGCCAATCCTCCCCGGCGCACCCATGAAGGATAGGACCTTGGCAGTTATCCTTGGCCTATCCATAGGCCATATCCTCGGCCTATGGAGCCCAGCCTGAGGGAGGTGCCAGGCCACCTGCTGTAGAGAGACGGCCTTGCATCAGCTTCCCTCACTCTTTAGATGGGGTGTGTGTGTGTGTGGGGGGGGGGTTCCCCTTGGGCTGCTGTTGTGTGGCCCCAGTGCATCACTGCTCTTAGGGAGGTGGGTGCCAATGGGGCACGCAGGAGTGTCCGTGGGGGAGACTTGTTCCAAGCTGAATAGAACCAGCCACAGTGCTGCTCATCATCCCATCTCCCCATCAGCCCTCTAAGGCCTGTTGGTTGTCTAGACAGGCCTTGTTGGCACTAAGCACTTGCTGCTCTAAAAGCCCTGCAGCCCCCCTCTCTCTCATGTATGCCTGTTACCTGTGCAGGGGTGAGTGCTGTAGTGAAATAGCGAGCAGGGCACACACTCTACAGAGTGCATGCCAATTTAATCCGTACCACTACTTTCCCCATCACACTGGTGTTGAAGGCAGCTTTCCTGGTGCTGGTTTGCAGTGTGCTGGGGCTGTTCCTGAGAATCTGCTGCTTAGGGAACTGTGTTGGAAAATGAGGCTTGACCACTTGGGTATGGAAAGGATGTAGCAACAGAGAGTTTGGAACAAGGGTGGGAAACCTCCTTCCTGTAGGTCACGTTTGAAATTGGTACAAGCTCCATAGGCCAGATAGGAGTTGGAGATGCTTAAGGGGTGTGATCAGGACAGAGGAAAGGGAGGATTCAGAATATGGTTTTATGCCAAGGATCTAGCCTCTGTCTTTGGATGAATGCATACCCTTATCTATGCTTCCTTCCCCTGAACTCACTTAGTGCTTGAGAGCAGGGACTAAATTCCTTGGCCAGACTCCGGAATTGGAAAGGGGCCAAATAATAAAACAGACTCTGGCTGGATTTAACTCAAAGGGCTAGAGCATAGGTGGCCAAAAGAGATATTGCAGTTGACTGGTAGATCGTAAACCAGTCCCTAGTAGATCTGTGTCAGGAGGGGAACAGCACTAATGCTGCTCCCTTAAACTGATGTGTCTTGAATGACTTACTCTGTGCACTTTTCTGAAACACTCTGGGCCAAGACGTTTGCTGCTGCCAGACTATTGAGCTTCTCTCTGAAAGTAACCAGGCTGACACAGAAGCTATCCATGGACAGCATGGATTTCTAACACAGTTTTAGAGTGATCTTATAATGTTCTGTTTCCTGCTGCCCCTGCTTTTGACACTGGAGAGAAACTGGATGTTTAAAAAATAATTGATGTTTTTGCAGAGCTAAAAGCAAGGAAGTGGCCATTGTAGTAGCTGAGTACATGTTTTCTTTACACTGTAATTTTATTTAATAAATAACATTTAATTTAATAAGTACGTTTGTTGACCGTTTTATGCAGTAAGGACATTGAGGTGAGGAAAGAGGCGAGGGAGAGGGACAGGGGAGTCTACAGTGATGGGCGGGGGGGGGGGAGAGTCTATTTCTTGTCCATGGGCCCATTCCAACCTAGCTACGCCCCTAGTTTCAATTTCATATAGTCAAGGGAGGATGGGGGGGTGGGGGGTTGCTCTGCTGTTCTGATCACAGCATTTTCTGTAGGAAATTCACTGGGGATTCTATTTTAATAGAATTCCAGGTGCCTAGGCTATTCATTCAAAGATTTTGAAGTGGAGGGTAGAGCCTGGGGCTTACAATCTATGAGAAGGGGTTCCTCTTTCTTCCTGCCTGGGGCTTACAATCTAAGACAGACAAGGGAAAGGAAAAAGGGGGTGGGTTGCCATTCCTCCTGCCCTGGGTTTACAATCTAATGATATTTTATGTTATGAAACATTAAATAAAAGTTAAATGAAATTAGTTTTTACCCCTGACTTTTTCCATGACTTTTTATAATTTCTACCATGACCTGGTCATGACTAAAAAAAAAATAATAAAAAAATACTATGACAGAATCATAGCCCTAGTTATTATTTATGGGTATTTTCAGACGTTACGAGATCACACTCAATCACGGTGAATCCCCACATGGTGAACGTGATCCCGTAATGTCTGTTGGGGGGAATGGAAGCTCCCCGCCAGATGTTCACCCCCATGAATCACAGAGGTGAATCACATTCAACACGCAAATGGAGGTCCTGCCCGAACCATCTCCGTTTGTGTGTTGAATGTGATTTCCCCCCCCGTGATAAAGGGGATCGTCTCATCTGTCCCCTGACCACGGTCCAGAATCAGCGGCGAGATTCCTCATTCCGGGCCGTGGTCAATGCCCTGGGGGGGGGCGGCGGGTGCTGCGGCAGCATTAGCCATGGCGCCCGCCCATCTCCCGGAGGGCAACCGGCCGAGGGAGCATGTGGGGGGCAGGGCTGTGCAGCCGCATGTTGAGCTACACGGCCCCACCCCCTCCCCCAATTCCCTGCCGGGATCAGCCGGCACGTCTATTTGACGGCCGTTTTGATCCCGGCGGGGGATCAATGGGTGATTCCGTGACGGGGCCAATATTGAGAATACTCTATGTCTCAAAATGAGACCACATGAAAAAGTTTGGATCCCACTCTTGTACAGCTGGGCACAGAAACTGTGCCTGAGATCCAGGGCTCTGAATCAAAACCTTTTGGCCTCTGACTCTATGGACCAGGACCAATGAATGGTCCTGATTGACATAAGGGGGCACAGGCAGGGTTGGCTTTAGGGGCAAGCAGGATAGGCAGACACATAGGACAGCAAATTTAAGAGGGTGGCAAAATTACCAAGGGGCATTCCCTTCTCCTCTTGCAAGCGCCAGCTTGGGGTGGGGATGGGGGAGCACATCCCCACCCCAAGCTAATCAATGAGGAGCCAATCAATGAGGAGCCAGGAGCACTTAGAGCTGAAACAAAGAGTGGGCGTGTATTCTGGGGTATTATCCACATTTTTTTTATAGTCCTTCAAATATCCAAATGATATCCACAACCAAAATGGATATTCACATAGCTGTTTTTTGGGTTATCAGCTATTTGGTTTTTCAGTTTTCAGTTATTCAGTTGTTTGGATATTTGGATACTCGGTTGTTCGGTTACTTCATTTTTGGCTACTGCACATGTGTAATTAGCTGAAATGAAGTAACTGAACAACCGAGCACATGAAAAATGAAACTGAACAACAAAATAACCAAAAAAACCATTTAAAAACCCACCTTCCCATAGTCTCTGGGAATGGGTCTGTGTTGGAACCCCTCTCACAATTCTTAGATCACTTTTTGAGACTGTTTGTTCTCCTGCTTCCCTCCTGTATTAGAGATTCACTGGATTTTTTTGAACATCTTGAATGACATAGATTGGGAATTAATTACTGGGAATTTGGTTCTGGTTACAATGGATGTGGCCTCTTTATATATTAACGTTTTGCAGAAGGTTGCTTTAGAAGTTGTCGAGATGACCTTAAATTCTAGATTCATGTAATCCCTCAACCACTTTTTTGCTACAACTAGCAGAACTGTTTTTGACTAGGAGTTTTTTTTAATTCAATGGACAGCTGTATTTACAGATCAATGATATTGCTATGGGATGCACAGTTGCCATAGGGTTAGCTAACCTATACATGGGAAAATTTGAGCAGGAATACATTTATGATGGTGACAACAATTTGCTCATTCATCATATCTTACTTTATAAGCAGTATATTGATGATTTATTCTTTTTATGGGCTGGTACTATAGAGGAACTTAAGGACTTCCATGGATATTTAAATAGGTGCACTGAAAATATACAATTTGACTTGCAATATGATTTTCATTTAATTCATTTTTTGGATATTAGCGTTGAATAATAGATTGGGTAAAATCTTGACATGTACGTATAAAAAGGACACAGATATTAATTCCATTTTGCATTTCACAAGCAATCATCCAAAATATCTTTTTAATTTTTTTTTATTTTATTAACAGAAAAAATAATATAACAAATGTATCTCCTTTGCAGTAAACACTTCTAAAAGTACATTTGTCAATGATGACATTCTTTGTCTGGAATACAGAAATTAAAATATAACAGCAAAAAGTAAATAATAAGTAAATTATACACCCCGAGAAACTCCAAAATAAACCTATGGGACTGAGGTGTGCATAGGTTTGGGTCCATGTCTCTCCTTTTAAAAAAAACCTTTCTATCTGGTCCTGCATGGCCAACCAATGTATTAATAGATGGTGCCATGTCCTTCCTGTCCTTCAGATCGATTGAAGTTTAATTGAAAGTGTTTGGGTTTCCATGTCAATATGTTCCGTGATTGTGGTGCAACAGGGTGTCCAAGTTGTATAAAATTCCTCCAATGAGTCATGGATACCCGCTGCGATTCTGTCCATTGAGAGCACAAACCATAGCCTTTGTATCCAGTCTTCTATTTCAGGTTCCTTCGTGGATTTCCAGCTGCGGAGAGTAACGTGGATCGCTGCAAGGATCATGGCCCTACAAGTAAGTAGCTTTAAATTCTTCCCTAAATCTGTTGGTCATATGCCCAGGAATGCAATCTTTGGGTCAAATGGTATAGATAGTTCAGTGGCTTTTTCAATTTTTCCCCATATCTGTCTCCAGAACCATTCCATTTCCCCCACATCCCCTCCAGCATAGTGGACTGTATACTTTGTTCATTTGCGCAATTCGTACAGGTGTTAAGTAGAATCTGAGCGTGAGTTTCAATTGCGGTTCCCTGACCATCAGAGATTTGGCACACTTATTCATATGTGTCCATATTTGTGACATCTTGTCCTTTGTGATCATAAAATGTAAGTCATCTCCCCACGCATCTAGGTGTCCCATGTCTGGGGGGTTTAAGAAGGTTTTTACCGTCTGATATATTCTAGATATAATACCTTTATTTGAGTCCCCTGAGAACAAGACTGCTTCTATTGGATATAGTACTCTCTGAAATTCTTTCCTACATTTTGGGTGATTAAAATAACTATGTATTTTACAATATAACCATTGATCTACTTTACGCTCGATCCGGGTCTGAATGGTGTCTAGTGTCAAAATATCTTCTACTACAAACAAGTTGCTAGCTTGACTGAGTCCCTTACTCTTCCAGTGTTAGAGCATCCCCCCCCCTTTTTTGTTAAGAGATAATTTTTGCAGATCGGTGGAGTAAGTGGAGTTATTCCTTGTCTAATTTCCTCTTTGTGTTGACATTTTTTCCATATTCCCATTAGTGTGTCTGCGAAAGGGTGGAGGTCCCTATATTTCAATTTAATTTGATCTCCCATTTTTTCCTGAAATATGTCTTTAAATTTAGGTATATTGAGTATGTGTCTCTCTAATTCAGTCCATTGTGGGTCTTTTGCTGAATCGAACCACATTTTAGCTCCCCTGAGAATTGAGACCCAGGATGAATTCACATGTGCAGCAATTATCTGGATTTTAAAAAATTCGGTTCTCAATAGTTCACTGTTAACAAGTCTTGTTGCATTCACATGCATGCCATACCGGTTTTAACTACAGTGAAATAACGCATTCAGCCCTTCTTGTAGTGGTGCTTACCTGGCTGCTCAGCGCGGTTCAATTACAGGAAGTGGCCTGTGAGGAGCCAGAAGGTTGCTGCCTTGTAAACAACATTCTTTGAGATGGCTCTGAACATTCTCACAACACACAACCTTCCAGCCTGCATGGATGTTTTTTTCTTGTATGTCTAGAAAGGGTTGGAAGGAACGGTCATTCTGAAGGGTAGAGTGCTTTTTATACTAGAGAAGCTTGAGACCATCATGTGGTCAATATTTGAATAGGGTGAACATGTACAACCCAGTTGTGAGAATGTTTGGAGCCAACTCAAAGAATGTTGTTTACAAGGCAGCAACCTTCTGCTTTATCTCACAGTCTGATCGGAGTGCTGATGTCCCGCTGCTGCTACTGCTGCAGCGCTACTAGGAGGCAGAGGCAGAGGCAGATGATGGAAGTGGACGGGAAGCATGGAGGGGAGGCAGAAGAACTTTTGGGGGGAGAAGCTGGCTGCAGCCTGCCCCCAGCGAGGCAAGTGCGGGGCCCCAGCTGGTCTCACTGCTTCCGGTAGGGGCAGGAGTAAAACAGCGCACTTGGAAGCATGGTTGCATTCACATGCAGAAAATATTTTGCACCAGTTAAAACCACTACGATGTTGCTTTCACACTGCTGTAAAGTGTGGATTTATTGAAACCGGACCCCAAAAAGGTAGGTTTGACTAGCTTTGACATTTGGATTTCTTTAGTGCGATATTGACCACAATAATTCGCATTAGGAATTTCAGACGTGCATGATACATTCAAATTATGATTTAATTAAAAAAAACCTGAATGTCTGAATCCCACCCCAGTAATAAGCGTTAAAGTTAGGGAGGCTTAATCCACCACAGTCCGTAGGTGTAAAAAGAACAGACCTTCTAATACGTGGTTTCTTTTTTCTCCAAATTATGCTAAAGATTATTTTATTAAGGGCATTAAATAATTCATTCGGGACTGTTATGGGTAGTGCCATTATTATGTATAATAATTTGGGGAGGATAAACATTTTTATTAAATTTATTTTTCCCATCCAGGAACATTGGAGGGAGGTCCACGCATCCCTCAGACTTTTGCATTTTTGCAGTAATGGTAAGTAGTTACTCTTATATAATGTTTGGGTATTTTTGGTTAGATTGATTCCTAAATATTTTATTTGCACATTATTTATTTGAAATGGAGTAATCTCTAGAATGTCTTGTTTAGATGTATTTTGTGTGTTCATTAGGAACATTTGGGCTTTTGAAATGTTAATTTTGCACCCAGATACTTGACTGAATTCCTCCAGACATTTTTTTAGTCTGGGTATTGATTGTTTAATATTGGCTATGAACAACATTGGGTATTTTCAGACGTTACGCCGGGCCGATTCACCACAGTGAATCCCTGGTGGGGGTGAATGAAACAACCACCTCACGTGGTCAAAAAAAGCCCCGAACAGACGTTACGGGACCGGGACCATGGCAGGGAATTGGGTCACCAGATCACGGACCGGGGCAGCACAACAGACGTTACACCAATCCCCGGCTGTGGTCAAAACACCCACAAGCCACTGGGAAGGGGCGGGACTCAGACATGGCCACCCGAGGGCAAACAAAGCCACAAGGCACAAAAGGGAATGCCCACACCAGGGAAACAGGAAGGGAGGGGGGAAGAGGGAGAAGAGCCACCCGGGTACCACATACAACAGGCACACAGACAACGGGGGCACAGCAGAACACACACAGCATAAGCACACGTCCGGGCATGCACGCGCGGGTGCGCACACACACACACACACACACACACACACACACA
>QEPC01000978.1:1818891-1847744 GCA_003113815.1 Sphenodon punctatus | reverse complement strand
GTGAACATGTACAACCCAGTTGTGAGAATGTTTGGAGCCAACTCAAAGAATGTTGTTTACAAGGCAGCAACCTTCTGCTTTATCTCACAGTCTGATCGGAGTGCTGATGTCCCGCTGCTGCTACTGCTGCAGCGCTACTAGGAGGCAGAGGCAGAGGCAGATGATGGAAGTGGACGGGAAGCATGGAGGGGAGGCAGAAGAACTTTTGGGGGGAGAAGCTGGCTGCAGCCTGCCCCCAGCGAGGCAAGTGCGGGGCCCCAGCTGGTCTCACTGCTTCCGGTAGGGGCAGGAGTAAAACAGCGCACTTGGAAGCATGGTTGCATTCACATGCAGAAAATATTTTGCACCAGTTAAAACCACTACGATGTTGCTTTCACACTGCTGTAAAGTGTGGATTTATTGAAACCGGACCCCAAAAAGGTAGGTTTGACTAGCTTTGACATTTGGATTTCTTTAGTGCGATATTGACCACAATAATTCGCATTAGGAATTTCAGACGTGCATGATACATTCAAATTATGATTTAATTAAAAAAAACCTGAATGTCTGAATCCCACCCCAGTAATAAGCGTTAAAGTTAGGGAGGCTTAATCCACCACAGTCCGTAGGTGTAAAAAGAACAGACCTTCTAATACGTGGTTTCTTTTTTCTCCAAATTATGCTAAAGATTATTTTATTAAGGGCATTAAATAATTCATTCGGGACTGTTATGGGTAGTGCCATTATTATGTATAATAATTTGGGGAGGATAAACATTTTTATTAAATTTATTTTTCCCATCCAGGAACATTGGAGGGAGGTCCACGCATCCCTCAGACTTTTGCATTTTTGCAGTAATGGTAAGTAGTTACTCTTATATAATGTTTGGGTATTTTTGGTTAGATTGATTCCTAAATATTTTATTTGCACATTATTTATTTGAAATGGAGTAATCTCTAGAATGTCTTGTTTAGATGTATTTTGTGTGTTCATTAGGAACATTTGGGCTTTTGAAATGTTAATTTTGCACCCAGATACTTGACTGAATTCCTCCAGACATTTTTTTAGTCTGGGTATTGATTGTTTAATATTGGCTATGAACAACATTGGGTATTTTCAGACGTTACGCCGGGCCGATTCACCACAGTGAATCCCTGGTGGGGGTGAATGAAACAACCACCTCACGTGGTCAAAAAAAGCCCCGAACAGACGTTACGGGACCGGGACCATGGCAGGGAATTGGGTCACCAGATCACGGACCGGGGCAGCACAACAGACGTTACACCAATCCCCGGCTGTGGTCAAAACACCCACAAGCCACTGGGAAGGGGCGGGACTCAGACATGGCCACCCGAGGGCAAACAAAGCCACAAGGCACAAAAGGGAATGCCCACACCAGGGAAACAGGAAGGGAGGGGGGAAGAGGGAGAAGAGCCACCCGGGTACCACATACAACAGGCACACAGACAACGGGGGCACAGCAGAACACACACAGCATAAGCACACGTCCGGGCATGCACGCGCGGGTGCGCACACACACACACACACACACACACACACACACACATGGGACTGGAAGGGAAGGGAAGGGAAGACACGTGGGACTGGACCACACACAAGGCACACCGGGCAAAGGGGGGACGGGGCGGAACAAGGGAGAGGGGGGGGAAACGGCACAGGGGCAGGACAGGACACAGGCAACTGGGACAACAACCCCCACAGCAGAACAGGACACACAGGACTCCCCAACACTGCAGGGGTGAAAATGCATGGAGCGGGAGAGCCATGCATCCAGTAGCCCAATGCAGCTGGCACAGTGGGGACCAGTACCCAAGCAGTAAGAAGCAGGCAGGACACAGAAGCATGTTCAAGTCGGTTTATTAGGAAACACAGGTAGTACAGGAAAGGCCCAAATCTATACCAAGCCCCAAGACTCAGTGTGTGCAGGAAGGAGGAAGGAAGCTCCCCCATGCTCAGGCAGAGACATGAAGAGAGCCGAAACATCCCAGCAGAGGAGAGCGACCAAACAGGTCCCAGCACAAGCAGGACAGTTAGGATGGGGGAAGGGTGCCCTGAACAGTCTGGCAACAACCCCCATGCACAGCAGACAAACATGACGAGGTGCCTTGGGGAGAAGCAACCCAACAGCTGCAAGTCCAACACACAGGCAGTCCCTGAACGGGGGGGGGAGGGGGCTAGGAGCACAGTCCCGAGGCACAGCAGGAGCCCACACAGAACTGGGTGTGGGCCGCGAATGGTCCTGCAGGCACACTCGGACCCCACACCCTGATGAGGGGGGCCAGGCAGGAGTGCCAGTGCAGGGCTGCAGTTCCAAAGGCACACACACACACCCCTGCAGGAAGCCAGGAGAGGCGGTGCAGGGACCCCAGAACCCAGAGGTCACACAGGCACCCAAGGGGGAGGGGCAGGGGCTTCTGGAGGGGGCGCAGGTGGCCGATGATACTCAGCGGGACCCAGGCGGGTTGTGAAGGCAATGCAGAGAGCCAGACCCAGGCTTCAGAGAAGGCAAGCATGCAGGAGCACTCTGGGTGCACAGGGAGACGGGGGAACCCCGGAGGGGGCCTGGCCCCACAGGCAGGTCCAGATGCAACCTGGGAAGCAAACAGCACAGGTGCTTGCCAGAGACAGCAGGGAGGGAGCCATCAGCGGAACCCGCACCCCGGATGGGGGCCAGAGCCCACATGGGGACAGGCAACCAGGAGCCAGGAGGCACCCAAGACTCACAGCCAGCTGCTGGGGACCACCACAGGGCCAGGGGCTGGGTGCCCCGCACGGTGGGGCCAATGGATCATGCCTCGGCGGTACCCCAACAAGGACATGTGATGGGCAATCAGGTAGTAGGCCTCAAAGGGATCCTCCATGGACAGCCCCAATTGCACATCAGAACGGGACCACACGACAGCGCTAACAGCTCCACCGCGGAAGGCTCCGAAACACAGCAGTCAGCAGCTGCGAGCCAAGGAAGCTGATCCAGTTCCAGCAGCCGGTGATACACCACCCCACAGGAGCGCTGGTGCCCATGGGCCCCGTGGATACAGCCAAAGTAGGACATAGCCAAGGCAGGCCCCCCCCTCCGCAAGGTACAGCGTGTAGGCGGACAGGCTGCACACAGACAGCACAGACACGGTCTCAGCCACGGACCAGGCCACATGAAAGCACCTCATCTCCGGGATGCACCCATCGGGAAAGGGAACCAGTCCCAGCGTCTCTGCATGCAGGGGTCAATCCTGGACGCTCGCCTCATAGCTGAAGTAGCGAAGCCCTGAGCTCAGGCTCGCATAAGCACCCGACTGGCTGTCCGGGCAGCCCAGGAGCAACTGCACGGCCAGGGTATGCCACAGCTCACACAGGGACATGGTCTCGCGGAAGGTCCAGCTATGGGGGGCCCCATGGGGGTCGGTAAGCGGGAGCCCGGTGGAAGCACAACCAGACATGGTCCAGCTACATAGGGAGAATAACACCACGGACAGGGGGGCAGGCGGTCACCGCAGGGCCAGGGAGGGGGAAGGGGGTACCAAGGGGTGCCAAGGACAGGCGAGGTGGCCATAGGTCGCAACAATGTTGCGAGGCGTGGGATGCAGACCTGGCACAGCTGCAGGACACTAGCGCTCACCCAGGCCATCTAATCAGGGCTCCAAGGACATGGTGTAGCAAAGAGGGGGGGGGCATGGGTTGATGGCAGAAGGAATGCAGCTGCAACTGGAACAGCTGTGCGTGCCTGGCCTGGCTCTGGGCCTCATGCACGGCCAGCAGGTTCACCCTATCGCACTCCCGGCCACACCCGCCCCACTCAGGAAGGCCAGGGCACCTGGGGGCGGCATGGGTTGATGGCAGAAGGAATGCAGCTGCAACTGGAACAGCCGCACGTGCCCGGCCTGGTGCTTGGCCTCATGCACGGCCAGCAGGTGCACCCTATCGCACTCCCAGTCACACCCGCCCCGCATAGGAAGGCCATGGCACCTGGGGGCAGCCCACCCACTGACCCTTCCCATTCCCGGCCTGGCAGTACACGCCCCTGCCCCCTGGGACCAGCAACAGCATGGAGCGGGACAGGGCGCATGCCTACTGCATGTTCCTGGCAGTTGCGGCTGAGTGGTATTGCGCCTACATGGATCAGCTGTGCATCCTGACCACAGAGGTGTGCACAGGTGGTCGGGTGTGGGTGCACGTGACTGGGAGTGTTGTGCGGACCCGCAGGGCCCACCATGCCCACAGGCGGTCACTGGCCCATCTCAGGGCACAGAGGGTGTCTGGGGCAGCCCAGCAGGCCGTGAGCCAGGGCCGGAGATGGCCATCAGCGCTCCGAGAGGTAGAATTGGTATCAGAGGAGGACTTTGGTCCTCGGGGACTTCAACATCCACGCCGATGCCAACATTGGGGGAGCAGAGCGTGAGTTCATGGACGCCATGACAGTCATGGGACTGTCTCAGAAGGTTAGGGGCCCAACACATGAGTGGGGGACATACCTTTGACCTGATGTTCTGCACAGGCCTTGAGGCGGGGGATCCGGTGGTGGGGGATGTAGTAGTTTTACCCCTGTCATGGATGGATCATTACCTCCTCTGCGCTGGGCAGTCATGCTCACTATGCCCATCAACCGGCGGTTGTGGGTCGCAGAGCGGGCCCAGGGCTGGTGGGCCTGGACTCTGGCCCACTGGGATGAGGCCACCTGGATCGACAAGCTCACCTTGCTGCGGCTCGCAGAGCTCCTCACGCCCTGGCTAGAGTGCCAGCACACCCCCATGAGGGCACCCATCCCCATGATCCAGTGGGTGGCCATTGGGGTGTGGGCCCTGGCAATGCCCAACTCCTGCCGGTCCATCTCCGAGCACTTCGAGGTCGGGCTGAGCACCGTGGCCTGTATTCTCCAGGATGTCTGCGAGGCAGTGGAGGGGGTGCTCCTGGACAGAACGATCCAACTGGTGGACCAGAGGGCCGTGATGGCTGGTTTCATGGCCGGAGGCTTCCCCAACTGCATGGGCACCGTGGACGGCACCCACATTGAGATCCTCCGCCCCTCCACAGCTGAGGCCATAGAGTATGTCAACAGGCACGGATATCACTCCCTGCAGCTGCAGGCAGTTGTGGACCACCGGGGGAGGTTCATAGACATCTTCACGGGCAACTCTGGGTGCAGTCATGATGCCAGAATCATGACCATCTCCCCCTTCTATACCAGGATGTTCCAGGGGGACTTTGCTGACATGGGGATGTCCTGGATCGAGGGGGTCCTGATGCCACCCTGTATCCTGGGGGACCCAGCCTATCCCCTCACCCGGTGACTCATGAAGGTGTACCCTGTCCCCCAGAACCCTGTGGAGGCACTGTACAACTCCTGCCTGTGTTCCAGCAACCCCGTGGTGGAGTGGGCCTTCGGGGCACTCAAGCAGTGCTGGAGGAGTCTTGCTGGCCACCTGGACTACATTGTGGAGACCTCTGTCCTGGTGATTGGGGCCTGCTGTGTGCTGCACAATGTGTGCGAGGCCGAGGGGGCTGCCCTGGAGTATCCAGAGCCCAACTGCCCCCCAGGCCCAGTGCCCCTGTATGTAAATGCTAACAACCCGCGAGAGTACCATTATGCCAAGCGCATCCGGGATGCCCTGGTGAGGCGCATCAGCCATGAGGCCGAGGTGTGAGGGAGAGCATTGCCCCCACCACCCAGTGGTGCACCCAGGGGACCCTAGGCCCTGCCCCTGCATGCTCCCCCCAGCCCCCCCGTCACCCAGATAGTAGCACAGTAGACAGGACTTTATTTCACCCATTTATTGTCACCCTATATACATGTGCACCCTCACACCCACCACCACCCCATACCCCCACTGGTGCCCCCCTCACACTGCCCTCCCCCTGGGCCCCCCTCCCCCCACATGTCTGGGTCGGTCCCTCAGCCTCCTGGTGGTGGACACCAAGCTCTGTGAGCTGGCTTACCCCCCCACTATTCCGTCGGTGTCCTGAGCCACATCACTGGCTGGAGGGGCGGCAGGTGGGGGGGCAGTCCCAGGAGTATCGGGGCCCCCCTGGGTGGCTTCACCCTCTGGGCAGCTGGGGGCCAGGGGAGGTGGATGCGAGGGCCCTGCGGCTGTGGAGGTGGATGGTNGGGGTCTGGGGTGAAGAGGGGCTGCGGGGGTTGGGGAGGGGGCGGGGGTGCTGCGGGGCCCGGCAGGGGGCCCGGGACTGGCTGTGTGACCGGAGGGGGGCTGGAGCCATGACATAGGCACATAGCGTGCCGGCATGGAGGAGCAGGGAGGTCCCAATGTCATGGGACCTGTCCATTTTAGCAGAGTGCTCCCGCACCATGGCCTTGATGGAGCGCTCCAGCTGCCTGATCGCCTCCACCTGCCTGCTGTGCTTGCGGCGCTCCTGCCTCCGCTCCAGGTGCACCTCCACCTGGAGCCTCTGGTCCCTTGCCTCCAACCACTCCAGGGACTGCAGTATGGCTGCCTCCATCCTGTCCATGGCCGTAATCACCCACTCCCCCTGTTCCACCGAGGTCCGGACAATTTCTTCTGCCTGGTCCTCTCTCTAGCGGCAGACCCGTACCCGGTGCTCCCTCATCCGCTGTACCAGGGGGATGGGCCCGGGTGACCGTGGGTGCCCTGGCTGTCCTGTAGGATGATGGAGAGGTGGTCTGTTATCAAACCGTGCACGCGCCCCCGCCCCCAGGATGGGCCCGGGTCTTGGAGGGCCAGCGGGGTTTCTCTCCTGGACCCCCCCGGATCCTCCCCCTTCTGGTGTGCCTCACCTGCTGGCTCCTGCTGCTGCCTGGCCTCCTGGGTGCCCCCCTCCTTGGCCGCCTGGGTCCCTTGCTGGGGTGTCCTGTGCACTGTTGGTGCATGATGGGGGGGTTGGTGGAGGGGTGCCCGGGGGCCAGGCGGGTCTCGGACCCCCGTCCCAATGTTTGCGGGACCCCTGGGGCTGGCTCCAGCCTGTGTCTCCCACCTGCCCCCTGGGCCTTGCCCTTCTCCCCTCCCCCCGGCTGCTCGCTTACCCTCTATGTCAGTCTCCGATCCCGCCGAGGTTGGCCCCTCCATGCCGGAGTGTTCCCCCCATGACCACTGACTGAGGGTAACAAGGGTGCCAGTCTCAGACTCTGCCTGTCTGTCCTGGGGCCGCTGACTGTCGGGGCTGCTGTCCGGGGGTGGGACTGCTGGTGCCAGAGGTCCCAGGGCATTCCTCCTGGGTTTCCAGGGCCCTGGAGTTGGTGCCTTCTTTTGGGGCGGCAAGGGGAGGGGGTACCTTGGCCTGTTCCCTGCTCTGGACCACAGTGCACCCCACTAGGCATGGGGCAATGATGGACCCCTTCATATGCTGGTGCCAGAGGTCCCGGGGCATTCCTCCTGGGTTTCCGGGGCCCTGGAGCCAGTGCCTTCTTTTGGGGCAGCAAGGGGGGGTACCTCAGCCCATTCCCTGCCCTGGACCACAGCGCACCCCACTAGGCATGGGGCAACAATGGACTCCTTCATATGAAGGATGTAGTCCAGAGCATCGTAGAAGGGGGCGGTCCGGGCTCCATGGCCGGACCACGTGTTATTGTCCCAGATGGCCTTGAACCCCCTCTTGAGTTCTTTGGCCTTTGAGTGGCACTGCCTGATGGTCCGGTGGTGCCCTGCCGCCTCCATGTCCCTCATTATGTCCCGGTAGACATGTTTGTTGCGCTGGTTGAGGGAAAGCTCCAGCTGGTACTCCAGGGTCCCCCAGATCCGTATAAAGTCCAGGGTCTCCTGCAGCCCCCACTGTCCCCCTCAGTGGTAGGCCCATCTCCTCCTTCTCCCCTGTGGTTCCTCCTCGTCCTTGTCCTCCACCTCCTCCTCCTCCATCGCCTCCTCCTCCGGCAGGGCTGGGCCTGTGTCCTCCGGGGGCTCATCTGCCCGGGCTCCTTTGTGTGTCTGTGGGCAGCACGGAGGGGGGTTTACTGCTTGGGTTCCATTCTTCCTCCTCCCGGAGCCCTCCCCCTTCCCCCCTCCCTGCCGGGAGCCCTGCCGGGCCCCATCCCCCCGGCTGCCCCTGTGCTCCCTGTTCCCCTCCTCATGGGTTCCCTTACCCATTTCCTGGGCGCCTCCTCCCCCAGTCCAGCAGATGTCCCCAGGGCGGCCTGTCCCGGCTGCACCTGCGACTCCTGCTGCTGCTGCTGCTGCTGCTGCTGTCCCTCCACCACCTCCATGTGCAGCATGACCCCCCTCCTCCTCCCCCCTTCTGCCTGCGCTCCCTCCACCATTGCCACTGCCTCCTCCTTGTCCTTCGCTCTCTCTCCCGCCGCTCTTCTCCTCCTCCTCCTCCCTCCATCCACCACGTTTCCCTGCGGTGTATTGCCCTTTAAATCTCCCTCCCCGGTCTGTGTTGTTGCTGGTTGCCTGACAGCGATGCTGCGTGCTTTGACCCCAGCTGGGAATCATTTTCTTTGATCCCGGCTGGTGATTGTTGTCCAGATGTTACTTTTTGTTGTTTCCCGGCAGGAATCACTTTGGCCGCGCTTTCGGAGCTCGTCCCGTGGGGAGCCTGGGAAGCGTGGTTGGCATTGACCCCATGTGGGTATTCATTGTGGTGAACATCTGGCGGCCACCAAACAGACGTTCAGGGTGCTTTGGCCCCGCCGCGGGTTTGAGCGTGGTTCACTGTGGTTGACTGTGATCTCATAACATCTGAAAATACCCATTGTGTCATCGGCATACATCACCGCTTTAATCTGCTGTGCCCCAAATTGTATCTCCTGAATTTCTTTGTCTTGGCAAATTGCCATTGCTAGAGGTTCCAGACCAATATTGAATAGCAATGGGGACAAGGGGCACCCCTGTCACATTCCTCTTTGTAGGCCAAATGCCTCTTTCTGCTCCCCATTGACTATTAACCTAGAATTGGGTGATTTGTAAATTATTTTTATCCATTCCAGAAATTCCCCTGTAATACCCATGTTTTTTAGCGTAGCTACTAAGAATGCTATTTCTAAGGTGATCAAGAGCCTTATCTGCATCCAATGAAATGATAGCCGCTGGGGTCTTATCATTTTGTATCTTAAATATGACATTTATCACCTTCCAAACATTATCTGTTCCTAACCGTCCTTTTATAAACCCCGCTTAGTCTGCAGATATTATTTCTTTTATGCAACGTTGTAGTCTTGAGGCCATAATTTTAGTAAAAATATTTAAATCTGTGTTTAAAAGCGAGATCAGTCTGTATCATGAGCACTCCTCCAAACATTTTCCTGGTTTTGGGCATAATGTTATGTTGGCTTCGTAGAAAGAGTCTCCCATTTTCCTTTCCCTTAGAAAGGCATTATAAACCGTGACTAGTCTGGGAGAGAGAATTTGTTCATATGTTTTATAAAATTCCAGTAGGTATCCATCCGGGCCTGGAGCTTTATTATTGGGGAGGTCCTTAATTACCTCCGTGACCTCTTCTAGGGTTATGTGGGCATTTAAACAATCTCTTTGTTCTTGCTTGATTTTTGGTATGCTTAATTTTTTTAAGAATTTTTCTATGCATTGTTTATCTGGTTGGGTACTCTGATACAGTTCAGAATAGAATTGTACAAATCTCTCTTTCATTTCTTTGCCTTTGAGATTATATTGTCCTGTGTTGTCTCTTATACACGCTACGTGGGCCTTGTCCCTTTTCTTTTTTACAAGCCATGCTAATGCACAGGCTGGTTTATTGCCTTTTTAAAAAAAGAATTGTTTTTGTAGCTTAGTTTTTTGATTATCTTTTCCGATTCTAAGGAATTTATTAATCCCTTAATTTCAGTAATCTGTTTACTCCTTTTTTTCTTCAAGTTATTTTTTTGTTTTTCATGTAATGCTACTAATTTTAGTTGCAGTTCCTTTATTTCTCTCATTTGTTCCTTTCTTTTGTAGGCTGCCGTGGAGATGTATGATCCCCTAATGCAAGCCTTCGTGGCATCCCAGACTGTTACTGGAGACACATCTGGTATCTCATTATTTATGAAATATTCCTTTAAATCCTCCTGAATTTTCTCTTTAATTGTTATGTCTAATAAAATACTTTTCTTTAATCTCCACTTATTGTGTATTTGTCTCTTTTCATTCTTGTCTTCCTGTATTTTAAGCCAGATAGTATTATGATAACTGAATGTGGCTTATTAATTATTTATTTATTAATTAATTATTATTATTATAAACATTTATATAGCACTGGTCATGTACCTGACGCTGTACAGAACATAGAAATAGACGTGGGAGAGTGAGTGAGGGAACAGAGGAGGAACGGAGAGCGCGTGCAGGAGTGCGTAGGGAGATTAGGTCCGAGAGGTAAGTGGGAGCTTGGTTGTGGAGTGTTTTGAATGTGAATACCAGGAGTTTAAACAGGATATATTCAGGAAGGGGGAGCCAGTGAAGAGAGAAGAGGAGAGGCTGCACATGGTCGAAGCGACAGGCAGAGTGAATTACCTCGGCAGCAGAGTTTTGGATTGCAATGAGGGGGGACAGGTGAGAGTGAAGGAGGCCAGCAAGGAGGAGGTTGCAGTAATCGAGGCAAGAGATAACCATGGCATGAACAAGGGTTTTGGCCGAGGAGGTATAGAGAAAGGGGTGGATCCAAGCAATGTTATGGAGGGTGAATCAGCAGGATTTGGCAACAGAAACAATGTAAGGTTTAAAAGAGAGGTGCGTGTCAAAGATGAAGCCCAAGCTACGGACTTGGAAAACAGGATGGATGGTGACTCCATCAATGCAGATGGGCAGGTTAGAGGGAGAGGAAGGGGAGGGAGGAAAAATGAGGAGTTCAGTTTTGGCCATGTTGAGCTTGAGTTGACGTTGGGACATCCAGGTGGAGATATCAGAGAGGCAGTTGATGAGGTGTGAGTGGACAGAGGAGGAGAGAGAGGGGGTAGAAAGATAGAGTTGGGTGTCATCAGCGTAGAGATGATATTGGAATCCGTGGGATGCAATAATTTTGCCAAGGGACAGGGTGTAAATAGAGAAGAGGAGAGGGCCAAGGACAGAGCCTTATCTTTGAGTAGGCAGAAAGGACAGAGTATTATCTTTGAGTAGGCACAAAGTTCAATCAATTCCCTGGGGATCAATATATGGTCAATTAGTGAGTATGATCTGTGCTTACTGGAGTAGAATGAATAATCCCTACTAGTATGGCTTTGTGTCCTCCAGGCACTGATCCAGTCTGTTTCTTGAATTAACTCTATGGTCTTTTTTACATGGACGGCGCAGCAGCGCCAATGGGTGGAGATGGGTGTGGATGGGTGGGTGAGCACACCCAGCGAACACCTGGTGGCGCCGAGCAGGGAGACATTTACACGGACAGCGCCGCAGGGGGTGGTGGGAAGGAAAGGGAAGGGGCTGGCAAACACCCAGCGGCTAAACACCCATCCTGGGAAGCACCCAGCAAACACCCGTGCAAGTATACTGCTGGGAACGGCAGGAAAGTCCCGTCTGGCACAGGGACGGCACAACATGGCAGAATGAGGGCAAACAAAGTCACACAACGTGGCCCTGCCCCGAGCCTCCAGGACCCATGTGGGCGGGGCGGGAGGGAGATGGGATGACAGCTGCTACAAAGGAGTCGGCTCCACACAGCCCCAGCACAGATCCAAGACAGTCTGGCGCCAGCCCCCCCCCCCCCAGCAGAGCAGCACACATACAGCAGGCAACAGAAGCACACATGGACGGGCCATGGGGAGCCGGGGGGAAGGCACCCACACAACACAGGCAACACCCCAACACCCCCCGCAGAGGCACCCGCACAAGGGGAGAGGTCAAAGCAAAACACAACATGGACACACCAGGAAGGAACACACAAGCCTTCTATAAAATGGGGAAACTGCAACAGGGGGCAACAACAACAGGGCAGGGAGGGGGATGGTGCAACAGAAGGGGAGCAGCACCAGCAACGGCAGGCCTGGGACAACACCCAGTCAATAGGGCCAACGACCCCACGCCCGGCACCAATGCTCGGCCTGCGCGCCGTCCAGTCAGTGCAGCCACTCCAGGACGTGCGGGAGGAGCTCCAGCAACTCCCCCTGCTCCCGGGTCTGCTCCGCGATCATGGCTTGTGCTGAATGGGACAGAGGGAGAGGAGACAGCCATCAGAGCCGGCCCCAGCCACCAAGGAACAGAACCTCCATGGAGGGGCACAGGCACAGGGCCCAGCAAACTGGCAGCACACTCACAGATGCCATCGAACAGCCGCCCTGCCACCGGCATGTCCCAGGCTGCCTGCTCCAGCTGCTGCACCATCGCTCCCAGGCTCAAGATCGCCAGCAGCACAACAACAGTAGCTGCAGGAGAGAAGGGACAGAGCAATGGGGAATGCCCGCACCAACGGGCCCTGGGAGGGCTGGGGGCAGCAACAGCACCAGGGGCACACCCACATGCTGACAGCCACCACCTGGAAGACCACCCGGACCCCTGAACCAAGGGGAATCAGTTGGGCCAAAGGCTGGGGCCACCACAACCCCTACTCATGCTCAGCCGCCCAGCGCCCATGGTGCCGCCACCCATCCATCACCACCACCATAGACGGCCAGCACCAACAGGGGGCGACAGCAGAGGGGAGCAGAGGGGAGTGGCAGGGCCACACCAACACACAGGTGAGTCCAGCGGGTGCCTGGCTGACTGCCCACTGCCAATACCACTCCTTGAGCAAGTCCAGGCAGCAGCTCCCAGCAGGGAAGCCACGAGGGGAACACACCACACAACCGGTGCCCACCCCACAGGCTCGGAGCCCACCAGTATACACCAAGCACACCACCTGCACATAACCACACCGATGGGGGCAGGAGGGCCGCCAAGGGGAAGGGGCACCCAGCTGCCAAAGCAGCAACAGAAGCAAGGCAGGACAGACCACCACATAACAGCATTTTATTGGCACCAGGGGAACGGGGTCCCCCAAGCACAGAGAGGCAGAGCAGGGGGGTGCAGGTGGACCCACGGCTGGGCAAGAAACGCACAACAGGAGGGCACAGGAGTGCCCGTACAGAGTGGGCGAGGGCACCAAGGCAGCCCCAGTGGGAATGGGCAGCAGTCACCCAGAGGGGGCGATGGGGTCCAGGGAACCAGGCAGCAGCCAGCAGCAATGCAGACGGCAGCACACAGCCCGATCAGAGGCACGGGGGGGGGGGCAGGCAATGCACTGGCCAGGGCACCGGGGTGGCTGCGAGCGGCTGGCTGTGAGGGGCCACTCATGGACGGTCTGGTGAGTGCTCCCGGGGTGGTGACCCCGGTGCTTGACCCTCCCACATGAACAGGCCCCTTCGGAAGCCTCAGGAGCACATATGAGCATCCACCAGGAAGCGGGGAAGGAGGAGGTCCTCTCTGACGGCTGCAGCCCGCACAGATGGAAGGTCCCTCACCGATCGAAGGGCAGTGAGTTCTGCAGCGGAGGGGTCCCCAGTCCAGAGCGGGCCACTAACATCAGGGGATAGCAAGCCCAGGTCCCACAGGAGGGCCCCCACGTCCAAGGGTGCACGTGGGATGCCACGGGCATGCAGGAGGCTGTCGGTGTACAGGGCAGCAACAGGGAGACCCCCCGACAGCAAGGCAAAGCTGAACCCAGGTAGCTCCATCAGCAGGTGAGCCGCTGTTAACTCCGCAGCAGTCCACGGCATGACAATGGCAGGCGGGTGCCCCCAAGGAGGCTGGCACAGGGGGGTGAAGCTGAGCTTGAGGGAACGTCCCTGGCATGCTGGGGCCCTGACCTGGTGACCCATCGTCCACATATAGCACGACAGGAGCTGGAAGCCATCCTCCACCGACAGGGGCTGCCAACAGAATGTCCGCACAGGGCAACCACCCCTCCTGTACACCCACAACTGAGGGCCCCACAGAATGACTGGCCATGGCAGGAGTGGGACCCACTCTGGTGAAGCAACAGGTTGGAGACGGAGGGCTGCTGCGACTGGGATGAGCACGAAACAAGTGGCTACCCTCACCCACAGGCGGCCTTGCATGCCAGAGATAACCCGGCCCGCTGGGGACTGGGCGCTGCAACCCACACACAGGACAGAAGGGATGCAGCACAGGTGCTGAGAGATGAAGGAGGCCATGGCCGGGCACTGCATCTGGCCAAGGAGCCGAGCCAGGCATTGTAGTCACACCACACACAGCTGCAGCAGGCAAAGGGTGACCCTGGCTGGGGGGACTGTAGTGCAGTTGCAGAGGCAGAGGTACCCTGGGGTGAGCGTGGTTTCATCCCCCCATGGCGGGAATGTGGCTGGCGCACTCACGGGAATGCTAAGCCGGCCCTGGCACCCGATTGCAGCCCCAGCACACCCCCAGTGCAGCACCAATCGGTGCCCTGCCCCCACTGGCCTACGCAGTACATAAGGGACCTGCTGCATGCGGTCGGCCATGGGGCAGAGGGGCTGTAGCACGGGATTGAGAAGTACACAGAGAACGGCGACCCCAGGCTGGGTGGACACAGAGGAGCTCCCATGATACCAGGGGAGAGTGGGTCATGAGCACAGGCCATACAGCGGAGCGTGCTGTGGCCATGGCACGTGCCAGCGGAGGGTGGCTTGGAGTGGGGAGCTGCAGAACCATGCTGCCAGGGGATGAGGACCCACAGTCCAGGGATGTGCTGCTGCACCTCCTGGGTACAGTACTCCTGCTGCTGCACATGCTGCTACAGCAGATAGCCCTGCTCTGCCTGCCGGGTCGATGGTCTGTCCTCCTGAGGGCATGGTGATGGAGGACAGCAAACCTAAGGAGGGCGGCGATCATGTGATTGGCGAGGTGGGAAGCCGTCTGACGCTGTGCCCTGTTGGGCTCCGCGGTGTCCCAGCAAGGCCAGTTCGTCCTGGCTCGATGGATCCTCAACGTGTACGTCTGCCACGTGACCCTACTGACACTGCGATAGCACTGGTTGCGTTCCCACACCAATGACTGGTGGGAGAACATGTTGGCCACCTGGATGGATGGGGAATGGTCAGACCACTTCCAGATGCCCTGCTCCCTCCTGACCTGCTTGAGGGAGCTCCTCAATGCCCACCTCTGGAGGTGGGAGATGAACATGCGCTTCCCGCTGCCACTAGGGATGTGTGTGGCCATGGCGGTGTGGCGACTGGCCACCCCCGATTCCTGTAGGAGCATGGGGGAGCAGTTCAGGGTGGGCACCGCCACTATGAACAGAGCCCTCCATGATGTGTGTGACCTGCTCATGGAGCTCTTGAATCCAGCTCCATGACCCCGAGGAGGTGATGCGTGGGTTTGAGGAAATGGGGTTCCCACATTGCATCGGGGCCATTGACAGCACCCACATCTCCATCATAGGCCCCCCTCATGCAAAGATCAACTACATGAACCAAAAACAGGCCTTCTCCATCAATCTGCAGGCCGTAGTGGATCATAGGGGCCTGTTCATAGATGTGTACACAGGCCAGTCAGGGTACATGACATGCGTATCCTGCGTGCCTCCCCCTTCTATGCACACATGTTCGATGGGGAGATCGTTAGTGTTTGCTGGCCCCCAGCCCTGGCCACTGTGCCTCCGTTGGGGCCGTTCCAGGATCATACCTGGATCCTGTTCCTCCACTTCCTGGGGGCTGTCCTGGGTCTCCGCTTGCTCTGCGTGTGTCCCCTGTCCCTGTGGCCGGTAGGCCTGTGGGTGTTGGGGGCGCATGCGGAGTGTGGTGGTCCGGCACTCAGATCCCTGGGTCCAGGGCCGGCCCGAGGCATGTGCCACCAGCGCCCAGGCACATGGCCTCGCGGGGGGAGGGGCCCCATGCCGCCATGGGCTAGAGACTGACAGATGCCACCGGTTTTTGTTTTTTTCCCCACCGGGCGTCTCCGAGTCAGTCCTCATGGGGGGGCATAAACTTCCTGGGAATCCCTGGCCAGTTATACGCTGAGGAGCTGAGCTGACACAGTCAAGTTGCAGGTAAGTAACCAGCCACCCCTCATCCCCTGAAAATCCTCCCCCCTTTCTAGCGAGTGCTGGCTGGCCTTTGGGACCCCGCAGCAAGTCTTGGCACATGACCCCTGAAACCCTTGGGCCGGTCCTGCCCAGGGTGCCTCCTCCCCCTGTGGGATGAGGCTGTCCCCTCACGCTTCCTGGCTGGTCTCGCCAGGGGCACCTCCCCCCCTGCTCTGTGGGGTCTGTCGGGGGGTTGCGTGGTGGTTCTGCGCCTGCCCCGGGCGAAGGCAATGCTGTGTGTGTGGGAGGCCACGATGTCCCCGTCCATGCACAGGAATTTGTCCAGCTCCTCCTGGAACTCAGCTNCCCAACCCCTGGTGGGCCTTGCCGGTTGCTGGTTGCAGGCCCCCAGGTGCCCACCTCCCCGTACCACCTCCCCCCCACCGCACCCACCCCCCTGTGGCTCCTTGGCCCGTGTGTCCCACTGTGGAGGTTCACCCACCTGGTAGTGGGGGAGCTGCCTGGCCCACCTTGTTCTCCTCCTCCACTGCAACCTCCACCTCGTGCACCTCCAGGATGCCTTGTGCTGCAATGGGACGGGTGACCGTGAATGTTTGCTGGCCTCTGGCCCAGGCTGCAGCGCCTCCGTCCGGGCTGTTCCCCAGCTGACCCACCCCCCGCCCCACTGGGGCGTGCATACCTGGATCCAGTTCCTCTGCTTCCTGGGGGTCATCTCTGCTGGCTCTGCATGCACCCCCTGTCCCTGTGGCCGGTTGGCCTGTGGGTCTTCGGGGCATGCAGTGTGCGGTGGGTCGGTGCTCGGATCCCTGGGACACCTCCTCCCCTTGTGGGACGGGGCTGTCCCCTCCTGCTTCCTGGCTGGCCTTGCCAGGGGCACCTGCCCCCCCTGCTCTGTGGGGCCTGTTGGGGGGGGCTGTGTGGTGGCCCTGCCCCTGCCCCATGCAAAGGTGCTGCCGTGTGTGCAGGAGGCCACGATGTCCCCGTCCATGCAGAGGAACTTGTCCAGCTCCTCCTGGAACTTGGCTGTACGCATGGCCTGGCAAGACTTGAAATTATTGTCCCTAATATGTTTATATCCAGACATCAAGTCCTTTGCGTGCTGCATGCACTGGCTTACATCCCTATTGTACCCCTGCCGCTGTATCTCCTGGGTGATGGCTTCATAGACCTTTCTGGTCTTGTAGCTTTACACCAGGTCGTGCTGAACCCTTTTGGACCCCCATACACGTATGAAGTCCCTCCCTGCACCGCCTTGCCACGGCTCTCCCCCCCGGGCACTTCTCGGTCCCTGTGCTCATCCAGCCCCTTCCTGCGCATGGGGTGATGTCGGCTCCTGTGGCCTTCTCGTAGGCCTTCCTGGTCACCATCGTGGGAGCCCGTGTGCATGTGCCATGGTTCTGCCTTTCTTTATGGGCTCTCGGACGGATATCTGCTGTCCCCCCCCCCGGTGGGCGTGTCTGCACCCATGGCGCCAGCACAGTGGGGCTCCACTGTTCTGGTCCACATGGGTGTGGATGTTTTTGCTTTTACACGGACGTTCGGGTGCTGAACACCTATCTCCACCCACAGAGGGTGCCGGCTCCCTCCCGGCTACTCCGTGGGTGTTGGCGGGTGGGTCGGGCATGCGCCTCCACCCACTTGTGGACATTTACACGGATGCTCTCCCACCCATCCGATGGGTGTTTCCGGATGTTCGTGGGTGGGTGGCGTCCATGTACAAGTGGCCTAAGTGTGTTTCCTGCCCTACTAATACATGTATTTTATTTTGAATGGCAAACTGCCATAGTTTACATCTTTTAATGGGGCAGTTCAGTCCCTTAGTATTAATAGTACATATATTAAAGTTAATCATAGCACTATACCTTTCTTTTTGTGTGTGTGTGTGTGCCTTAAGTCTAGCTTGTGTCTTGGTGCTATTTTTTTTTTTCTTTGTTGAACCATTTGGATCCCTTTTGCCAGATTCTCTTTATATCCTTGTTTAAGCCATGCATTCCCTTTCAAATACATCACCTGCATCCCGTTGAAAACAAGCCAATAAAGAAACAAAATTAATCCAATCAAAAAACCAGACATCTCTAAGTAGAGAAGTGTCCCTAAAGAGAAAGATAGAGATTGGGGTGGGGTGGGGGTGGTATATGCCTAGGTATGCGTGTCATGGATACTAGACTGCTCACCACCCGAGGTAACACATTCTTATTACATTTAATGTATTACTTCTTTTTCTTTCACTCTCCGCCCATTTCACCTGCCATAAATTATAGCAAGCAGTAATTTCCTTATCCGTTAGCCAGCCTCCTGACCCTTTTACATTGGTTCCTTTATCAATACAACTTAACTAACTTAACTGTATACATATGCTATTAACCTTTAACTTATATAACGTATTCCAAATGTACAGTCACTTTTTTAAGCATTTCAAACCCACAACTGTGTTACAACGTCGCCATCTTTGTGGCAATTCTTAACTCTGCGGGTATCCCAGATAGCTTGTCAGATATTATGGCATTTTTAGTTTCAGAACAGCAGAACAGTACCTTATTTTGGGGAGTATGATTNCCCCTGCTCTGTGGGGTCTGTCGGGGGGTTGCGTGGTGGTTCTGCGCCTGCCCCGGGCGAAGGCAATGCTGTGTGTGTGGGAGGCCACGATGTCCCCGTCCATGCACAGGAATTTGTCCAGCTCCTCCTGGAACTCAGCTGTGCACATGGCCCGGCCGGACTTGAGATTGTTGTCCTTGATATGTTTATATATGGACCTCAAGTTCTTTGCCTGCTGCATGCACTGGGTGACATCCCTATTGTACCCCTGCCGCTGCATCTCCTGGACGATGGCTTCATAGACCTGTCTGGTCTTGTAGCTGCACACCAGGTTGTGCTGGACCCTTTTGGACCCCCATACACGTATGAAGTCCCTGATCTCCTGCCTGGACCAGGGCTCCCCTTTTGGAACCCACATGTGGGGGGCCGACCGGCTTGACGGCATGGGGCTAGTCCTGTGGATGTGGTAGCCATGGTGGTGGTCGTGTCCTGTTGGGGGTAGTGCATTAGGGGTTACTCCGGGTCCTGCTGGCCCCCTCTGCGCACATGTGGGGCCTGCCCCCACTTTCCTCCCTGGGGTTTCCCCCTGCTCACCTGGCTGTCTGGGGGACCCTCCTCAGCCATTGTCCCGGTGGTGTGGTGCTCCGTTGTCTGGGAGCTGTCCTGCGGGGACAGGGTACCGGGTTATGCGGCTGCACCCTGCCCTGTGTTCTCTGGTCCATGGTGCCGCGCCTGGGGCATGGCCCTTCCATCCCTGGGAGGGGTGTGGTTCCCACGCGCTCACCTCACTCTCGCTGCTGCTCCTCAAGCTGTGCCCCTGGGAAGTGCTGGGCTGGGGGGTCCTTGACCAGGGGGGCTGTCGGTGCGGCTCCTCTACCCTGTGCTGGGACACGAGCACTGTGTTACATCCTGGCACGTTCCCCCCCTTTACCCCCGACCGGCCCACCCGTACCAGTGGTCAAGGCCCCCCCCCTTGTGCCTGCTGCCTGAGGTACATTCCCCCCCTGCACCGCCTTGCCACGGCTCTCCCCCCCGGGCACTTCTCGGTCCCTGTGCTCATCCAGCCCCTTCCTGCGCATGGGGTGATGTCGGCTCCTGTGGCCTTCTCGTAGGCCTTCCTGGTCACCATCGTGGGAGCCCGTGTGCATGTGCCATGGTTCTGCCTTTCTTTATGGGCTCTCGGACGGATATCTGCTGTCCCCCCCCCCGGTGGGCGTGTCTGCACCCATGGCGCCAGCACAGTGGGGCTCCACTGTTCTGGTCCACATGGGTGTGGATGTTTTTGCTTTTACACGGACGTTCGGGTGCTGAACACCTATCTCCACCCACAGAGGGTGCCGGCTCCCTCCCGGCTACTCCGTGGGTGTTGGCGGGTGGGTCGGGCATGCGCCTCCACCCACTTGTGGACATTTACACGGATGCTCTCCCACCCATCCGATGGGTGTTTCCGGATGTTCGTGGGTGGGTGGCGTCCATGTACAAGTGGCCTAAGTGTGTTTCCTGCCCTACTAATACATGTATTTTATTTTGGATGGCAAACTGCCATAGTTTACATCTTTTAATGGGGCAGTTCAGTCCCTTAGTATTAATAGTACATATATTAAAGTTAATCATAGCACTATACCTTTCTTTTTGTGTGTGTGTGTGTGCCTTAAGTCTAGCTTGTGTCTTGGTGCTATTTTTTTTTTTCTTTGTTGAACCATTTGGATCCCTTTTGCCAGATTCTCTTTATATCCTTGTTTAAGCCATGCATTCCCTTTCAAATACATCACCTGCATCCCGTTGAAAACAAGCCAATAAAGAAACAAAATTAATCCAATCAAAAAACCAGACATCTCTAAGTAGAGAAGTGTCCCTAAAGAGAAAGATAGAGATTGGGGTGGGGTGGGGGTGGTATATGCCTAGGTATGCGTGTCATGGATACTAGACTGCTCACCACCCGAGGTAACACATTCTTATTACATTTAATGTATTACTTCTTTTTCTTTCACTCTCCGCCCATTTCACCTGCCATAAATTATAGCAAGCAGTAATTTCCTTATCCGTTAGCCAGCCTCCTGACCCTTTTACATTGGTTCCTTTATCAATACAACTTAACTAACTTAACTGTATACATATGCTATTAACCTTTAACTTATATAACGTATTCCAAATGTACAGTCACTTTTTTAAGCATTTCAAACCCACAACTGTGTTACAACGTCGCCATCTTTGTGGCAATTCTTAACTCTGCGGGTATCCCAGATAGCTTGTCAGATATTATGGCATTTTTAGTTTCAGAACAGCAGAACAGTACCTTATTTTGGGGAGTATGATTCCTTAGAGCTTTGCAAAGCAGTTCAAGTGTCCAGCTGTTTCCATTTAACATCTTTCATAAATTTTGTGATGTAATCATCCAGTTGCTCCACTTCAGTAAAGACTGTGAGTTTTTCCTTATATACAAATGAGAACTTTGCAGGCAGCAAAACACATGCTCTGATCCCTTCATTTATTTACTGTTTCCACTGAAATGTCTGGAAAAAAGTGGATTTTGTTGCCTTTGTATGTAAGATCTTTCTGTTGCCTGGCTTCTTTATATATGTCTTCCTTGTCTGTATATCTCAGGCATTTGAAAATTATAGCTCTGGGAGGTTCTCCCTGCTTTGGTTTGGAGCGAAGTGCTCTGTGAGCTCTTTCTATTTCGATCTGTTGGAATTCAGGTTTCTGGGGAAAGGTGTCCCCGAGGACTTTTTTAACCAGCTCAGTTACATTACTCCCTTCTATGTTTTCAGGGATACCTATTATTTTTAAGTTGCAGTGGCAGCTTCTATTTTCTAAATCCTCTACTTTATTTAAGAGGAATATAGTTGATTTGTCCAGCCCAGCCACCTACTCTCCCTCTTCCTTATGTGAGTCCTCCAGGGAGCTCACTCTATTCTCCAACTCATTTACCCTTTTAGAAAGTGGGTCAAATTTTTAATTTAATTTTTCAGTGGTTATTATTTTTGCAAGTCCTTCCTTTATTGTATCCCAATCTTTTTGTGCCATTTCATACTGAGCCTGCATCATTTGAATTATTTTGTCTAGTTTGGGCTGACTGGGTGTTGCTTCTTCTTCAGAGGATCCAGCTTCTTCCTCTGCTGTTGCTGCGGTGGCCATTTTTTTCTCCCACCTCTTCCTCCTCTGTCTCTGTTTCAGGGCCCTGCTTTGAGCCCTGTAGAAGGCTCTGATTGTGCCTGCCGCCATTTTTTTCCTTCTTTTTGTACGTCCTGAACCCTTCCCAGACATCAGTCTGCAGTTATTTTTTTTCTTTTTTTTCTTTGGACTGGGATTTAGTCCCCGGGCAGCGTGGAGTCATTCCCCAGTGCGTCTACTCTTTGTACATGCCCAGAGCACCCCCCCTCCAAAATATCTTAAAGATAATCTCCCTTATAGCCAGTTGATTAAAATTAGAAGGAATTGCAATAGTGAGTGATGGTACATTTATGCAGCAGGCTAATAGATGCATGGAGAATTTAAGAAGTAGGGGATATTCAGATAAGGTGCTCAGGAAAAGTTTTTTTTTTAAAAAGTTATGCAACTATCCAGAGAATCTCTGTTAATACCAAAGGAGAGAAAGGCATTGGACAGGTTGGTATGTCCATTAACCTTTAGTCCAGGGTTTGGGGCTATTAAGAAAGCCATTTTACAGCATTGGCACCTGGTTCAACATATACCAGGATGTGAGAACAAACCTGTCTTTGCCTTCAAAAAAACTAAATCCATTAGGAATTTTTCAGTCCATACAGATATAAAACATCCACAGAGATCACGAGATAATGTTTTACCCTAGGCATCCATTCCAATGGGACATTTCAAGTGTGGAAACTGTGCTGCTTGTAGATATAGTATACCCATAAAAGAGTTTATACATCCCAGTACAGGGAGAAAGTATTAGGGATGGGCGAACAGATTGCGGTTTGGGTTCGGCCATTCGGTTCGGTTGCGTTTGGTTCGTCCGTTCGGGTTCGTCCGTTCGGTTCGGCTGCGTTCGGTTCGTCCGTTCGGTTCGGCAGTTCGGTTAGTTCTCCGGGTTTGGGTTCGGTCGTTCGGTTCGGCCGTTCAGTTCAGGTTCAGCTGTTCGGGAAATGTTTTGTTATATGGGGTGTTTTTGTTGTTTTTTATATGGTTTTTTGTTTTTTATTTGGTTTTATATGGGGCTTTTTGTTTTTTATTTGTTTTTTTTGTTTTTATATGGGTTTTTTTAATTTAATTTTTTAATCTAATATTATATATATATATCTACACTAAATCTAACTGCTATTAACTATTCTAAATGCTATGAACTAAATGGATTATCTAATAAGTACACAGGCCTACTCCTACAAACACTAAAACTAAATCACTAACGCTATCTCTATCACTAAGCTAGCTCCTACAACTACTATCCCTAACCTATCTATCTATCTCTCTATATCTATATCTCTCTATCTCTATCTATATGGGATGGGGGGGGGGGAATCACAAACACAAGGTTTCAGTTTAAGGTTTAAGTTTCATTTCAGTACAAAACTGAAATGAAACTTAAAGCAATCTAATAATCCTACTCAACGCCTGCTGTTCAGGAACAGTGACTAGCTCAGAAGGTGTTGGGAAGGGGGGAGGCAGATAGTTTCATTTCTTGCAAGCCTCTCCACCCCTGGTGCCTGGAAGTCTGCTCCTCAGTGACTAGTACTATCCCTCCCTGTCACGTTTGACCTTACAGTGAACCTTTTTTTGCCACCTGAACGCAATCCAAACTGACTGAACTGTTCGGCCATTTCGCCGTTCGGTGTTCAGTTCTGTTCGGTATGTTTGGCCATTTCGCCATTCGGTGTTCGGTTCTGTTCGGTATGTTTGCGTTCGTGTTCGCGTTCGGTAGTCCGAACAGGCCAAGTTCGGGCCGAACACCAAACTTCCGAACCGCGTTCGCCCATCCCTAGAAAGTATCCTCTTCTGCATTTTTCCACCTGTTGCATGACGTCTGTGATTTATTTGATTATATGTCCCTGTAAATTGATTTATGTTGGATATACCTCCAGGGCTTTAAAGATAAGAATTTTGGAGCATTGTAGTAATGTCAGCCCGAAAGTAATAAAGGAGCCCCTGGTGACACATTTCATTGAGAAGGGCCATTCAAGTGGAGATCTTAAATTTCTGTGTATTGAAGTTGTATTCTCTGGAAATAATAAATTGCAATTATTTCCAAAAAGAGAGGCATATTGGCTATATAGACTAGACACAAGAATGCTAAAAGGACTAAATGAGACAAATCAGTGGTCTGTCTTTCTGTGAAAATCATTGTCATTTAGCCATGGTGTTTTTTGTTCTTTTTTGGGCAAATATATATTTTTCAACTTAATGTTGATAATTGGTATCTGGTACTGTTTTGGAGCCTTTTTTATTGTTGTCAAGTATCAAAATGTTGCATATTGAGAAGCATGTTTGAAAAGCATCAGCAATTTCAAGTAGTACTCCAAAATATTTTTTTCAACCCAGGAGCAGCAGGTGATCCTAATTGAGGTCATCAGTGAAGTTGGAAGAAGAAACAAGCCATATCCATAAGGGAGATGAAGTAAACAAGCTTGGATGGACCACAATAGCAGAATTTTAGGACACAGCAAGCTCAGTCTGGATTGTTAAAAGACTATAAATGGTTTTGTTTTTCTTAGCTTTAGAAATATATTCTACAAGTTTGGTATATATTGCAAGAATCAATTTGGATTGTTATAGTGAATTGATTGGGATATGGTTGCCACCTAGGCTTGGCAGTAATAGAATGTCTTGTATTCAGGTGTTAGCTGTATACCAATTGGCATTGTTTCCTACAGAAGAATTGCAGCAGAGGTAAAGGTATGTTGTGGGTATTTTCCCTGCAAAAAATTAAAAATTTGTTTCACTTTGAAGGGGAATAAAGACAAGGTAAATCTAAAACAACAGATACAGTATTTAGGATAGTCAATGTGGATGCATTTCTTAGACAAGACTTTATTTAATCACCATTATATTCCCCTTAGAAGTTTCATCTTGACTGTATCACCTTGGCAATATCACAAAAGAAAGGACAGAGGTGCTCTTTTCCCAGATAAGATATTGATTATTTCAGCAACATATGCTATGAATAAGGTATCTGGGGATTTAGACTAATATGAAATGTATATACAGGGAGAAGCTGTTGGATTTATTTTGTGTTAATAATATTTTATCTCTCTTTAATCCTTTGCACAGCTGATACTTGAACACTGTTAAAGATACTTTCCCACTGAGGAAGGGGGATTTCCCCTCCCCCCAAACGTGTTTGGGTTTTTTATAGAAATCTTTGTCAGGATATGTGTTTTATTATTTACAAATTTCCATTATAATGAGAAACTGTATATATTCAAATTGTATATAATTTGAGGCATTATTTTACATGTTAACCTCAAACATATTTTTTTTGACACTTACATTGTTGTTATATTATATTAAACTGGGCTCAGACCCTTTCCCCACCCCCTCTTATTCTTTTTTGTTTGACTGCTCTTTAGCTCCCCTTTATTCACAGGCACAAAGGTTATGTCCTGTACTTTTAATGCTGAATTTGCATGATATATTTTGCAAACTGCTACTTGGTATAACTGCCCTGGTATTGAAGGCGCAGAGAACATAGTTCACCTGAGCTAGTCAATTCCGAACACATTTTTCTGATTTTTATCTCATAACAAGGGGCCTTTCAGCTGCAGTTTTAACAAGTTCACTTATAGTGTGAATGGTCCTGTGTTTGGCTTTCGTTCCCCTTGGCCCTGCAGTTCTGCATCAGTATTGTTTGTTCTTCTAACCACCCCTTGGTCAGGTGGGTCACTTCCCATGCTGGAATCCAGGAGTATCTAATTGTTTCATGCTATTTTCTTCTTTGTTCATATTTACTTCATAGTTTTTCTTCTGCCACTGATTCCTGTTTCCTGGCTGGCCTTAGGCGATGCGAGGCCCAGGGTGGGGGAAAAACGTGAGGCCCCACTCTCCCGGTGGTGGCTTTGCTGCTGGCAGCTGGCAGATCTATGGGTACTCCCCGGCTCAGAGGGTGCTGCCTGGCTCAGTCAGGGGGTGCTACCCGGGCTTGGGGGTGGGTGGAGGGGCACTCCCCTCTGCCTGTCCCCCAAGCCCAGCCATTTCAGGATCACTTATTCCATCCATCAGTGTGACATTGGCATCCTGGGTCCCAGGCCCACTCGCCAGCTCCCTGTGGCAGGTTCCGGTGGCGGTGGGCACAGCAGCGGCAGATTTAATCTGCCGCCGCACTGCTTGCTGCCACCAGAAGTTGTCAGGGAGAGGCAGGGACTCTGCTTCTCCCTCACTTCTGCTGGCCCCCTCTGCTGCCTGGCTGTCTCAGCCAGGGGAAATGAGGGAGAGGCAGAGGACCCTCCTCTCCCACATTCCCCCTGTCCAAGACAGCCAGGCAGCAGGGTGGGTGGGGGGGCACCCATGGAGTGAGGGAGAGGCAGGGCCTCTGTCTCTCCCTCACTCCGCCTGGCCCCCTACACTGGCATGTGCTGCCTATCACTATCAGTGACAGTCAGCCTCAGCCAGGGGGGCCCTGCCTGTGGGGCCCCATCAGGAGTGGGGCCCGGGGCAGCCACCCCAAGCTGCCCCTTGGTAAGGCCGGCCCTGAAGCAGCCTTTCTTGGCATTTTACAAACAAGCAGGCACTTGCCACAAAGCTTGCCTCCCCCCCCCCCCCCCGCAAATGCAGTTCACTCTCTGTGAAAGCAGTATGGATTGTAAGCTATGGGTTGCTCCTAGCTACAGGATTGCTCCTGCAGCACTGTGGATTGGCCCACAAAAATGGGAAATGGAGTTTTAGCTAGGCCTGTAAGGCTGATCTCACAGAAGATGGTGTCTCCTGTAATTTTCTTGTCCCCATGAGCTTAAAATCATGCAATTTATTTTCTGGGCACTCTCTCATGAGATGTGTCTTCTGCAATTTTTTTCTTTATGCATTTCGTTAATCATGGGATCTAGCATTCTCACAAGCGCAAATTTCACAAACTTTTTGTCCTCCCCCTTCTGCTCTGCACCTGCTGCCTGACTGAACTAAGAGTAAGGTTGAAAGCCGGCAACTGATTGAAATTAACAATCCCACAGCAGAGCTGGGTGAAATGGCAAAAGAGTAAGATGAAATTAACAAACTGGCACAGAGCAAGGTGACAGCTAGGTAAAATTAACTAGCCAGGAACTAACCAGTTCTGCTGGTTTCCATGCCTGCTATCCTACAATTGTAATACTGACAGGTATTTCCAGTTTTGCACAACCATAACACCCATCACTGCAAGAGTAGAATTTCGGAGCCTGGTAATGCATAAGCAGTCAAGGCATAACTCACGGGATGAACACGGGATGAACACAGAAGAGTGCACTCACATGTGTAATTAGGTTGCAGGAGCAAATTACAATTCTGCGATTACTGTCTTGGTGAAAGTAGCCCAAGTAGTATGTCAGGGCTGTTGTGTTGGAGGCATTAATGTCCACTTGGTTCCCTCCTGGATGGTCACAGCACGGAATGGAAATGTAGAGTCCATCTCCTGCAAGGGTGACGTGATCTGTAGAGGTCATGCAATGCAGCTCACTCATACTTGATCAGATTTTTCCCATATTGTACCCTGGCTTCATGGTCCATGTGTATCCCTGGGCTAGTACAGCTGTCTTTGGCTACTTTCAGGTGTGGCAAAGCCCACAGGAACCATATAAAAGTGCTGTTTTAGTATCACATGTTTATTTTACGGCATATGACCACTTCTACGTGTGGTAAATCTGCAGAGATCCATGGAAGAGGCTCCCCAGAAGACATCCAGGGAACTTCTTCTATGGATCATTTCAGACTTGCCACATGGTAGAATGTTTGCACAGCACAAATTAGCTCCAGGTGGCAATCCCCCATGGATATTCTATGATGTTTTGACAGGCTTCATTACTTGAAAGTTTCCTCTATAGCAAGTTTGCTTTGCTATAACTCTATGGAGTTATGGCAAAGAAGGGTTTAAGTGTTTAGTCCTGGGAGGGGCACTAAGGCTCTACTGAAGAATCTAATCAATCATTTGGACTGTATTCTGCACAAGCTAACAAAACACACGGAGCTCACACATATTAGTGGCCATACCCTATGGTTAATGCTTCCATCGCCAGTCAATGGGCCTCAATTTCAGTCCTTCAGCTCAAGTAATCATGCTTGCAAAATGAGAGGCTATGCATCCAAACCCCACCAATGGTCCAACAAATCATGCCAGCCCAATCAAATTTACTTCTTTGATGGAGTAACTACCTTGATTCAAATGAGGAATGCAGTATAAGTCGTATGTCTATTGAATATGACAGTAGACATGACATGGGGCATTTTTAGACAATTGTCAAAACACGCCACTTCACACACCACTTTTCATTCCAAAAAACACCACTTCACACACCACTTCATTCTAATATTAAATAAATTAATCATCATTAACATGCCTTAACAAGTTAATCCGAATGTTGAGGTTTTTTATTTGTATATGGAAGTAAAAAATGAATGGTACCATTATATTTTCTATTCATGAATTAACTTGTTACAGCATGTTAATGAAGATTAATTTGTTTAATATTAGAATGTGTGAAGTGGCGTGATATGTTTTGGAATGAGAGAATTGCCATGTTCTTTAAAGGCAAAAGGGAGTGTTCATTTTGAATAGAGAAGGAGAGAGAGAGAGGGTGGTAATTAGAGATTTGATGTGAAGTGGTAATATTTTTAAAGTATAGGATTTGTTTTTCTCACAGATGATTAGATTGTGAGAAAGTAAGAATACTAGGTATGATTCATTAGTCTTAACTATGAATTTAAACCTTTTGGTTTTTAAATTTTGGAATTTAAGTGGTTTTTGGGCAGTTGGGTAAATACGAATAATTTTCCTTTTACAGGTGTATGGTAGCCATATATATCTGTCTACCTGTCTAGGCCTGCATTGGTGAAACAGAAAAGTGATATTCATCTTAAGCATATATGGGTCTCTCTTCCCTCCTGGAGTTAATATTCCATGGTGTACATGGCTTCAGTCCCCTTCTACATGTGCTTAGTATGGGATACCTTTTGCCAATTTTGCAAACCTGCAGTATTTTATCCTAGACTCCAGTCTGAGTCTGCCTCTAGAAAAAGAGTATTTTCAGAACCTAAACAGCTCACAGTCTAGCTCCAAACATAACTATATTGTAGGGGTGGGACTACCGGATCATCCGGTATCCAATACTACTGGTATTTGGTGTACTGGAAGTATCGGATTAAACCCGGTAATCCGGCCCATTTACCGGATTCCCCCGTACCAGATTTTTTACATTGCGGCCATTCAAATGAATGGTCGCAATGTAAAAAAAAACACCAACCCCCCCACTTTACTTTCCCTCCCCAGTCCAGGTTGCATGGATGGAAGGGGGGACACCCCCCACCCACCCTGCCCAGCCTGGCTTAAAAATTCCCCC
>QEPC01000978.1:1785674-1818791 GCA_003113815.1 Sphenodon punctatus | reverse complement strand
ACCCTTCTCCCTCGCTGCCCCCCATGCCTGGAACTCCCTCCCTGCCCACATCCGCCTTGCCTCCTCCCTCTGCTCCTTCAAATCCCTCCTCAAGACCCACCTTTTCCTTGCTGCCTTTCCCAATGCCTGCTAGTCTTTCCCCGTACACTTACTGTCTGCCCTCCTCTGCAGACTGCTGCCACCAACCTCTTTGTAACCAAGCCAAGCATACGCACCTGAGACTTTGCATCCACTTGAATGTTTGTTTGTCTTCTCCCCTGTCTCTCCCACTGTCCCCTCTCTCTGTCTCCCCCTCTTTGTCATTTAGATTGTAAGCCACAGGCAGGGACCGCATCTAGTTCTATGTTCTGTACAGCACCAGGTCACATGACTGGCGCTATATAAATGTTTATAATAAAATAATAATAATAATAATAATAACAACACCTGTGGCTCAGAGTAGCTTCACACCCCAAAGCTGCTGACTTTCAACCACACAGAGAGCAAGACCTGAAAGCAGAGTGCTCCTTTCTCTCTCAAATGGTGAGGGAGCTCATCTACATCCACTAAAGCAAAGAGAAAGAAAACCCCAAGCAGTAGAACCAGGCAAGATCTGTCCATCCAAGGCAATGAGGGGAAGGAAGAGGGGATGCCAGGAGGGAATTCTGATCATGCTGACACTAGCAGGGGGGCTGTTGACTGAGGAAAGCAAGAGAATGGGGCTAGGGCAGGGGTGGGGAACCTCAGACCCGGAGGCCAAATGCAGCCCCTGGCAAGATTTTATGTGGCCCCTTTCCAGCTCCTGGATCTGGCCCCTAGATCCAGTTCCTACCTCCAAGTACTGAAAAGCTGAGCTCAGGGTAAGTGAGCAGAGATGAGGGCATGCTTACAAGGATAGGGGACAGATCCATGGCATAGATGCATAATCTGGACCCTCTTTTTCTTGAGTGCACCCTGTATTCACCCCCACCCCAACTTCTCTTTGGCCCGTGGAGCTTGCACTAATTTTCAAAGTGGCCCCCAGGAGGGAAAAGGTTCCCCACCCCTGGGCTAGGGCACCTAACCAGTCAGTGCACGACTCATCGATTACTCACAGCAGCTTGAACTATTTGACTGCAGCTGAGGATGCCCAGTTCACCAAGCCTGCTGACGCAGCTGTCTGTGAGCCCAGCTCCCAGCCGAGCCAGAGAGGCAGTGGCAGCAGAAGGAGCTGTAGCCCCAAGCCCAGCTCCCAGGCCCAGCTGATCTGGAGAGCAGCGCAGCACCCTGGGGCATGGATCCTTGCATGGTCCTGTGCATGTTGGAGGAGCCAGGAGGCGCTGGTTCAGGAATGCAGCGGCAGCCCTGGCTGGACAGCAGGGATAGGAGTCCCTTCTCATTCCTGTTGCTGTGCTCCTTCACACGGGGAGCTGAGAAGATCCCGCCCCAGCTAACTGCCCCCCCCAACCATATCTACTCCCCGCCCAAACTAACCTGAACCCCCCAAGAAGGGGGCGGTGGTAGTTCCTCCCCCTTCCCCTTCTGCTTCCGGGGCCCCAAGCAAGCAGGTTACCTAGGGTAGGTGGGAGGGAGGGCGGTGACAGTTCCTCCCCCCCACCCCTTCTCTTACCAGATTAGCTAGGGAATCAGCAAGCAGGCGAGGGGGTTACCAGACCCCCCTGCCAGCTCTACCTACCCCCCACCTCAGCTTACCAGACTCCCCTGATGGCTCTACCTACCCCCTGCTCCAGCTTACCAACCTCCCCCAGTAATACCTCCCCCAGCTAACCAGAAACCCCCACCAGCTCTACCTACCCCCCGGTTCCAGCACACGTCGGCAGCCCCAGTCACTGCTCACCCCGGGGGCTGCCACCTCTGGAATTTACCTATGCAGCCTGGCTCATCTCTGCAAGACAGGGGAGGAAACCAATGTCAGTGGCTCCAGCTGGCAGCCAGAGCTCAGCAATGTAATACGCACATGTGACTTAAGGATTTATACCATTTATCTTAAGCTCAACTCCTGATAACTTTTCATTCAAAATACAATTGTATTCTCCAAAGCACCAGTGATTAGTACAGATTTGCCTTTAATCATCTAGGTTATTCACGTTAACCTAGGCAACTTAATTCTCAAGATATCTCCTGTAAAAGGCTTAGTCACAACCCGGAAGTAAGCTGACTCAAAAGTCTCATGTTAAAGATAGGTGGAGATTCAATAGAATTTCTGTTTTGCCTTAACTATAGAGGCGTGATAGTCATTGAACTAATGCAAATAGGGTCTGCTTGGAGCAAGTGTGCAATGGTGGGTGGGGGTGGGGAAGGAGAACCACTCTTGGATTTGCTTGCTTTGGAGCAAAGCTCATTCAGCATTTGGATTTGTGACTCAGAATGAGCAAGTCTCATTCAAGTCACAGTATTTGTGACTCATCTCATGATGGGAAAAGTGTGGGGCAGGGAGAGTAGTGACTCTACACCCTCCTGCGGACAAGGCCCAGGACAGAGATCATTCCACTGACTTGCTCAAAGCGAAGGCACAATCAGGAACATATCCCTGAGCTTCTCCAAGCCCCTTGCCCCATCCTTTTAGAGCCCAGCACCAAAACTAACTACTTCTTCTTCCCACATAAAAACTCATGAGGACTGCCATGCAATCTTGAGGGAAGAAAGAACAGCTAATGCGCTGCCTGGATAAAGGCAGCCAAGCTCTTGACAAGCCCTGCTGAGGAATGCTAGCTTTATTTATCTGTGGCCCAGGAGACCAGTTAATTTCCTTACTAAGCTGTGTGTATTGCAGTTGAATGCTTCAGTGAGACTAGCTATTGCACAACAAGAACTCCAGAGTTTTTTTGTGAACTTTGGCAACACTTCTTGGTCTAGCTTGGATCGCCTTGTACAGAACTGATTGGGGTGTGAAAGCTTAGGGAATAAGCACAGAGATGGCAGCAGTTTGCTGGGCTTAGTATATCATTCCCCTTATTGTGCAGTCGTTGTTGCAAACGTTCAATCTTGAGAGGTAAGAGGGAATGGAATCAGTCACCATCATCCCTGCCCTTTCCATACACTGTAGGACTGTGGGTATTAACAGGTGTGATGCCCTACAATGCCAGGCAGGGAGGGTGGCAACTTCCCTCCTTCCCTCTAGTATGGCTAAACCTAGGCTACACATCAGCATATACATCGAAGCCAGGCCCACAGTAGCTAGAAAGAATTGCAGCTTTGGCTTCCAGGGACCTATCTCAGTGTGCATCTGGCTCAATGAATTTACACACACACTCTCGGCTGGATTCTCCTTTCCCTCTAGCATTAATTTTCCTCCCTATTCACTAATATCCCTACGAGAGCCTTGAAAGGATTGATTCTTAGAGGAACATCAGAAAAATGACAGCAAGAAGGAGTGGGAGGGCAAGCATTGCCAGCAAACAAAAGAAGGGGAAGCAATTCTGAGAGCCAGGCACGACTCGAGTCCTAGTGACCTTCAGTGTCCGATCCCACTGGGTGAGGATAGCACATCGGGCTCCTTCCCACTTCCCTGGCCCTGTTAGTCGGTACTGGTATGGACTGCAGGGGCCAAAGTACACTTCCAGGGCCAGCTTGGGGTCAGTAAGGAACAGCAGCAAGATGTTGGGTTTGACACCTATGGCGGAAGCAAGCTCATCCATGTAGACTATGTAATCCATCTGCAGGGTGTTGCTCTGCCCATACCTGGAGGGAGAAGGACAGGTGTTCAGAAGTGGGTTCATACGTGTGGTACATAGTATTTGTGAATGTCTTGCCTATGAAGAGAACCCTGCCTGAGAGCAAAACCCTCTCTCTGCTGATGACACAGCTACCAACTCTACTGCATTATTCTGCCTTAAGGAGCTGTCTCCCACCCTACCTGTTAAACAGCAAGTTACCATACAGCTCCTGTATCCCTTTCTGTAAGAGAAATAGTGCTCTCTGCATGGACTGTACAGTCTGCCAGCCACCCCCACCCCGCCCCCACACTCGTGCGTGTGCAGTGGGGCCAAAAACAACCCACATGCACCTCTGTTTCCTGCCCAGATGTTGGTGCGTAGGCAGAACAGGTGCAGCATAAGATGCGGTGCAGGGGATGATCACAGGTGACTGTCCCATTAAATAGTCTGGAAGCCCTAGTGACAATCTGTGTAGCCTGTGTTTAGAAACTGCCTGGGCCCAACTGGAGCAGCATCATGCTTGCCTACAGCAATGCCCTAGGAAGAAGCAGGAAATTGCCAGCAATTTTCCTGGTTGTTGCAAGATGTTCCACCACAGACCAAGCATGTTGCAGCCAGTTGGAGCACTGGTCTCTGGATCTGCACAACATATAGCAGCATTCAGCTTCACCACATATGCCAAGGGTAGAAGGCTACCTGAGAGCTACACCATTCACCTACCATGTCATCTTCTTCCCCATTTTCTCATCAATGTCATCCATCATACTGGTGGTTGGGGGGAGCTTACACAGTCCTACGGAAGAACGGATGCATTGTGAATAAACTGCAATGCCCCAGCCAGGAACGATGGGCTCAATCCCAAGCGTTGTGGATCTCATGCATGCATGCAGTTTCTGCAGGATACAATGTGCCCGCAATAGAAAGCGTGTAATTTGTGCACAGCTGTGCACGTGATCCGCAGGGCTTGGGATTGGCCTCAGTGTCAAGCTCTGCACACACACAGAGAACAGGTGCCCCTCTTCACTGCATTGGCATAAGTGCTTTCAATTTGGCTGAATATATAGGGGTGGGGCTCTGGGCAAAATGTTTGTTTTGGTTAGTTTCGGTTCTCAGATTGGTTGTATCAGAACTTTTGCATTGATTTTTGTATTGGATTTTTAACATTGCAGTTTCCCCATTGACGTCAATGGGGACAAACTGCAATGTTAAAAATCCAATACAAAAATCAATGCAAAAGAAATTTCTGATTAATCCGAAATGGCCATTATCAGGTACTTTCGGTTCTTTCCGAAACGGAAAGTCTCATCCCTATTGAATAACATCAGTGATCCTGTTTTCTAATAGTTTTTGCTCTGGAGACTGAAAGCAGGCCCTTTAATAGAACAGGTAACTGGGGCATTATAACTACCATTTTGCTTAACTACATTTTGCAATCCCAGACACCCTCACTGTGCCAGTCAAAACAGAGTCTCCCAGATGCATCCAGTGCTTTTATTTACAGCAGCTCAACTGCATTTATTACCAAGACATGTACCGTGAATTCTTGGACCCTTACCTTGCCAAGCCCACTCCACTTCTCACTGACCAGGACCTTGGGTGAACTCCCAGTCTTCTCCCCAGTTCAGCACAGGCCAAGTGACCCTGAGCCCCCTTAGTGCACTGAACCCTCCTTGCTGGTCCTCCCACTGAGCTCTCAGCTTAGGGTTAGATCCACAGCTTCCCTAGTTGGCTAACAGCTTCCTCCCCCTTCTCCCAGGTGGATTGTTAACCTAATGACCCTGCTTCAAAGGACATGGCTGGCAGCAATTTACCATGGTCTGTACCTGACTCTGTAAATGAGTGGTTCATCAGCACGAACATGTCACTGCAAATTTCTGTGCATCCCTTGATCTCTCTGAAGATTTGAAAACTGTAGTTTCAGGGAAATGCTAGTTTCCATTAGCAGGCAGCAACATCAAGCACAATACCTGTTCACCTACCCTTAAACACTCTTATGGCCCATCGAGCCTGGAGTTCTGAGGTTGGTATGATGGCACCAAGTGATTGGACCAGACCAATGACAGCCATAGTTGGCTTCTCTAACTGGGGAGGGAGGATGCCCTTGTACAGTGTGACCTCATTGTCCCTGCATTTGATGATGGCCTCATCCTCCATGAAAGGGTAAGAGTAGCTGTAGCCTGTGGCAAAGATTACAAAGTCAATGTTTTCCTGCACAGTCCCATCCTCAAAGACAGCAGAGGTTTCTGTGAACTCCTTCACGTTGGGTTTCACCATCACCATCCCACACATGATGCGGCTGGGAAGGTCATCATTAAACACGGGCTCTTTGCGGAGAGTTCTACGATGAGAAAAAACACAAACCTGTCACATGAAAACTTCACATGCACAAACAAAGCCCTAGAGTATTAAGAAAGGACCAAGAGTTCGTCCAGTCTGACTCACTCTACTGCACAGCCACTGAACTGCCTCCAGTTACTATGGGGTCAGGCCCTCTAAGAATGAATGGAAGCTTTGCTTCTAGAAGGGCACTAAGGGATAGAGGATCCTCTCCTCCTTGGGCAGTCTGTTCAGTTAAGGACCCGACCTGTTAGAAATATGGGCCTCATCTATAATCTGAAGAGATCTAGTTTTAATTTTCAGCTATTGATCCTTGTTCTGCCGCACTCTGCTGGATTAGAAATCTCTTTAGTGCTCACTAATTTCTCCTCTTGAACGTACATATACACAACACAATCAAGGGTTCTTTCCCCTTCTTTTTGACAAAACAAACAGGTTGAGCTCCTTACGTCTCTCGTTGTAAGGCATGTTTTCCAGCCCTCTGTTCACTCCTGTAGCTCTTCTGTGCACCTGTCTAATTTAATATTTTTTCAAAATATGGACACTAGAACTGGGCACACTATCCATATAATGTCTCTCCAATCCTTTTACTGACCAGTAGGGCTGGGAAACATTGTGTACCTTCTGTTCAAGTATAAAAGTGGGGGTTACGAGTACTGACACAATACTTTATAACCAATGCCAGCTCAAACTTAGAATTCCTGGATGCTTCGGGCATTACAGAGAAAAACTGAGCTTTGAATTAGCCAGGAAATATATTGGATTATTTTTGTTCTAGACAGAGACAGCCATGGGTTGCCACAGGATTTTCTGCCCTGCAATGATCTGACCACTGGCCAATCCAATCTGAGCAGCAGTGGGATGGCATCTATGAAGATGAATGTGGCCATTCCTTTCAGATGGTTTTCAGTCAGAGGCCAGTAGCATACCCATTCACAGGCATCAGGCCGTAGTTCTCATGCTTAAACCAGGTGTTCATCTGCCTCACATACAGCCAGTTGGCAAGGGATATCGGGAGGGTGTTCCGGAGAAAGGTTTGGAATCGAGTTAACACCAGCATGTCCCAAGGGTAGCCCTTGTCCCAAACACGGCTCATCAACCAGGAGCCACTTCTGGAGCTGAGATACACCTTCAAAGAGAGGAAAGAGCTTTAACTCCTACCAGTTACAATAGCAAATTAAAGTTGCATACATTTACTGATCCTTGGTTGAGGCCAATGTAGCCCAAGTGTGTGCTCAATAGTTGCCATCTAGAGTGACCCAACAGCTGAAGTCAGTTAGTACAGGACATGATCACAGACAGAGAGAATGACATCAAATCCTGCTGTAATTGAATGTCACTAGTTAGCAGAACTGAAATAAAGGGACATTTTCCAATGGTAAATCCAATTCAGATATTTGTTTCCAGAGAGGAAGTTGTGTTCATGGCTAATGTGAAATCCATCAGTACAGCAATTTGATATTTGCTTCAGTAATCAGTATTTTGTTATCCAGCATTTTGCATGGCTTTTTTTTGTACCACATCATTCAGGCAGATCCAACAGATTCACAAAATTAAGAAAACCTGCCAAGTTGTTACAATTTAGTGCTGAACAGATGTGATTAGAGACAGGTCCCTGTCCCAGGGGGCTTACAATCTAGAATGGACAAGGGGAGGCAAGAAAAGGGCCAGGGCACATAAGAGGATTGCTACGTTCATGAAGATGAGAAGTTGCAGATACATGTGCTTACCTTAAATACAAGGTAGGAGGATCTGGAAGGATGAATGATAAGGAAAAGCATAAATTATTTATTTGATTTTATTTTATTCCATTTATATGCCACCCCATATGCCTACGGCATAAAGGAGCAATCTAGGGGTGAATGGGGTGTGTTTGAGGAGTTAGGGAAGAGGTAGGTTTTTAGGAGGGACTGAGGCAGGAAGAGAGGGAGCAGAGTAGGTGCTCAGGGATGGAATTTCAGGCACAGGGGGCAGCATGGGAGAAAGTGCAAAGACACTTTTGGGAGCAGGAGACTCAGAGGGATGAGATGGTGGCAGAGGAGTGAAGATCCTAGATGGGAACATAGCATTGAATAACGAAGTACTAAAAACAGTGAGGTGAATAAAACAAATGAAATTAATGAAGCACCAAAGTGCTAAATGGCCCAATTGGAATGAATCACACAAAGAGATTTGAATCCAAGCTCAGGATTTACTTTGACAAGTTTGTCAACTCACACTCCTTTTATTCAGAGCAAATATTCATTTCAGCTCCCAAAATTAGAAGGAAAGACTCTGGGGAAGGAGCAGTCTGTACCTGTGAGGCTGTGCTGCTGAGCTCCACTGCAATGTCAGAGCCAGAGTTCCCCAGCCCAATCACAAGCACTCTCTTCCCCTTAAATTTTGCTGGTCCCTTGTAGTTCCGGCTGTGGAAATAGCTGCCCTTAAACTTCTTTATCCCTGAAGAGAAAAAAGTGGGAAGCCAATGGATTTAGAGGTCAGTGAAGCATACAGATCTAACCCCTTTGCCTCATGCATGGCACTCTGGGGTTGGGATTTATTCTCTTGGAGATTTCCAGACTGGATTGACTTATGTACATGTTAAAAAAACAACCCCAAAGCAATTATTCACACTACTGCTGTAGCAAGTTTAGTCTCGCATCTTAGAGTCCAGAAGAGTTATTTGAACCTTTGAATGGTCTTGACCTTAAGGCACAAGATGCAGAGAAAGATGGGCTGGGTTCCATACCAAGCTCCTCTACAGATTGACATCCTTTTGCCTGGCAACCTTGCTGTGTCTCTTGGAACATGTGGAGGAGCAACTGTCTGACTGGCACAGGAGCAAGTTTGTCACCCTTCATTTTCCAGGGTGGCAAACATGCTGTAGTTTCAGGAAGCCAAAACTAAGGAGGGGACTATTGCATGTGACTCAAACTCAGCAGTGGATGTGCCCCCTCTGCCTTGCCTGCCCCTTTCAACATTCATGACTTCAGGCAGAGTTGTGGTTGTAGGGTACACAACAGCTCTGAAAATCAGACTCTCTCTTCTTGGTGATTCAGTTTCCCAATCAATAAAATTCTGATCATGCTCCACCCTTTCACACTTGATTGGTTGGAATGTGTCAGGCTTGATTAGTGGGCATTTGCAAGGAGTGCAGAAGGAAAGTGCTCTGCAGCTGCAAAGTAGCATCATCAGTGGGTGTTTTTAGACACACATTTCTTCTGGATGTTTGCTGTAACATCCAGAACTTTCTGTGTGTCTAAATCACTCACCCAGATCTTAAACATCTCGATCTTTGAACTTCTGCGTAAAACGTCTCCCAGAACATTTGTGTGTAAAAGGTTCTCCTGGTAAACTGCTTTGCTCCAGGCAGATGTGGTCACTTGGTTTCCATGGCAGCCTGTCACATTTACAGTTGCGGCTACTTTAAGCTGCATCAGGGCAGTGTGTGTGTGAAAAATGAATCCGGAACTTACTTGTGGACTTGTAAACCCAGAAGACTGAAACATCCGGAACTTTAACGTGTGTCTAAAAATGCCCACTAGTGGGAATAAATATGCTACCCCAGCATCTTACTCTTGCTCTGGGAGCCACAAGTTCTTAGTTAAGAAAGTGGTCCAGGATAGGGGTGACAGCGACAGCTCATGCAGAGTTGATGAGGTGAATAGTATTTCTGCACTCTAAAGCAGTGGCCAGCCCTTCAGTATTACTGTTTATTATATAGTATTATATAACAGAGCAATGTACCTGGCCTGTACAATCATAATTGGTAGGGATGGGCGAACAGATCACGGTTCGGGTTCGGCCATTCGGTTCAGCTGCGTTCGGTTCGGCCATTCGGTTCGGGTTTGGACGTTCAGAAAAAAGTATTGCGAGAGCACGATCGCACTGGAAACTGGAAATTCGAGTGCGTGCGGAGCTGTGTGGCGAGTGAGTGTGTGTTTGACTGGGTGGTGGTTCGTTTTGTGTGTTTTGGCTGTGTTTGGGTTGGGTTTGGCTGTGCTGTTTGGCTGGTTGGTGAGTGTTGGTGTGTGTTGTGGGTGACTGTGTTTTGACTGTGTGTGGTTTAAAAAAAATAAAAAAATGAAGAAGGCTGCAGTGTTGATTCTCCGGCTGAGGGCCAACTTTGTGGTCAAGGAGGAGGAGGAGGAGGAGGAGGAGGAGGAAGCGGTCGCTGCCCCTACTACACCTCCGCTGGTGGTGCCCGGTTGCTCCTTGGATGAGGAGCAAGCAGCGGACTCAGGAGGTGCTGCCAGGTTTGTAAACTTTTTTTTTACTTTGAGGACAAGAAAGGCTCTATCCATTAGAGCGAGCTCAATGGCGTGCAGGTGGGTGCGTGGTTGGTGGGCATCAGTCAGGCACAAACAGTGGGCATCAGCGGGTGGCAGCAGATGTATGCCACAGAGAGAGAGGGTACTGTAGTGTGGGGGTCTCTGGCATGAGCAGCACCCCCACCCAAACATGTGCCAGGCTAGCAAGGGTCTCCACTCTCCAGTTGCCATCCCATTCCCTACGCACCCCCAAATAAGGGCAGGGTCTTTCCAGCCACGGTCACATCTCCCATCACCATCCCTAGCACCCCAAGGAGGGCAGGATTTGCACGTGCCAGCCAGGGTCCATTGCCATCCCAAGCACCCCAGGGAGCACAGGATTTGCACGTGCCAGCCAGGGCCTTCCTAGTTGCAACCCCTAGCATCCTCTAGCACCCCTGGGAGGGCAGGATTTGCACGTGCTTTCTAGTTGCAATCCCTAGCACCCCAAGGAGGGAGGACTAGGGGCATCATCATCATAAATGCATGATATTACTTTGGTGTTCTTAATGTGTTCCTGTTTCAGAGAGGAATCGGATGCCGGCCCCAGTGCTGCCAGGCCAAGGAGGACCCCTAGACAGAGGTCGCCACTGTCAGTGACACCCCCAGACATTCGGCGCTGGAAGTCGGATGTCTGGAGGCCTGACCTGTTAGGAATGGAAGTCCCCTGCAGAGAGATATTGGCCACCCAGTCCACCCGCTTGTGGAGACAGAATTCAGGCAGGGCTTGACAGACCATTGGTCTGACACAGTATGGCACTTCTTATGTTCCTATCTTTTTCTGCTCTTTTTAGCACTGCAAGAAAAGATTTCACCAGCAGAGGGAGAGGACCACATTGGGGCTCATCGCCCACATCAAGCGCACCCATGGCCTGAGAGTGAGGCGGCAGGCGGAGGAGTCTGGTGTGGTTGTGGAGCCTCAGCGCCAGAAGAAGGGGGGGAAGGCAACCCACAAACAATGGCATGTAAACCCTTCCCCCACCTCCAGCCCCGATGTGGAGACCCCTCGGGAGAATGCAGAGGCCAAGGTCTTTCGGGCCCTGTTGGAGTGTCCCATCCGGGACTTTGTAGCCGCAGTCCAGCTGTCTGCAGCCACCATGGAGAACTGCCGGGTGGAACAGTTGCAGGCGGTGCAGGTGGAGAGACAGAAGGTGGAGACGTACGGCCAGTACATCTCCACTGAGATGGACCACCTGCAAATGTACCACCAGGCGCTCCCCAGGTGGCATCTGGACATGGAACGGGCCCTGAACTTTGCTCTCTCGCATGGCTACGAGCTGCCAGAGTCCTGGGTGGCTGGCCCTCAGCTCTGTGCTGCACCCCAACAACTGTTGCCTTTCCCCCAAGTTCTGGGTGACAGGCCCAGAGACTCCTACTTTAATTTATAAGTTTCCTTTGATTGTTTGCTTTTGGTTTTTAGAATGTTGTTGTTGTTTTTTTGTTGTTATGTAAACAATGTCCCCCACCACAGAGAACACCCGCTCGGTGGGGACACTGGTTGGTCGGCAGGACAATAATCCCCATGCTACTTTGGACAGGGCCGACCACACATCAGTCTTGTCGGCCCAGTAGGCCAAGGGATCGCTGCTGGGATCTATGCATGGCTCCTCGTCCAGGTACGTCTCGACTGCTGCTGAAGCGCTGTCGTACTCCCTCTCGTAGCTGTTCCTGGGCACCACTGCCCTCAGCCATGATGTCTGCCCTTTTGTGGTGGGCCCCATGCCCCCCAGAGTGGGCTGCACAGAGGAGGAGCTGTTGGCAGTAGGGGTGCTGCTGCTGCTGCTGCTGCTGCTGCTTCTACCACTAAGCCTGGAGGCAGGGATAGACCCCGCTGACTGAAAGGGGTGGCTGCTCCCACTCCCACCATCCCCAGGGACGTCCTGCTGCTGCTGCTGCTGCACACTGTCAAGAGCCCGCTCTGCCGTCTGGACCCTCCCCACAAGATCATCCTTCCAGAGGCCATAGAGGGATGACTTGCGTGCCATACTGCCCTTGACCCTGGGGTCCAGCATTGTTCCCAAAACATATTCCCTCCGCAGCAGGAGCTCATCAAACCTCGCCTTCAGGTCTATCTTGAGCTTCTGCACCAGCCCAACCGCCTCAGCCCCCAGCTTCTTGCTCTGAGAGCCGCAATCCTGCCCCTGCAAAATCTCCTCAAGACTCCAATGGAGACTCTGGACCAGAGGTGTCACCTGGCTGATTGTGGCTGTGGAGGAGCTGATGGTCTCCGTTACTTCCAGGAATGGTCGCAGAACAAAGACCATCTGGGAGAGGATCTCCCATTCTGCCCCATTGAAGTCTGGAGGAGTCCCACTGTCTGTGTCCACTTGCACCTGATGCAAGGTGGCTTTCTGCTCCACAAGCCACTCAAGCATCAGGAAGGTGGAATTCCACCTGGTGGAGACAGCCTACACCAGCTGGTGTACTAGGCGGCCTTGCTCTGCCTACTTGGCCCTGAGGAGTTCGCTGCCTTTCACGCTGTGATTAAAGAACCCAGCCAGCTCCCTCCCCTGCTGGATCAGGGATCTAAGGGTGCCTTCCCCAATTCCCTTATCCCCCAAGCCCAGAGCATCCTTGACCACCAGGTGGAGGGTGTGTGTGAAGGGATGCTCGTGAAGCCCCCATCGCGGACTGCCTGGAGTATATTGGCTGCATTATTGGTCACCACACACCTCAGGGTGAACGGTGCACCTGGCGTGACCCACTCCTCCAACGCAGCATTCAGGGCTGCCTCTATGTTCCTGGCAGTGTGAGGGCAGTCCATGACTTCCGCCTGAAGCAGGGCCCACCTATACCCTGCTTCAGGATCCCTCATGTCACTGTCAAATGCTGACTCTGGGTCCTGCCACCAGTGCGCCGTCACCACCAGGTACACGTGCTGGGCATTCTGGCTGGACCACAGGTCAGTGGTGAAATGGACAGTGGCACCCCCAGCCCCTGCCAGCTGCTCCTTCACCCGCTCCTTCAAAGCCCCGTACAGGGCTGGCACCACCGTATGACTCAGGGTGGGGTGGGACGGCAGCTTAAACTGTGAGGCCTGGAACCCCATCAGCCGCTTAAACCCAGTGTCCCTGANCTCCACTCTCCAGTTGCCATCCCATTCCCTACGCACCCCCAAATAAGGGCAGGGTCTTTCCAGCCACGGTCACATCTCCCATCACCATCCCTAGCACCCCAAGGAGGGCAGGATTTGCACGTGCCAGCCAGGGTCCATTGCCATCCCAAGCACCCCAGGGAGCACAGGATTTGCACGTGCCAGCCAGGGCCTTCCTAGTTGCAACCCCTAGCATCCTCTAGCACCCCTGGGAGGGCAGGATTTGCACGTGCTTTCTAGTTGCAATCCCTAGCACCCCAAGGAGGGAGGACTAGGGGCATCATCATCATAAATGCATGATATTACTTTGGTGTTCTTAATGTGTTCCTGTTTCAGAGAGGAATCGGATGCCGGCCCCAGTGCTGCCAGGCCAAGGAGGACCCCTAGACAGAGGTCGCCACTGTCAGTGACACCCCCAGACATTCGGCGCTGGAAGTCGGATGTCTGGAGGCCTGACCTGTTAGGAATGGAAGTCCCCTGCAGAGAGATATTGGCCACCCAGTCCACCCGCTTGTGGAGACAGAATTCAGGCAGGGCTTGACAGACCATTGGTCTGACACAGTATGGCACTTCTTATGTTCCTATCTTTTTCTGCTCTTTTTAGCACTGCAAGAAAAGATTTCACCAGCAGAGGGAGAGGACCACATTGGGGCTCATCGCCCACATCAAGCGCACCCATGGCCTGAGAGTGAGGCGGCAGGCGGAGGAGTCTGGTGTGGTTGTGGAGCCTCAGCGCCAGAAGAAGGGGGGGAAGGCAACCCACAAACAATGGCATGTAAACCCTTCCCCCACCTCCAGCCCCGATGTGGAGACCCCTCGGGAGAATGCAGAGGCCAAGGTCTTTCGGGCCCTGTTGGAGTGTCCCATCCGGGACTTTGTAGCCGCAGTCCAGCTGTCTGCAGCCACCATGGAGAACTGCCGGGTGGAACAGTTGCAGGCGGTGCAGGTGGAGAGACAGAAGGTGGAGACGTACGGCCAGTACATCTCCACTGAGATGGACCACCTGCAAATGTACCACCAGGCGCTCCCCAGGTGGCATCTGGACATGGAACGGGCCCTGAACTTTGCTCTCTCGCATGGCTACGAGCTGCCAGAGTCCTGGGTGGCTGGCCCTCAGCTCTGTGCTGCACCCCAACAACTGTTGCCTTTCCCCCAAGTTCTGGGTGACAGGCCCAGAGACTCCTACTTTAATTTATAAGTTTCCTTTGATTGTTTGCTTTTGGTTTTTAGAATGTTGTTGTTGTTTTTTTGTTGTTATGTAAACAATGTCCCCCACCACAGAGAACACCCGCTCGGTGGGGACACTGGTTGGTCGGCAGGACAATAATCCCCATGCTACTTTGGACAGGGCCGACCACACATCAGTCTTGTCGGCCCAGTAGGCCAAGGGATCGCTGCTGGGATCTATGCATGGCTCCTCGTCCAGGTACGTCTCGACTGCTGCTGAAGCGCTGTCGTACTCCCTCTCGTAGCTGTTCCTGGGCACCACTGCCCTCAGCCATGATGTCTGCCCTTTTGTGGTGGGCCCCATGCCCCCCAGAGTGGGCTGCACAGAGGAGGAGCTGTTGGCAGTAGGGGTGCTGCTGCTGCTGCTGCTGCTGCTGCTTCTACCACTAAGCCTGGAGGCAGGGATAGACCCCGCTGACTGAAAGGGGTGGCTGCTCCCACTCCCACCATCCCCAGGGACGTCCTGCTGCTGCTGCTGCTGCACACTGTCAAGAGCCCGCTCTGCCGTCTGGACCCTCCCCACAAGATCATCCTTCCAGAGGCCATAGAGGGATGACTTGCGTGCCATACTGCCCTTGACCCTGGGGTCCAGCATTGTTCCCAAAACATATTCCCTCCGCAGCAGGAGCTCATCAAACCTCGCCTTCAGGTCTATCTTGAGCTTCTGCACCAGCCCAACCGCCTCAGCCCCCAGCTTCTTGCTCTGAGAGCCGCAATCCTGCCCCTGCAAAATCTCCTCAAGACTCCAATGGAGACTCTGGACCAGAGGTGTCACCTGGCTGATTGTGGCTGTGGAGGAGCTGATGGTCTCCGTTACTTCCAGGAATGGTCGCAGAACAAAGACCATCTGGGAGAGGATCTCCCATTCTGCCCCATTGAAGTCTGGAGGAGTCCCACTGTCTGTGTCCACTTGCACCTGATGCAAGGTGGCTTTCTGCTCCACAAGCCACTCAAGCATCAGGAAGGTGGAATTCCACCTGGTGGAGACAGCCTACACCAGCTGGTGTACTAGGCGGCCTTGCTCTGCCTACTTGGCCCTGAGGAGTTCGCTGCCTTTCACGCTGTGATTAAAGAACCCAGCCAGCTCCCTCCCCTGCTGGATCAGGGATCTAAGGGTGCCTTCCCCAATTCCCTTATCCCCCAAGCCCAGAGCATCCTTGACCACCAGGTGGAGGGTGTGTGTGAAGGGATGCTCGTGAAGCCCCCATCGCGGACTGCCTGGAGTATATTGGCTGCATTATTGGTCACCACACACCTCAGGGTGAACGGTGCACCTGGCGTGACCCACTCCTCCAACGCAGCATTCAGGGCTGCCTCTATGTTCCTGGCAGTGTGAGGGCAGTCCATGACTTCCGCCTGAAGCAGGGCCCACCTATACCCTGCTTCAGGATCCCTCATGTCACTGTCAAATGCTGACTCTGGGTCCTGCCACCAGTGCGCCGTCACCACCAGGTACACGTGCTGGGCATTCTGGCTGGACCACAGGTCAGTGGTGAAATGGACAGTGGCACCCCCAGCCCCTGCCAGCTGCTCCTTCACCCGCTCCTTCAAAGCCCCGTACAGGGCTGGCACCACCGTATGACTCAGGGTGGGGTGGGACGGCAGCTTAAACTGTGAGGCCTGGAACCCCATCAGCCGCTTAAACCCAGTGTCCCTGACAATGGAGAAAGGCTGACCATCGACAGCGATCATCTCACCCAACAGGCATGTGGCTTTCTCTTGAAAGCCATGCTGCCCTCCAGCTGCCGATGGCCTTGGCAGCTGCCCCCATCCCAGCTCCTCCATTGTGGGCTGACGCTGCTGATGAAACTGCTGTTCCTGCTGCTCCCCCCTAGCAGCAATACTGCTCCTGCTGCTAGACGCAGCTGCTGGAGCAGGCTAGTTGCTCAATGAAGGAGGCGGATGACTAGCCACTTGGGTGGGGCACTTGCTACGATTCACTGACCCTGCCTCCCCGCTTAGCAGTGCTGCACTGTGGCACGATTTCACGTGCCTCGACATGGTGGTTGTCCCCAGGTTGGTGAGCACCTGCCCACGCTTCACCACCTTATTGCACAAAGTGCACTGCACCTCCCGCGGATCATCTGCCTGCACCTTAAAATGCTCCCAGACCCATGATTTTTTAGCCCCTCCTGCCTTCTGGCCTGCACTGGGTGACACACTCCTGGGAGGGGAAGGACATGGTAGCACCAGTGACAGCTCATTGAGGGACAGTCATCACCTCAGCAGCACCAGGTACAGAGACCTCCTCCACAGAAATCTCTGCATTGCTGTCCCCATCCCCAAACAGAGTGATGGAGGCTGCTGGACTCCCCATGCTGCTCCCACTCTGAGCAGCAATCTCTCCCTGCCCCCTATAGCTGCTGTTGCTGCTGCTTCTGCTATGCTTCCTTCTTCCATTGCTCAGGGTTCAGGCCCTGCTTCTAGCACCCGGGGTGAAATCCATCAGTCCTGGACTGCTTTGGGGGATTACCTCTATAATTATGGGGGAATTATAATGGTGACCCCTGAGGAGCTTCAGGCACTGAGTCGCCTGCACCTTCAGCTGAAGATGAGACAGCCTCAGCCGCCTGCAATGCAGACATTACAGTGCCCTACGTGGCAGTGGAGGACACTGCCAGGAGACGATGCCTAACCCCCTGGCCCCTAGTGCCACTGGGAGCACTAGTGCCACTAGTGCTGGGAGAGGAAGACCCACAATCAGGCCTGCGCAGCTTGGGGCGTGGTGATGGGCTGCTGCTTCTGCCTGCTGGCACGGCCCCTGCCAGCTCTGCCACGTGCCTCATTGCCTGGCTTGCGGGAAGCAGACCGGTCTCGCCCTCTCCTACCTCCCTTCTCCATTTCTCCCACCAAAAGAATGCACAAATATTTTATAAAAACAATTTTTTAATTTTAATTTTTTTAAATCTAATATTATATATATCTATAATACAGAAGTGTCAGCAAGACAGCTGATGATGCAAGTGTAACCCATTACCCAGAAAAGTGAGGGCTGGGTTTCTTTTGTCTAGCTGGCAGAAAACCTGTGAGCAGCTGCACTGGGAACTGCTTACTGAGGCAGACTCCCTACCTCAAAAATACAGTTCCTGGGAAGACAGACCGCATTCACACCTTACGGCGAATGGCAGCAGCACTCCCGTGAGGAGAAGACACAACAGGGGAAGGAGGCCGGTGTCATCACAACTTGTGGTGTGAACAGGGTTTTACCGCAACAATACTCGCAAGTGACAGGGCTCAAAATCCAGCACTGTCACTTGCGAGTATTGTCGCAGTGGAACCCCGTTCGCACTGGAAGTTGCGACGGCACCAGCCTCCTTCCCCTGCTGAGTCTTCTCCTCATGGGAGTGCCACTGCCACGCTGCCAAAGATGTGAATACAGTCTTAGACTGCTTTTAGATGCGCACGGCAAACACGTTGCATAAAATCATGCCGCATGTAAATATCCCACACGTGGGATTTAGACATGACATTTCGTGCATTAAAGCCGATTGTGCATTCTTTTAAAGTCACAAATTAAATACCTCGTTGTCAAGGTATTTAATTCATTTAATCCCACACGTGGGATATTTACATGTGGCGTGATTTTATGCAGCGTGTTTGCCGCGCACGTCTAAAAGTGTTGGAAATGCAAGGACTGTGAGATCATTGCATCCATTTGCCCAATGCAGTTTACAGAGGAGTGTGAGTAGCTAATCATCAATAAGCAGGCAGGAAGCATACTTAAGCTTAAGTAGCTTTATTAGGAAATACATGTAGGATAGGAAAGGCCTACATCTATGCTAAGTCCTAAGACTAGGTGTGTTCAAGAGGGAGGAAGGAAGCTCTCTGAGACACAAAGAGATGTGAAATCTCCTGGGGGAGGAGATTGGTCAATCAGGTCCTGACAGGAGTAGGACAGATAGGATGGGGGAAGGGTTTCTTGATCTGTCTGTCTACTCCTGGTGTTTCTAGCAAACAAACAGGATGAGGTGCTTAGGGGGGATGCAACCAAAGGAATGTATTTCCAATAAAAGTGGCCTCAGAAGGGGATTTGTCCTCTTACTCAGGAGGGGAGGTGTGGAGAAGGAATGAAGCCAGGGGAAAAGCCCTCGGCTAGAAGACCAGAGCAGAGATTGTGGCAGCAAAAAACCCCTCCATTTCTCTCCTCAAGTCCAGATTTCCCCCCAAAGAAACTGCAAGGAACTGGTGGTAGGAGCTAGCTTGAAATCAGAGGACAAAAGAGCTCCCTAAAGTAAAGGCCCAGACCACATAGGGGTGGGACAATGGCGGGAATTTTGGCTTTTTTCGGTTTTGGTTTATACAGATTCAATTATGAGTTTGGTTCTCCATTCTGTATTTAAATCCATAAGAACCTATAAACAGATTAAAAATATATTTTAAAAATTCTGTGCACTTGCAAAATGGCCACCAAGCCATTCTGCACATATACGCCCTTTCCCCAAATGGTGCCATTTTGGAAATGCGCAGCCACCCTACATTAAAGTCCCCTCCCAGCCCCGAGGCCCATATTTCCCCACCCCCATTCCTTGCAGCCCTGGAATGCTACTTACCTGCTTTGGTGGGCTTGACTGAAGCACTGCCACTGCTGTGGGTGCTCTGGCAGGCTCCCTTGCCATGGCATCCTTCCTCCTCTGGATTGCACATGTGCAAAATGGCTACTGCTCTTAACCAAAATGCCAGCAATGTTATTTTGGCTGCTGCTATTTTGGTTACGGGCAGTGGCCATTTTGTGTATGTGAAAAATGGCCCTGGTGGCCATTTTTTACATACGTGATCTAGAGCAGGGAGGATGCTGTGGCGAAGGAGCCTGCTGGTGCCCCACTTCAACCAAGCCTTCTGAGGCCGGCAAGTAGTACTCCAGGGCCCTGTGGGACTTGGATGGGGGAAAATATGGATCTGTAACTGGGAGGCCCTAATTATGGGTTGATTCAGATTAATTTGAAACTGAAATTCCCATCCCTACAGACCAGAGTGCAGCCAGTTGGCAGAGACAGTGACTGAGCCAGATTGGGCCTACACCAAGGACCTTAGGAAAGATTTGCATTGCTCCCTAGTTCTAGATCAGTTACCTAGACAAGTTAACGGGTAAGTAGGGTGGCCAGATATGCAAATTTTAGAGGACACTTATGAATACAGGTTTCAGAGCTGCATTGGCTTCAATGCAGCCCTGCAACCTGTATTTCTCATAAATGTCCTAACATTTGCATATATGGCAACCCTAATTGGACTGACCAGAGAACTGTCCAGCTACAGGGGTGGTTTGGGTCAACAAGAACTGTTACCAGGTACATGCCACCCCCACCCCCCCACACACACCTGTGTTTCACCTTCCATATCCCCTTTCCTCATTTGTCTTTTTCCCATGTTGCAAATAAAGTTTATAATGTTTGTTTTAAAAATTGGATTAATTTTAAAGCATGAGAGGTATCTGATGTAAGCATGTTAAGGGAGGTGACTTAAGTGGCAGATGAGAAATGGCTAATGGGTTCTTGGCCTATTGCCACAAACATCAGATGAAGGCACCATCCAGCCATTTGGCTGGCAAGGACCCAGGCTGCTGACACCCTCTGCACAGATGAAGGTACACCGGATAAGGGCTCCTGTGTGCCTTCAAGCATGAAATCATCCTTACACAAGACTGGATAGAGAGATTGAGTTGAGAGTCATCCGCATACAAGTGATACTGGAAGCCATAAGATTCAGTGAGCTTGCCAAGGGATAGAAAGTAAAGGGTGAAGAGGTCCAAGGACCAAGCCTTGGAGAACTCTAACCAAGAGGAGAAGCAATTTGGATAAGGTACCAGCAAGAGAGACATTGAAGGAACAGATAGGAAGAGTACCAGTTGAATGTTGAGCCTCAGAAAGCCAAAGGAGTGAAGTGAATCTAGGGGAAGGACATGGTCAACACAGCATCAAAGATAGCATAAATACTGAGCAGGACGAGAATGGAGAAGAGGCCTGTAGACTTAGCAGAAAGGTCAGTGATGATTCTGACGAAAGCAGTCTCAGTTAGGGCTGAAACATGGTCTTGATTTTTGCATGATTCTCACTGAGAATCCTGGTTCTTGACTTGAACATGGTACACAGTAAACAGTAATGGTAAACAGTATATCGAGAGAAATTCTCGACCAAGATATCGAACCATTATTGAGATTGTCCCAAGATCGCGGTAACGGTTCTCAATTCTTGTGAGAAAGAAATAGATTCTTGTTTCAGTCCTAGTCTCAGTTGAATGGAGAGGGTGGAAGGCAGACTGAAGGGGATCAAGGAAAGAATTGGAAGAGAAGTAGTATTCCCTTAGGTTGTGGATTGCTTTTACTCTTGCAGCCATCCAGATCACCAGTTCAGTTGTATGCGGGAGTCAGTGGGAGTTAATGAACTTTAGCTCAGGGGTTCCTAAACCTTTTGCCTATGTGCACCTATCTTGGGACATTATCCCATGACCCCAGAGAGCAACAAATATACAAAAAAATTATCAAGTATCAGTCCAGAATGTGACCCTTTGGTTTGCTCTAGGTTTTAGAGGAGCTTTTCTCTCTAGCTTTAAGAGGAGCCATTTCTTTTTTTTGGAAAGGACTGATAAAATCTAGAAATGCAAATGCAATCTGAATCTTTGTATTCAACAATAGATGATCATAGGGATGGGAGAACAGAGCGCGGTTCGGGTTCGGCCGTTCGGTTCGGCTGCGTTCGGTTCGTCCGTTCGGTTCAGCCGTTCGGTTCATCTGTGTTCGGTTCATCTGTTCGGTTCGGCAGTTTGGTTAGTTCGCCGGGTTCTGGTTCAGCCGTTCGGTTCGGCCGTTCGGGAAATGTTGTTATGGGTGGGTTTTTTTTGTTTTTTGTTTTTTTATTGGGTTTTATATGGTTTTCTTTTGTTTTTATTTGGTTTTTTGGTTTTATATGGTTTTTTTTTTTGTTTTAATCTAATATTATATATATCTTTCTACACTAAATCTAACTGCTATTAACTATTCTAAATGCTATGAGCTAAACTGATTATCTAATAAGTACACAGGCCTACTCCTACAAACACTAAAACTTAGGGGCGGGAAACCGGTAAAATCCGGTATCCGATAATGCCGGTACCAGGCGTACCGACATTATCGGATTCGACCCGGTAATCCGGTCCAGGTACCAGATTCCGGGGTACCGGATTTTTTTTACATTGCAGCCATTTAAAAATGGCTGCAATGTAAAAAAACTTAAAGCCCCAGCAAAAAAGTTTTTTAAAAAAAAACCCTCTCCGAGTCCAGGCTGCGTGGGTGGAAGGGGGGACACCCCCCACCCACCCTGCCCAGCCTGGATTTTTGTTTAAAAAAAGACCCAGAGGTGAGCCCACCCCCCAGCACCAGCGGCCGCGGCGTCCCCGCAGCCGCCGGTAAGTATGACCCGATCCCTGGGGGGGGTGTTTAACACCCCCCCAACCCCCCAGGGATCACCCCTACTAAAGTTCAGTGCGCTTACCTTGCGGAGCTCCGGCGGCGGCGGCGGGCGGTCCGGCGGCCTCAGCGCCGGCTGTGGCTGCCGGCGTCAGAGACGCTCTAGGCCTTCCGGGGAAACCCGGAAGTTCCCCGGAAGGCCTAGAGCGTCTCTGACGCCGGCAGCCACAGCCGGCGCTGAGGCCGCCGGACCGCCCGCCGCCGCCGGAGCTCCCAAAGGTAAGCGCACTGAACTTTAGTAGGGGTGATCCCTGGGGGGTGGGGGGGGTGTTAAACACCCCCCCCAGGGATCGGGTCATACTTACCGGCGGCTGCGGGGACGCCGCGGCCGCTGGTGCTGGGGGGTGGGCTCGCCTCTGAGTCTTTTTTTAAACAAAAATCCAGGCTGGGCAGGGTGGGTGGGGGGTGTCCCCCCTTCCACCCGCGCAGCCTGGGCTGGGGAGGGAATTAATTTATTTCATTGATTTCAATGGGGACACAGCGCCCCATTGAAATCAATGAAATAAATCCGGTACCGGTATACCGGATTTAATCCGGGAATCCGGTTTTCAGGGAACCGGTAACCGGTAAATCCGGTAACCGGTAATGGGCCCGGGGTCCCACCTCTACTAAAACTAAATCACTAACGCTATCTCTATCACTAAGCTAGCTCCTACAACTACTATCCCTAACCTATCTCTCTACCTCTCTATATCTATATCTCTCTATCTCTATATATATGGGAGGGGGGGGGAAAATCACAAACACAAGGTTTCAGTTTAAGGTTTCAGTTTCATTTAAGTACAAAACTGAAATGAAACTTAAAGCAATCTAATAATCCTACTCAACGCCTGCTGTTCAGGAACAGCAACTAGTCAGAAGGTGTTGGGAAGGGGGGAGGCAGATAGTTTCATTTCTTGCAAGCCTCTCCACTCCTGGTGCCTGGAAGTCTGCTCCTCAGTGACTAGTACTATCCCTCCCTGTCACGTTTGACCTTACAGTGAACCTTTTTTTGCCACCCGAACGCGATCCAAACTGACCGATCTGTTTGGTCATTTTGCCGTTCGGATTGAGTTCGGTTCGGCCAGTTCATGTTTGGAAGTTCGGTTCGGTCGTCCGAACAGGCCGAGTTCAGGCCGAACCCCGAACTTCTGAACCGCGTTCGCCCATCCCTAGACGATCATGTGAAATACAAGCAGAGATAGAACCAACAGTCAATTTAAGACAATTCTCAGCAACCATTGTTTGTAAATAATGAGAAAGTTTATTGGATCTTCAGGCTTGGAATATCCTGCCAAACAGCAAAACTTGATGGCTGCATCGTTGCATAGTATTTTTCTAAGCAGAACGGTCATACTTGGAATGGTTCACATTGTTACTTGCAGGGCAGCCATTTGCAACACTGCTTATACTTCCTAAAGAAATTTCCTAAATTAAGAAGGTCCTAGTAAACCTTTGAGCAATTTGAAGGATAAGAAAATATAATAAGATAATATGAAAAGTTAATTAAACAAGAATGACTAAAATATTTCCTTCCAACTGTCTCAAAGGCTTTTAATCTTATGAGGAGAGTAAGCACAGAAATTTTCAGCTCCCACTAAGATGCTGAATTAATGAAGGGGTTACAGGTAGTGTGGCCACTGACACATCCCCAGAATACAGCACATGGGGGGAGGGAGGAGCACCAGCCTTGACAGGCACACTAGGGAAGGGGGAGCCACCTGTTTGAGATTGGAATGTGGGATGGCGGCTTGGGAAAGTGTCTCCCGATTGGAGTCAGCCTCCCTCCCTGCGTGCTTTGGGGATGCAGATCAAAGTTAAAGCCACTCACCCTCCAGTCGCTGCCACCTTCTTGCTCAAACACTCTGGGCTGACCAGGTGCCTTTTCCTCACTTGATCCACTCCCTCATCCCCCTTCCTGGCTTCTCCTCCTCCTGCTACACCTGAGCATGTGGCATCACCTAGAAACTTACCAGGGCTTCTGAAAACACAGCAATGCCTGTTCCCCTGAGCACACTCAGGGCCAGTGGCAGCAGTGGGGAAAGAAGGAGGCAGCAGCCAAGGTGTGCAGAGGAGAGGAGAAACACAACTGGTTCAGAGCTCCTTCCCCCAGCTGGGGCAAGCAACAAGCACTGAGCAAGAGGCGGGGAAGGGGATGCAATGGTACTGGAAAAATCCCAGTCATGGTTGCATATTTAATTTTTTTTTGTCTGGATGACGTTGGGAGGATAAAATAAATAAGCAAAAGTGGTCATGTCCTGGAAAATCTGGATGCTATGGTAACCCTAGTGCTTTCCCCCCATAGCACTGGGATCACTGGCTCACCTCCAGGCTGCGTGGATGGAAGGGTTTCCACCCGTGCATCCTGTAGGGGGGAGGGAAAAACGGCTCTCCCCCTGTTCCCCGCACGCTGCCCAAACAAGTTCAGAGCCCAAACTTTGTTTGGCCGGTTCAGGCGGGGGACAGTTCAGATATGGGTGGTTCATGAACGGCCCGAACACCCCAAGTTCAAGCCAAACCCCGAACACCCGAACTGGGTTCACCCATACCTATGTGCAAGAATCTGTCTCTCTCTGTGTGTGTGTGTGTGTGTGTGTGTGTGTGTGTGTGTGTGTGTGTGAGAGAGAGAGAGAGAGAGAGTCTGTGTGTGAGAATCTACATTATCTGTATTTCTGACAGCTTGTGCTATCTGGGATAGGGAGCTGTGTAATTAATTAAATCCAGGAAGGAAGGATTCCCCCCTTAAAGCAGTGCCCATTGCCCAATCACTCCCGCAGCTGCTGAGCTCTGGTCCCCAGTCTGAAGTTGCCCAGCTGCAGTGTGCATCACATCTCCCTAGCCAGCGAGGAGGCTTTTAAAAGCATTTCTGTATCTTTTAGGGATGTGCGAACACAGTTTGGAAGTTCGGAGTTCGGCCCGAACTCAGCCTGTTCGGACGACTGAACCAAACTTCCAAACTGAATGTTCGAACTTCCGAACAGTTCAGAAAAGTTCGGATGAGTTTGGGGGCGGGAAAAACATGACATTGGGTGAGAAAAACATGACTGGAAGGGGGAGGCAGCTGAGGAGCAGACTTCTTGGCACCAAGGGTGGTTTCAGGGCCAAAAATACCGATACCGGAAAAATTTCCGTTTCGGTTTTGGTACTGATAGCACTTTTTTGAATGTTCGGCTGACTTCGGCCGAACCGAACTCCACCGAACTGAACAGCCGAACCTGAACTCGGGTTTCGAACCGAACGTCCGAACAGCCGAATGGCATTCTGTTCACCCATCCCTAGTATCTTTGTCCTCCCCCCAGATATCTGGGTCACACTGGAGCAAACACAGTTTAGTGCCTGGATAGTTTTATTTTGCTTTGACCCTTTTGGAAGACATTCACCCTTCTAGAAATTTGGTCAGCTAGCCAACCAGCCCAGGGAACTTGGATCCTCTCTGCACCTTCTCTCCTTCCTCTGGCAGACTTGGCGTTAGATGTACAATATTGCTCAAAGGTTTCTAAAGTTGATGTAGGTGTGTTACCCCCAATATTCTTATGTGCACTGTTGTTCAAAGGTTTCTCATGGTGACGTGGGTGTGTTACCTTACCCCCAATGTTATGCGCAAACTTGTTCAAAGGTTTTTCAGGGTAACTTGGGTGTGTTACCTCCAATATCCTTATGTGCACTGTTGTTCAAAGGCTTCTCAGAGTGATGTGCGGGTATTACCCCCAATACTATGTATACACTTGTTCAAAGGGTTTACAGGGCAACCTGGGTGTGTTATCCCCAATGTTTTTATGTGCAATATTGTTCCAAGGTTTCTGAGGCTGACTTTGGTGTTATTCCCCATAAAAAAGGAAACCAAAACCAAAAGACAAATAGAAAAATGAAAGTTGGTTGAAATGGTAGAGAATCACTGGTAGTTATTACCGGCTTGATATGACACTTAAAACATCAGTTTCTCCTCACAGTGAGCCTGGGCTCTATTTTTTTACACTGCTAGGGAGAAATGGGACTAGCAGGAGAAAGACATTGGATGGGACCTTAATAAGAGGGCTCTCTATCCCTCAGTGTCAGGGCTTCATGCAGCAGCAAGAAGTTTACAGGTTTAACGAATGTAATCTCCGTCCAATGTTAACTCTAGGAACTCCTTGCTGCTGGGTTAAGCCGCATCACTGGCTTAACTGTTTGGTTGGCTCTGCCTACCGTTGGGTTGGCCCTGCCTAGCATTGGCTTGGCTCCACCCATTTCTGACCCCACCATCTGCTCAACAAATTTGCATAAATTAGTATACAATTAGAATATGTAAATTTCATCCAAATGTTTGTCCTCTTTTCTGCCAATGCATCAGTGGCCACCCTAACCATGAGTGAAGAGGGAGATGCTGCCATTGGCAGCTGCTCAGCTCCAACCTGGGGAGGGTGGGGGTGGAAATACTGTGAGCAGAACAGCCCTATGCACCCATCAGATTTACTCCATCCCTGTACATAGTCCCAAATCTCCAGCAAATGCAAGTGGAAGGGGAAAGCTCTTTGTGGGAACTTTGGAGTAAGAACCAAATTGCCACATAGTGTTGCTTGAGGGGGGAATTCCTTAAATGTGAAGCACACTGAACAGCTCATGCTGTGTATTACAAGGCAGCCATGCTGTAAATACAGTTCTGTACTTTAAATAAATGGTTGTTTCCTAAAAGTCCACAGTGCTTCCCTTCAGAATAAGCTGCATGACCACAGCTATTGCACCCTTAGCTGTAACGTTTGTTGAAGTACTACTATGTATGTACTGTTCGCAGACAACTTACCAGGAAAATGCTCAGCTGGCAGATTGGGATAGACATGGTGTCCAGAACAAATCATAACGGCATCAAATGTAGCAGATTCCTCCTGCCCATTCCTTTCCGTTATAACATCCCATTGGCCTGTGGCAGCGAAATTTGGGTGTTTTCTTATACTGCAGGCAAGCGTCTTGGAGGAAATGAACAAGGCACATCAGTACAAAGCAGGCTTTCCTAGCGTTTCAGGTAAAGATTTCTTCCAGAATCAAAGCACTGAACTGTTGAAGCAGAGGAGAGGAGTATCTACCTCCTCCTTAGTGTGGCCCAGAAGACAAAGGTTTGGGGCAGCTGCTAGCTATAGGCCTAAATTCCTTCAGATTGTGCTTTAGGTAGGGGTTCCTCATGCAATGCCCAGCCACAACTAATCTGGTGGACATCACAAGTGGGAAGGGTCTGTACAATACTGGTGTTTAGAACGAGTACCCCCTGCCATGGGGCTTGTGGATTTCTCTCCCTTGCTAGTTCTGGAGGGTAGAGCAAATCACCAAGCTTCTTTTGCCTCCTCTAAAGCCCCCACTGCATAGCAGCAGGTTTCAGAGGGTGTTTTCAGACGTTACGAGATCACAGTGAAGCACGGTGAATACCCACCTGTGGTCACTGTGTCTCGAACGTCTGTTTGGTGGCCGCCAGATGTTCACCACGGTCAATACCCGCATGGGGTCAATTTGAACCATGCTTCCCGGGCTAGCCAGGGGAATGTCCCGGGAAGCGTGGTCAAAATGATCCCCAGCAGGGACAAAAAAAAAACGTCTGGCCGGGCGCCACGGCCCGGGATCACCGGCGGGATCCCGGGCCGGGGCGAAGTCGGCCGGACGCTGCAGCCGCATTGGCCCCGCCGCCCGCCCGTCTCCCCAGAGGGTGGGCGGCGGGGAGCGTGGAGGGGGCGGGGCAGTGCAGCCACATGTTGTACCGTGCGGCCCCGCCCCTCCCAGATTCCCCGCCGGGATCCCCCGGCACATCTGATATGGCGTAACGGGGTCAGCCTGGCGGGGGATGGATTCGGTGTTTTCGGTACGGGGTCAAGTGGCCCCGTAACGTCTGAAAATACCCAGAGAGAATGTTTCAGTGCTGTATTCCGGGGCTGGGCTCATAGGGCCTCCGCATATGTCTAGATAGGTTAGATCTAGTAGAAACCCAGTGTGCCCAGCTAGTCCCTCTATCCATTACTCACAGACTGACTAAACCAGGCTCTTGACTGTTATTCTGAATGATTCAGTCAGGGTGAGTCCTGCCTAATGCAGCTGAGCCCAGGAGAGAGCCCCCAGCTCATGCACAGCCACATCCTCCTGATAAAAGCAACTCTCCTGAAAGTGCAGGAGGAGCCATTCCTTCCCTTCCCTGCCAGGCTGGTCAGCAGAGATGCAACTACACAACAAACACCAATATATTGTCTTGACCATTGGTCATAATAAATTCAGCACAACAAGCAAAAAAAATCTGTGCAAATATTAAATGCCCATTTACAAAGTAATAATATAAAAAAAAAAAAAATACAATAAAATAAAATACCCCACTCAATCAGTAGTAGAATCCTGTGATTTCATGGCACGTTGCCTCTGGACAGTTAAAGTGTGCGCCAGGTTAGCTGCCTTAAGGACCTTAGCCGGATTAGAGTTGACTAACAAGTAAGAAAGCTTCATACTGTGGTCCCAAATTGTTTTCCCAGCCAACAATGGAACCAGTAATTTCTGTCTGACACTCTCTGTGAGGGGGCAGTAAAAAATATAATGAGCCAGATCCTCAACCTTCTGCTGAGCACATGGGCAGAATCTAATCTCATAAAGAATGTGGTTTTGTCTGCCCTCAGTCACCGTAGTGGGCATTATCTGAAATCTCAGCAAAGTAAGGGACTTACGCAAGGTGTAATTAGTTACTACTGTAAGGTAGTTCTCCAACTGATGGCAAGTCTTAAACAGATGTAAGCAAGGAGCTATCTTATTCTGATTCAAAGTCACCAAATCATTTTGAATAAAATTGTCAGTAAGGTGGTCCAACACCATTGGTCTAACTTTAATTCTGGGAAAATGGGACAAAAACGTAATTGAAAGGCCCAGTCGATCAGCTGACATAATAAAACTGTGCTTCCATATAGAGTTAAAACCTTCTTTTTGCTTTTCTGTCCAGCATAGTTTGGGGAGTGAACAGTCTACCATGCTTTCTATCCTAAGCCAGTGAAGAAATAAATTCATATGAACTTTCAGTTTGACCGGCAACACTCCTGTCTCAGCACACAACATGCTTGTAGGTGTACTGTTGGGGGCACCTAAAACTGACCGAAAGACCCGATTTTGAAAAACCTCTAAACCATCAACTTTCACATAACCCCATATTTCCGCCCCATAGACAGCCTGAGGTTTCAGCTTGTGCTCTAATAACTTCAGTGCAGGAAGGACAAGCCTCCCACCCATAGTTCTCCAGAACTTTAAAACTTGCTTGCTGGGGGCAGATAGTCAAATCAAGATCTAGTTTCCCACTGCTCAGGTTGCTTGATTCTAGGGGATCCAAGGAGATTTCTGCCCCTACAAGCTCCACATCCTTAACTTCATGCAACTGTGGGAGCATAATTAATAAGACATCAATATTCTGGTATTAGTCAAGACATCCACATCTACTATTTGAGGGTCCATATCCATTTTACTGGAAAGTTCTGGAGCCTGATATTCAAGGCTATTGCCACTAAGCTTTGCAATTACCCCAGTTAGTTTTTTTTTTTTAACCAACCTGCACTGCTCAATGACGGGCAAGTCTCAGCTATAGCAGCATATTCAGTGTCGTCCACTTTTAACAGATCTAGCAACAAATGTTTGCCTGGGTTTTTTTAAGTTCTTGTTTTTTTAAATGACTAGGCCATTTTTTGGATCCAACCCTGGCAATATAAATTGCTCCTATAAAGGGAGCAATTGGCTCTTACTTTGACTAAGATTACAAGGCAAGTTAGCCTGAGAACTTCCCAGGTGGCACTGATTGACCACCTTAATTGCTGGTGTAGCTGAACCAAAGGCTAAAGGCCTTTTTGGAGCTAGGCGAAAGACTATCAATAGAAATACAACAAGCTTTCAAGTGCTTCCTACCCCAAAAGATTTTTTTTACAAGCTCTTCCTTCTGGCATTGTAGTACCAGCTGTGTTACATATCACTACATGAATTCCACTTAATACTAACAAACTCTGAGCTACTAACACTACAGCCCTATAGTTGGGACAAATTCTGAATACCCAACTGCCTGGTCTTCCAACTAGGTAAAGCCCCATTTGATAGAGGGTATATTTTTAACTACTGAAAGCTTATCCAGGACTGAAGGAGGGTCTGCATCCCGACCCTTTTTCCAGCCTAGATTTTCCTTGGTTGTCTGTAGAGGTGGGACCCCGGGCCCATTACCGGCTACCGGATTTACCGGTTACCGGTTCTCGAAAAACCGGATTCCCGGTTTAAATCCGGTATACCGGTACCGGTTTTATTTCATTGATTTTAATGGGACACTGTGTCCCCATTGAAATCAATGAAATAAATTAATTCCTCCCCCCTCCCCCTCCCAGGCTGCGCGGGTGGAAGGGGGGACACCCCCCACCCACCCTGCCCAGCCTGGATTTTTGTTTAAAAAAAGACTCAGAGGCGAGCCCACCCCCCAGCACCAGCGGCCGCGGCGTCCCCGCAGCCGCCGGTAAGTATGACCCGATCCCTGGGGGGGGTGTTTAACACCCCCCCAACCCCCCAGGGATCACCCCTACTAAAGTTCAGTGCTTGCTTACCTTGCGGAGCTCCGGCGGCGGCGGCGGCAGATCCGGCAGCCACAGCTGGCGCTGAGGCCGCCGGACCGCCCGCCGCCGCCGCTGGAGCTCCGCAAGGTAAGCAAAGCAAGCACTGAACTTTAGTAGGGGTGATCCCTGGGGGGTTGGGGGTGTGTGTTAAACACCCACCACCCACCCCAGGGATCGGGTCATACTTACCGGCGGCTGCGGGGACGCCGCGGCCGCTGGTGCTGGGGGGTGGGCTCGCCTCTGAGTCTTCTTTTAAACAAAAATCCAGGCTGGGCAGGGTGGGTGGGGGGTGTCCCCCCTTCCACCCGCGCAGCCTGGACTTGGGGAGGGTTTGGTTTTTTTAACTTTTTTGGTGGGGCTTTAAGTTTTTACATTGCAGCCATTTTTAAATGGCTGCAATGTAAAAAAATCCAGTACCCGGAATCCGGTAACCGGACCGGATTTACCGGGTCGAATCCGATAATGCCGGTATGCCTGGTACAGGCATTATCGGATTCCGGATTTACCGGTTTTCCCGCCCCTAGTTGTCTGACTATTACCCTTGGCACCGAGGAGAACAACAGCCTTAATACCACAATGTGAAGTTGTCCCCAGAGCTTTTTCCTCATAAGCACTCTTGGGGCCCTTTTTCAGACAGTCCAATTGGGAAGAAATAGCCTGCAACTGAGTTCTAACCCCCTCCAAAGTAGCTCCCACTTCAGAAATGTTAGAAAATGAGACTGTTTGACTTATCAAAAAACACTCAGTCCTTAATATATCACCAATGTCCTCCAACTGATGTTCATCACTGGTTGTGATTGCAGGAGACTCATTAGCAAATTCATCATTACTTGAAATCCCAACAACACTGGGCACAGCGTTGACCTGAGACTGAATTAACTCAGTCTCCAGTCTCCAAAGAAGACCCTACAGTCAGAGGGCTATCAGGATTTGTTAAACAAGCAAATTGGTTTGATAGTGACAAGGAAAAATTATCAACAGTAGAAGGGCCATCAGAAATAAAGTCTAAAATTGTAGCCTGCTTCAAGCGAGGTAGTTCATGGCAACTAGTTCGGAAAGTCACTGGCCTGCATCTCTTCTTGTCCGCCATTGAAGCAAACACTGATAAATAAAAAATTAGGAATCCCTCACTCTTCACCAAGAGGACACAGAGTATTAAGGCTTAAAGATGTGCCGCATCTTTCCCCTAATGGCCCGCCAATGGCTCTTCACCCTTTGGTGGCACCCAGAGGGCATCGCCCTCTGGACAGTCCCCTCTATATGAAGGGTTGAGGAGTAGCAAAAACACACAGTTGTTAACAATCCTCCCAGCAGGTTCTGCAATAGCCAGCCAAGCTCTCCATGACACACATACCCCGATGCAACTACTTACCTTGAACTTTATGTATCTCAAAAGGCTGAAGTGCTTGACATACATATGGATGTACTCCTGGAGCTTACTGTTGTGCATGTAATTAGGAAAATCCTCAGGGAATGGGAAGTCAGGGTAACACATCATCTCTTTGCAGGAGTTGGTGAACACAGAGGAGTAGATGCTGGCCCTGCCTTCCTCTGCACACTCCTATACAAGAATAGAAAGCAAGATGTAAGGAGGATAGTGATTTAGTTGCTGGCAATTAGTGATTCTCAGCTTGTCTGTGCTTTGCAAAGGAAGCCTAGAAGCAGGAGGTATAGTCTGCTATTTAACATCTGGAGTTTAGATTGTGGATGGATGCTGTGTTGGTCCTGGACACAAGAGATATGAGAGAATAAGTAAGTTAGAGAATCCTTTTTACTGTGTCAGCCAGCACTGGTCCATAAAAGGTATCGTGTTAACTACTTTGGGTGATTTCAGATGTTATGGGCGGGTGGTTCACCACAGTGAATCCCCAGTGGGGGCGAACAAAACAACCATGCCCTGGGGTGAATAAAGGCCTCAAACAGACGTGACGGGACCGGGACCATGACCGGGAATCGGGTTGAAAGATCACGGATCGGGGCAGTGCAACAGACGTGACACCGATCCCCAGCCGTGGTCAAAACTCCCAGAAGACACCGGGCAGGGGCGGGACACAGACATGGCCACCTGAGGGAAAACGAAGCCAAAAGGCACAAAAGGCAATGCCCACACAAGGGAAACGCGAAGGGAGGGGGGAAGAGGGACAAGAGGCTGACAGGTACCACACACAAGCACGCACACACACACAAGGGAAAGGTCGGGAAGGAGGGCAGGGGCGCCCGGAAACAGCACAAGCAGCAATGGGAGCAGGGGGGGGGACACGGAAGACGGGGGGCACCGCAAAGGGGCAGGTCAGGACACTGGCTGCAGCAACCCCCACCCCCACAGCACCACAGTCCACATATGCGCCCCCACAGCAACACAGGCAGTCTCGGAAAGGGGGGGCCAGGACCCCGGGACCAAGGCACGATGGGGGCCCTAAATGCACAGCGAGCCTGGCAGAGACGGTTCAGGAGGAGAACGGTGGCCTCACAGTCACAGAGGGGCAGATGGAAGGCAGCCAGGACAGGTGGAGGGGGCCCAGGGCCACAGGCAGGGGCAGCAGCACCC
>QEPC01000978.1:1758497-1778419 GCA_003113815.1 Sphenodon punctatus | reverse complement strand
GGGGATGTGGGCGGGGCCTGCGCTGTGCTGGGGGGGCGACCTTTCCCTGTCCCTTCCCGATCTCCCCTTTGCCTCCTGAACCCCCCGCCACCAAATCCGCCCACGGCGCTGCGCCGTGACAGTACCCCCCCATCCAGGCCCCACCCCACCCCCCAGTAGGGTGTGAAGGCCAGGGCAGGAGGGGTGGCTACGATGGAAGGCAAGGACAAGGCGGGGAGCGGGGATGTTTGCCGTAGGCTCCCAGGAGCATTCTGCAATTCCATAATGCTTCCAGTTGATTAGATACTGGAGATGCGAACCTCGGTAGCGGGAGTCTAGAATGGCGTGGACCTCATATTCCGGAACCCCCCGAAGTAGTACAGGAGGGGGGGGTACGGTCTGCTGGCGTGGATACAAAGGAGGGGAAGCTTTCTTTAGTAGGGAGACATGAAAGGAGGGATGGATTCTTAGGTGAGGGGGGAGGCACACCATATAGGTGACCTCATTCAGACGTCGGTGGATAGGGTAAGGTCCCATATAGGCATCATCGAGCTTAGGTGATGGGCGAAGAGATGGATAGTTCTTCCTTCGCACCCATACCAGATCTCCGGCCGTAAAGGTGGGGGCAGCTCTCCTATGTTTATCGGCCACTCTCTTATAACGCTGACGGGCCTGCTGCAGGTATTGTTGGGCTTGCTTCTGTATCCGTTGAATCCGCTGTACCAGAGCGCCGGCAGCAGGCACTGAGGTTTGAAATTGTGTAGGTAACCCTAACGCGGGGTGGAAACCGTAGGATACAAAGAAGGGGGAGTCGCCTAGGGAGGCATTCGGCCCATTATTATAGGTGAACTCTGCTAGGGGCAAATGGTCCATCCAATTATCTTGTAGGTAGTTGCAGAAACACCATAGGTATTGCTCGATGTGTTGGTTGGTTCGTTCCACCTGTCCATTTGCCTGGGGGTGGTAAGCAGTTGTCAACCTTACCTTGATTCCCAGGAGGGTACAGAGAGCATTCCAGAATTTGGAAGTAAATTGCAGCCCCCGGTCAGAAGTAATCTCGTTGGGGAGCCCATGAAGATGGACCACCTCTTGTAGAAGATACCTCGCTGTATCGTTTGCGGTGGGAAGACCTGGGCAGGCAATGCAATGCCCCATCTTTGTGAAGTAATCGACTATGACTAGGATGGCTGTTTGCTGCTTGGAGTTGGGGAGCCCTACGATAAAATCCATCGCAATCTTTTGCCATGGGCCCTTCAGAGTCGGGGTCAGTTGTAGCAGCCCTACCGGGAGTTGGCGCAGAGTCTTGGTCCGGGCACAAACTGAACAACCCCGTACATACTTCTCCATGTCCTGGCGGACTCTCTGCCACCAAACGTTTCGGCGGATCATGCTTAGGGTTCGTTGGTAACCTGGATGCCCGGCCAACGGGGAATCATGGTGAGCCCATAAAACTTGTGGGCGGTATTTGCGGGGAATGACTACAAGCCCCTCATGGTACATGAGTTCCTTAGTCTTGTGGCCCTCTACGTGAAGGTCGTGCAGCGACGGGAGGGTGGCCGCAAATACCCCTTTGGGCAAGACCGGCGTGGGACATGGAGACAGGGTGTCTATAATTTCCTCACAGCGGGACAAGACATCAGCCATGGTATTTTCGGACCCCGGGCAGTACTGGATCTTAAAGTGAAATCGGGAGAAAAAGAGGGCCCAACGGGCATGTCGGCCATTCGTGATCTGGACTGTCTGGAGGTACATGAGATTCTTATAGTCGGTCAAAACCAGAATGGGGTGAGGACCCCCTTCGAGCAAATGCCGCCAGGCTTCAAAGGTGGCCTTGATGGCTAATAATTCTTTGTCCAAGATGGTATAATTTCTTTCTGCTGGGGATAGCTGCCGGGAGTAATACGCGCAAGGCAACCTTTGTTTCTGCCCTTCAATGGGCTGTGTTAGGACGGCCCCTATAGCCCGGTCCGATGCATCCGCCTCCATGACAAAAAGCTTGGTAACCTCTGGGTGTTGAAGCAAGGGGGCCGACGTAAATGCTTGTTTCAATTGCTCGAAGGCCTGTTGCTGCAACGCCAACCACTGGTAAGCGGCTCCTTTCTTCAACAACTGAGTCAAGGGCATTGTTTTTTGGGCGTAGTCTTTAATATACTGGCGGTAGTAGTTGGTACTACCCAAGAACCACTGCAACGCCTTTACAGAAGAGGGGGCGGGCCATCGGTGGATGGCAGCGACTTTTCTGGGGTCCATCTGAACGCCTGTGGCGGACACCAGGAAACCCAAAAAGGGGACAGTGGTGGCATGGAACAGGCACTTTTCCATCTTGCAATATAGCTGGTGAGTTCATAGTCTCGAAAGAACCATTCAGACATGTTTTATATGCTCTGCCAGGGAGGAGGAGAAAATCAAAATATCGTCCAAATATACTACTAACATTTTATCCAAAAGGTCACGGAATATATCATTTATGAAGTGCTGGAAGGTGGCGGGTGCGTTCACTAACCCATACGGCATCACCAAGTACTCGAAGTGGCCAAAGCGCGTCCGGAACGCCGTTTTCCACTCGTCTCCCTCTCTGATCCGTACTAGATTATAGGCTCCTCGGAGATCGAGTTTGGTGAAGACTTTGGCCCCATGCAGTTTCTCCAGGAGTTCAGGTATAACCGGTAAAGGGTATCGGTTCTTTACCGTCACGCTGTTAAGGCCCCAGTAGTCGATACAGGGACAAAGATCCCCCTCCTTCTTTGGCACGAAGAAGAGGGGCGCCCCCGCGAGGGAGGAGGAATGTTGGATGAAGCCTTTCTCGAGATTATCTTTAATGTACTCGCGGAGGGTCTCGGTTTGTCCCGGTGACAGCTTGTAGATGCGCCCGTATGGCAGTTCGGCGCCCGTGATTAGCTCTATCAGGCAGTCATAGGACCGGTGGGGTGGAAGAGCTGCTGCCTCCTGCTTGTCAAAGACTGCCTCCAAATCTTGATATACCGCGGGGAGTTTGGAAGTCCCATCACATGGATGGAGCTCAACAGCTCCCAGGACCTGGGGTGCGGGGTGAATACATCGTTCTTGGCAGTGGGGATACTTGAACCAGAGTCCCCGGTTGACCCATACAATGGAGGGGTTATGGAGGGCGAGCCACGGGAATCCTAATACTACGGGGAATAAGGGTGAAGGGATTAGGTCAAAATGTAACTCCTCTAGATGTCCTCCAACTGCACACTGTAATGGTGGGGTGCACTGGAGCACTGGTCCTGACGAGATGGGGGATCCGTCGATGGTTTGTATCACCTCCGCTCTGGGTCATTCTTGTATGGGGATTCCCTGGTGGTGGGCGAAAGCAAGGTCCATGGAGGTGCTGGAGGCCCCCAAGTCGACAAGGGTGTGGACCACCTTGAAGGCTGACGGGCCCACTTGTATCATCATGGGGACACGCAGGTGCCAGCGAGACGTCCTCTGGGTTCGCCGAGTGTTCTGGGGGAATAAAGAACTTACCGGGAGGCCCCCTGTCCCTCCCGGTTGTTGGCGTTTCCCGACCCGGGCACTCGAGGGGGTCTCACTGGGCATTCCCTTGAAAAATGAGTGTTTGGCCCGCAGTAAAAGCACAACTGCAGAAGTCGGCGACATTCCTTTTCTGTGGCGCTCAGGGGGCCCCTAACAGCCCCAATCTGCATGGGCTCACTGCCCGAGTCAGCGGGGGGGTCCAGAAGCGATGGTCATGGGCGTTCGGATCGGTCTTACGAAGGCCCCTTTACCCTGGTCTCGCTGTCTCTCCTTACGCCTCTCTCCCAGGCGATCATCGATGTTGATCACCAAGGTGACCAACTCTTCTAAGGTGGAGGGGGTCATGGCGGCGGCCGCTAACTGGTCCTTGATTTCTTCGGCTAGTCCCTACCGAAACAAGGCTCGCAGGGCGGCATCACTCCACTGCAAGTCAAATGACAAACACCGAAATTGAGTGACATAGTCCAGGAGTGGGGTCTTTCCTTGTTTAATGTGTAAGATAGCATGTTCAGCATCCCGGGTTCGGTGGGGATAGTTGAACAGGAACTTGAACTGTTTCACAAACCCTTTGTAGTTTCTCAATAAGGGGTCGTCTGAGGCCAGAAGGGGGGTAATCCACTCCAAGGCGATTCCCCCCAGCAACCCGACGATAAAGGCCACCTTTGTCTGATCGGTGCTGTACGTTAACGGCTGTGTTTGGAAAGTCAGGTTGCATACAGCCAGAAACCCCCGACAGGCCCGTCGATCTCCATAGAAATGGTCGTGGCGTGGGGCCTTGGGTTCTCAAGGGATGGAACCGGGGGGTCCGGGGTTTAGGGGTTGCGCCGGGGCCAGGGGTGTCTCCCGAGGAAATGCCCTGGCTCCCCCTCCGACTGCCCCTAGGCCTTCCTGTAACATCTGGTTCTGGGCTTGCAGCTCCTGGTTTCGCTGTTTGAGATTGTGGACTTCCATAGTCAATCACTGTACGGCCCTCATAAGGTCCTGAATCTGCTGGGCCAGGTTCTGGGGTTCCATAGGGAGAAGGGGGGGAAGGGAGGAGATTTAGGTGCTGGTAATTCTGTTAGGTGGGGGAGGGAAGGAGCGAGAAGGCCCCTGCCAAAAGGAAGGACCTTTGGACTCTGGAAGGGTGGTACCCACAAGGCCGTCTCTCCGCTGGTACGCTGGGGTGCCAGTAATCCCCTCAGGTTGTCGGGTGGGCTTTCCTCTAGGTTTAGGAGGCAACCCATATCATCATAGGGGAGGAGAGAATGTGCCACAGGGAGCAAGGAGATAGAGGAGGGGGACCAGTTGCTCACCACACACACTGCCCTAATCCCCAACGTGAAGGGGGAAGGGAAGGGGCGGTCTTGCGAACCCAGGAACAAGGGAGGGGAATAAGGGATTGGGGATACAGGGGGAGGAGGAACCTCGGGGACCCACGCACGCTGAAGGGAGGAACAAAGGGGGGAGCACAGGCAAGGAACGACAACCAAGGGATATTCAAGGTTTCTAGGAGAGGGGGTGAAGGAGGCACGATCACACTGCACGTTCAGGAGGGGACAAGGTTAGCAAGGCAAGGTACAGATATACAAGACACAAGCACCACACTACAAGTATTCTCAGACTTAGCTTTCACAGAAGGTCAGGGGCCAGCTTCTCTCATCGATTACCGGTGGGGCTCTGCTGTCCCGCCGGCCTCTTTATCTGTTTCCTGTTTTCCCCGGGTGAAAGTCCTTGCAATCAGCTGGAGGCCCGCCCCCCCACTGAGCGCGCTCTGCCACTAGGCATGCGCTGCGTCAGGGCGGGGCCGGAGCTGCCGGCTGGAAGGTATCTGTTTGGCTGGGGGGAAGGGCTCGGGGCGCTGCCTGCGACGTGCTCTGCTGTGGTGGGGTTGGGTTCCGGCAGGGATGTGGGCGGGGCCTGCGCTGTGCTGGGGGGTGACCTTTCACCCTGTCCCTTCCCGATCTCCCCTTTGCCTCCTGAACCCCCCGCCGCCAAATCCCCCCATGGTGCTGCGCCGTGACACCTACCTCCAGCGAGGGCACACATGCCCCAGCGGACTCCAAGGAGGTGGAGGGGGAGGAGGAGACCATCACCCTGACCCTCATGGGCTGCCAACCCGGGGACCGGGCAGACACCAGCCCCAGCGACCGCCCAGCCTTGTAGGGAACTGACACCGAGGGAGCGGGTAAGGGGAGGGCACATGCACGGACCCCAATGGGAGGGGGGGCAAGGCAGTGGAAGGGGATGACAGCCATCCATTCCCCATGGCCCCAAAGACAGGGATGGGGCGCAGGCAGAGGGAACAGCACAGGAGGTGGGTGGTGCCCATGCCAGGGGGAAGGAGCGCACAGAGCATGGAGACAGGAGGGGGGCTGGGGAATGGCACCCCATATGATGAACTGACCCCTATATCACTCCACAGAGCCACACTGAGCACGGGAGGGCCATGGCCAGGGGCTGCCAGTTCCACCGGCCCAGAGGATGCGGGACCACCTAGCGCGGGCACGCAGGCAGAGGGAGGACCTCGCGCAGGAGCTAGTGGCAACCAGCACACACCAGATGGAGGAGATGCTGGTGGATGTAAACCAGCTGGAGGAGAGGACAATGAGGGCACTGCAACAGGTGGAGGGGAGGGACCGGGTGCTGGTGGCGGAGATGAGGAAGGACCTGCGGCTGCTGAGGCAGGACATGAACCAACAACTGGCGGCACTCCAGGCTCACTCGAACTGGCAGGACCGCCGGGCCGTGGAGCATGGACAGAAGCTGGACCGCTTGCTCGAGCAGGGCACATCCCTTCTCCTGCAGGCAGGGGCCCTGAGTGCCTTCATCATGGCAGCAGCCCCACCGGGTGCCAAGTCAGAGCCCAGGCACGTGCCCCCTCCACCCCCACCAGCCACACCACAGGCCCTGCCCGTGCCACCACCCCTGCCACCCCAACAGCATCAGGGACCGTGGATCTGGGGACCCGTTCCCCTCCATCTGCAATGCCAGCAGCCAGTCTGCCAAGCCCCAATATGGCAGCAGGTGGCGCAGGGGGGGAGGGGCAGGGGCCCCTCAAGGGCATTGGGCAGGCGGTAGGGGCAGGCCTCCTGGCCCAGGCGGCTGACAGCACCTCCTCCTCCACCTTGGATGAGGAGGAGTCAGTAGCCTCGGTCATCCCGGTTGCCCGGGGGAGGGGCTGACCAAGGGGCTCCAGGGGAAGGGCAGCATAGGGGATGGGGAAGGGAGGGGGCACTTGGCGCCACTGAGGGGGGTGGGAGGGGGAATGGGCACAAGAGCACATGGGTGTAACAGGGTATTGGGCGGGACTGGGGGAGCACAATAAATTGTCGGCACACCTAAATCTGTCCAAGTACTTTATTTCATGCAGGTACAGGGCTACAGCAGCAATGGAGTGGCTGCGGTTGTGGTGGAGGTCCAGTTGGGAGAGTCCAGGTGACAGGGGCCCCAGGAACGGGCCAGGCCCTCAACGTGATGAGCCAGCGCTGCCCTGATGCACTTGGCATAGCGGTACTCACAGGGGTTGGGCACGTCAGCATGCAGCGGTACCGGGCCAGGCAGGTGGTGTGAGGGGGGGTTATCCAGAGCGGCCCCGTCGGACTCGCATATGTTGTGGAGGACACAGCAGGCTCCAATGACAAGGGAGGCGGTCTCCACCGTATACTCCAGCCGGCCAGCTAGACATCACCAACGCTGCTTGAGGGCACCGAAGGAACTCTCAACCACGGTGAGAACTGTGCTGAGGTGGGTGTTGTACCGCTGATGATCTGGGGTGATGGGCACTGGGAATGCCTTCATCAGCCATAGTTTCAGGGGCTATGCCGGGTTGCCAATGATGCATGAGGGTATCATCACCCCCTCTATCCGGGTCATTCGCATGTCTGCGAAGTCCCCCCTGTACATGCGGGCAAACAGTAGGGAGATGGTGAGGATGTGTGCATTGTGACTGCGGCCCAAGTGCCCAGTGAATATGTCCGTGAAGCGCCCCCGATGGTCCACCAGGCCCTGGAGCTGTAACGAGTGGTACCCATGCAGGTTTATGTACTCGGCCGCATCATTGTCTGGGGGCCGCCGGATAGCTATATGGGTGCTATCGATTGCCCCCAGGCAATTGGGGAAGCCCAGGTACCAGAAACCCGCCATAACGGTGTCCTGATCAACCAGCTGGATAACGCATTCCATGAACACCCCCTCCACAGCCTCACAGAAGTCCCGCACCAGGCATGCCACAGTTGTGAGGCCCACCCCCAAAGTGCTGGGCAACGGACCGGCAGGAGTCTGGGGTGGCCAAGGCCCACACAGTGATGGCGACCTGCTGAGGCACAGGAATTGGATCCCTCATTTCGGTCCTCAAGAGTTCAAACCATTCCCGTAGCTGCTCTGCCAGGCACATGAGGGTGCACCTGTCCATTCGGAAGTGTCTGACCCAGGTGACATCATCCCACCATGCCAGCACCCTCTGCCACCACTGATGAACGCTCGGCAAGGCCCACTTGTACCTCTGGATGGGCATGGCAAGCTGCAGAGCCAGGTACCTGGCAGCCCTCTCCCACGCACTCCTGGAGAGCAGACCCCTGATGATGGCTGATAGGCTGTTGGCTCATAGAAGTGGTCTGCTGTAGGCCAGTCCGAGCCGCCGTGACATCCCCAGGGCTAGGAGCCATCCGGCCCTGCTAGCTGCGTGACGGGTGCGTGCCCCCACCCTGGTCATGTACCACTGGTCCGCATGCATCCCATCCAGCTCCTCTGTGATGAGCCTCAGCAGCACCACGTGCTCCCGGAACCACTCCGCAACTGCCTGTAGCAGGGCTATGTGAGCTGCCAGCTGGATGCGATCCATTCCCGCGGGAGTGGCCACTCCGTTGGTCGGGGTTGCGGCTGGGGAACCGTGTGTTCGCTTCCGCCCCTAAACATGCACCTGTGCCACATGCTTCCCCTCCCCCATGGGCCTATGGGTGAGCACCGGTGGCCACACACCCCCTGTCCATTGGGCTATCAGCCCGGGAGCACCATCTCCTGCATGGGGTGTCAGGCGGTGGTGGTGGCGATGGGGGGGGCATGCCCTGGGGCCCCGCTGCACTCCCTCCTGTGCTGGCTTTGGTCCCTCATAGGGGGTACCCTGTATGGCCCCCTGGGCCTGGGGCCTTGGCCCCCGGTCCGCTGCTTCGCCCTGTGCATGCGCGTGCTGTTGTTTCTATCTCCTCTTGCAGGTGTGTATGTGTGGGGCTGTCCGGCCTTGCATGCCAGCAGCTGTGCGCTGCCCACTCCCTTCGCATCCCTCCACAGCAGCCCCATTGTTACCGTCTTGCTGTTATCCATCAGCCTTGGCAGCCCCAGTTTGCCTGTCCAGCCCCCCAGCCATACATCCCATGCTGCCCCCACGGCCGCTGCGGCTCAGACCCTCTGAGAGCTGTATCATGGCAGCTGCTTCTCAGCCTGAGGTCCCGCTCGGAAGCTCCGGGGGCTCTGTCCGTGCCTGGACCGCCCTGGAAAGCATGGCCCTTTGCGACCTGTGGAGTTTGCACATCTTTCAGTGCTGCCTACGCTCCTTGCCCACCCGGCCGGATGCCTATCAGTGTCTGAGCTTTGGTATGCTGCGCTTTGGCTATGTCGTGACCGCTGGTGACTGCCGCATGCACTGTGAGGAGCTGGGGCTCACCCCCTTCCCTGAGGAGCATGTACTGGACACGATGGGGGGCCTTGCAGTGTGGAGTACTGCTGAGACGGCCCCTGCTCTGTGTGTGTGTGCCTTCCCGGGATATGTGACCTGCCTGTGTGAGGGTGGCCCTATCCTGGCCATGTCCTACTTCATCAGCGTGCAGGTGCCTGTGGGTATCCACACTCCCGCGGGGCTGCCTACTACCATCTGCTGGAGCTGTCCCACCTGTCCTTCCCCCCTACGGATGATTATGGCTTCCCCCCCTCTCTGGGCTGGAGCTGACTGCCCTGTCGGAGGTGTGCAGCCGCTCTGATGTGCAAATTGGGATGAGCTCTATGGATCCCTTTGAGGCCTTCTACCTGATCCGCTTCCAGATGGCCAGCTGAGACTTCTGCCAGGGACTGTGGCAATGGCCCCACTATGTGCACCTGCTGTCGTTGCCGCCTCCTCCACCCGCTGGGAGCCCCTGAAGCTGGGTGTAGGGCGCGCCTGGCCCATCTGACATCCGGCTGCCTCCTCAGTGCCTTCCTTCCATCTGTGGCCTGACTGCTCGCATCAATGCCTGCTGCCTCCTTGGGACTGCTGGACCCCCGGTGACCCACCTCCGCCCGCCTGCCTGCCTGTCACCCTCTCGCCTAGGACCTGCAGCCGCCACCCCGGAACCCTCCGTGTTGCCTCCTGTGGACATGTCGCTGACAGCCCTCAGTCTCCGTGAGCTGCCTCCCCCACCCCTGTGCCCCACTCTCCTGCACCTGGCCTGGGGGGCCTGTTCCGTGGGGCTGGGACTGCTCCCCCGCCTTGGTGGCCCTCGACCGTGGTCCGGCCTTATACAGGCCCCTGGCTGCCTTGGAGAGTGTGTCTGGCCCCCCCATGCCCTTCCTCCCCAGTGCGGGTGGGGGGGGGGCTTTCCGTGCCTTCATCCGGTGCCTGCCCTAGCACACTTTGTGTGCTTCTCCATTGGACCCTGGCTCCGTGGTGGGCCGTTGTGCGGGTTCCCCCCCTCCTGGACTGGGACCCGTGCTCCCTTTGCTGCTACCCCTTCTCCCACGCCCTGGCTTCGCGTGCTCCCGCGCTGTATGCCCCTGCACCTGGTCGGTGCTGCTTGTGTTCTCAATAAACACCTGTTGTGCTTCACTGTGCCTTGTGCTGCCTCCTGTCTCCTTGGGCTGCTGGTTCCCCCTTCCCCTAGCCCACTGGGCTCCTGCCCCCTCCCCCTTCTGCTGGGTTGGCCGTGCCGGCCCCTCGCCACCCCCCTCCTCCCATGCATCCAACCAGACGGGGGGTTCCCTGTCTCCCCCTGGTGTGTGCCTCCCTCTGCCCCCGTGCTCCACTCCCCTTTGTTGTGTGGGTGTGCGGCTTCGTTTGTGTGTGTGCACTTCTTGTTTTGAAGTGTGCACGCCTTCCGTGCGGCTGCTGTTTGCGAGTGCTGTGAGCGCTGCTGTTCCTTCCACCTCCTCCCTTCGTGTTTCCCTTCCCTGGGCGGGACCCTCCGCCGTCTGTGGCTTCGTTTGCCCTCAGGCAGCCATCTTCACGTCCGCTTGATCTTGGTACCTTGTGGGGCTCCCACCGCGGTTCTTGCCACCGCATCATGTCTGTTGGATTCCCCCGGCCTGTGTTCTCTCTGGTTGGCCCTGGCCAGTGGTGCTGCCCCTGTCATGTCTGTTGGGGCCGCACGTCTCACCATGGCCTGCGGTGAAGCCATTCACACCGGGGTGGGATTCACTGTGGTGAATTTAACCACGTAATGTCTGAAATCACCCACTGTTACACAAAATGGCTCCTGTCTCCAGCTCCTCCTGTGATCTCAGTATGATGTAATCTTAAAGAGACAGTGTTACAATATACATTACAGGGCAAGTAAACATAAGCAAGTAAGTCCCACTTTTGTGAGAGTCCCAAAGTTAGTTGAAAACAACACTCAGTAATAAACCTCAGGCAAAAATCCTGCAGAGGCACCTCTTGTGGCGAGAGTATAGGAGACATGCCCCTCCCTACTCTCCATTTATAGTTTGCATTCTTCTATTTGCAGATGACATGGGATGGGAGGGACTTCACATATCCGGGGACAGAATTAGAATTCAAAATGATCTCAATAAATTAGAGAACTGGGTTGAAAACAATTAAATGACAGTTAAATGCAATGAAATTCAGAAAAAACAAAGTATTACACCACATGTAAGAAAAACAATATGCACAAATACAAAATGGGTGACAGTTAGTGTGGTGGTAACACTTCTGAAGAGGGTCAGGACTCAGGCGGTTATTAGGAGGTTATACAAGCAGTGATGTGAGACTGCTGGAAATGAGGAAAATGCCATTTGAAGTTGCATTAGTAGAAGCATTACATCGAAGATATGAGAAGTACTTGTAGAGCTGTGCTCAACACTGGTTGGGCCTCAGCTGGAGCATTGTGTCCAGTTTTGGTTGCCACTTTTTGATAAAGACAGGGACAAGCTGGGAGGATTCAGAGGAGAGCAGCAGACATAATAAAGGGAGTGGAATACAAGTCAAAAAGGAAAAATTAAAGGGAGGTGGATATGTTTATCATAGAGAGAAGAAAAGAAAGGGGGTCATGACAGGAGTTTTCAAATATTTAAAAGGTGCCCTAAAGATGATGGGTTCTTCCTTGCTACTGAGAGAAGGGCAAGAGGGAATGGGTTTAAGTTGCAGAAAAGCAGATATAGGTTAAACGTTAGAAGGAACATCATTACTGTAAGAACAGTCAGGCAATGGGACAAGTTGCTGAAGGAGGTTAATCTTCCCTGGAGGTTTTAAAGAGAAGACTGGGAAAATGTTTGTTGGGGATGCTGCTCATGGGGAAAGACACAGTGAACACAGGTCCCTGGGTATAGTGAATCCTGCCTCTGTACAGGAGGTTGGACTGGATGATCCTTGAGGTCTCTTCTACCCCTAGCTAGCATTCTGTTCTAGGTGAAGTATTCATTTGGTTGAGAGTCATGAGACTGAGTAGTTCAGTCTGTCTTTATGGGACCAGCTTCTGTTGATGAAAGTAGCAAGCTTTCCAGAGCCCTTGCTGGGACACTTGAAAACGTACACATGTTCAACATCAGAAGCGTGTCCCATAAAAGGCATCATTCCAGTTACTTTTACTTGCATTTGGGATTTGGGGATGAACAGGTGATAGCCCCTTAAGGCCAGTTTGCCCATCACTGTTACACCACCCTTTGGAGGGGTATAAAGGAGTAGAGTGGAAGAATTTGGCAGTCTGGCGCACGGGGGACCAGACGCCTGGGAGGATGGACTTATTAGGGATGTCAACTACAGGTATGGATTAATCCACAACTGCCCATAATCGGCTATTATGGAGTAATCTGTACCAGTCTGTAACAGTGGCCTGCAAATTGCAGATCTGCTGTTATGGACCTAGGTTTTCTATTCCACCAACCTCCAGGGCCCTGGTATAGTGCTTACTGGCTTCTCAGGGCTTGATTGAAGGTCCCGTGAGCTTGATTCAAGTTCCAGGGGGCTCCTCCTGTGTGGAGGAGTCCCACGGCAGGCTCCCTCAGCATGGTGAGCTGTGGCGGTGCCTGCTCCACAGCGCGCATGTGAAAAATAGTCACTAGGGCCATTTTGTACATGCACAGCCCTTTTTCAAAATGGCACTGGCAGTGTTGGTGCCATTTTGGAGAAGACCAGCCATTCTGCTCATGCGCCACCTGCACATGTGCAGAACAGCTGCCCTTTTCCAAAATGGCACTGATGCTGCTGGTGCCATTTTGGAAAAGAGCTGCACATGTGTAAAACAGCCCCAGCAGGCATTTTGCACATGCTGTTGTGGACCAGGGACCTCCACAGCAAGGGAGCCAACCTTCAGTCAAGTCCCCCAATGCCAAGTACCATACCAGGGTGTGTGTGTGTGTGTGTGTGTGTGTGTGTAAAGACAAGCCCTGGGGTGTGTGGGGTGGGGGAAATATTGTGTGGTTTTTAAATTTATTTAATTATGGGTCCATACCTGTAATTTGTAGTGCCCACGTGAAGGCTCAGAGGTATGAACCCCAACCCAGACAGGAAAGGGAAAGAGTGCAAATACTCTGGTGCTGCTTGCTGTGTATATTCTCTACTGTATGCATGGGGTGAAAATAAACTGATAGAAGAGACCTGTTTGCAGAGTCTTCTGTATTATTGGGGAAGCGCGAGAGAGAAACAGCAGGAGGAATATGGCACTGATACCATATGGAAGTAGCTGGGGTAAGAGGGCTATTAATCACAGACTCACATGGCAATCCAACTCTAGGCTGGTTGGCAGGCAGTTTGGAAGCTGCCAGTATAACGTTCTAGCAGACTGGTGTCCATTTGTGCTGCATGTTTGATTTTAAAGGTATTTGGTCTGTGGGTTTGCCATTGTGCTCTGTAAGAGGGCAAGACAGATTATTTAACTGACAGATGAAAAAAGTGCAGCTGCCTATTAAAAGGTAATGAAGCAGGAGAAAGGACCGGGGGATTTTGCCAATTATGTTCTTATTCACTGGGAAAAATACTCGTGTGACCTTGTGGGCTGACATGGGAGCCCTTGCTCGTATGCAGGTGTCTTTGTGGGGAGCTTTAAAAATGCCCAGGGAGTGTCCCACTTTTAGCTGCTGCATTCTGTTTAGTTTATTAAAGAATACATGTCTGTTTTGTCTTAGCTGCAAACCACAAACCAGCAGAACAGGTTAATCTTTTTTGGTGTCCCAGCTGTGCTAAACTTCTGTGAAAGGCTGTTCAGGGGAACACAGTCCTTTTTATTTGATACAAATTTGTCAAAATGGGCTCCAGTGGCTGTAATCCTACCCTAAGATGCAGGAGACCTGGGGCTAGGGGCTTGCTCTGCCACAGATTCTATGTGACCTTGAGCAAGCCAGGTAATTTCTCTGTGCCTCAGTTTCCCATCTCTAAGTGAACTTCTGTTATGGGAAAAACTACCTTCAAAGGCCCTCTTCTGAACTGAGATATCAGATCAACAGCTGCTCCTGGCAAGTCACTTTACATCAATAGGGCTAGAAAGCTTCCTTCTAATCAGCAATTTACCCCACCCAGCTTCCAAATAGGCTCCTTTATCTCCTGACCCGTGACACAAGGATATTTCTTTCAGCATAGGTAGGGGCTAGGGCTGACAAAGAACTGTAATGCAAGATATAATGTGTGGAGTTAGTGTCACTTTAAGACAAAGATTCTAAGTGGACAGTTGGAGGAACCTGAAGGGACAGGAGGATCAAAAAGTGGACATGACACTCTAAGTTAATATGAATGTTATTATAATAAATAAATCAGTTAACTAGAGCTGATCAGTGATCTATAACAGAAGAAATGAAACATGGTACCAGGAACGGGGTGCCCTTCAAGTGTCCTATCTAAAAACCAAAATGAGATAGGAGCATAACTAAGCCAATTTGTTTAAATGAAGATGAATCTACTTAAGCCACCCATGAGTGTATCCCTAATGGGAAATGTAGCAGAGGAGTGGAAAATATTTTTAAAAGTGTTAGAAATATTTTTGAGAGTAAGTGCCCTGAGTTCAAATCCAGGTGCTCAAAAAGTGGTAGTTTTGCTAAATATAGCTGGATCAGAAGCTCAAACTATATTTGAAAATCTAAGTAACAGAAAGTGAAAGAGGAAATTACCAGACTGTTGTTAACGGGTTCCAGGAGTATTTTTTGCCAGGGGCAAATGAAACTTATGAATTATATATATTTCATAGCATCCTGTGACTTTCCATTTGTAGAGCTCGTACTTTAAAAGAGGCATTACAGCTGGTTTTTTAAAGAAAAAATATGTGTGTCTACAAAGTATAGCATAATTTTGCAAATAAAAAACCCTACATTTTGAAAATCTGTGTGTCGAAGCTGCATTTTTTTTTTCTTTCCTGCAGCAGTTTCTCAAAACAGGGGTGAAACCACACAGATGTTGCAATGGGTGTGTTCTTATCATGGATGCCAATGGCGCTCTATTTTGTCAATAAAAGCACCTTTTGAAAATCTAATGCATATGTCTCCAGGATGCATTTCCCCCCTCAAAACAGGGTGAAACCAGACAGATGTTGCATTGGGTGTCTTCTTATCAAGGGCGTAAAAGGACCCCCATTGAAACTCAACGTGGGAGAATAGGATTGCCCCATCTTCCCATGGGCCTGAAATCTACATAGGAGATGTAATTGGAATTTGCATTGAGAATGGAAACCCACAGCCAGCTCACACCCCATTGGTTAACCAGAGATGGGGTAGGTAGAATGAGCCAGCCTATGCCTCCCTGCCAGCGTGCCCCATTGGTTAGTCAGAGAAGGTTTGGGTCAACTTCATCAGAGATGGAGAGGTGTTGTCCAGAGATGGACAACTGTCCTCACATCCATTGGTTAGTCAGAGAATGGGTAAACACCCCGCATCCCAGAAGAAGTGTGGAATACACATTAGCTCATGTGTATAAATGTGTATGTACTAGGGGTGGGACTACCGGATCATCCGGTATCCAATACTGCCGGTATTTTGGAGTACCGGCAGTATCAGATTATTCGGGTATATTGGGTCCGGTACCGGATCCCCCTGTGCCGGATTTTTTTACATTGCGGCCATTCAAATGAATGGCCGCAATGTAAAAAAACAAACATAAAAAACCCCAAACACTTTCCCTCCCCGAGTCCAAGCCTGTCTCTTATACACATCTAGATGTGTATAAGAGACAGGCTCTGGGCCGCCACCGGCGACCCAGAGCCAGCACCAGCAGCAGGTAAGTACCGGTACTGTACTGATACCTGGGGTGGGGGGTGGTTTAACATCCCCCCCACCCCAAGGATCACCCTACCTCCCCACCCAGGGATCACCTACCTTGAGCTCCGGGCGGCGGTGGCGGCGGCGGTGGCGGTGGTCCAGAGACTTCAGCACTGGCTCTGGCTGCCGGCTTCAGCACGCTACTAGGCCTTCCGGGGAACTTCCGGAAGTTCTCCGGAAGGCCTAATAGCATGCTGAAACCGTCAGCCACAGCCAGCACTGAAGCCTCCGGACCACCGCCGCCCGGAGCTCAAGGTAGGTGATCCCTGGGTGGGGAGGTAGGGTGATCCCTGGGGTGGGGTGTATATTAAACCAACCACCCCCCACCCCAGGGATCAGTTCAGTACTGGTACCATAGGCTGCCTTACCTGCTGCTGGTGCAGACTCTGGGTCGCCGGTGGCGGCCCGGAGCCCACACTAGGGGACTTAGGGGAAACTTTTATTTTTTTAAAAATCCAGGCTGGGCAGGGTGGGGTGTGTGTGTGTGTCCTCCCTTCCGCCCTCACAGTCTGGGAGGGGGAGGGGGGAGGTTTTTGTTTTTTTCCATTGATTTCAATGGGGACAGTTCCCCATTGAAATCAATGGAAAAGATCCAGTACCGGTAAACTGGTATTAATCTGGTAAGCTGGGTTTTTTTAAATCCGGGAACCAGTAAAACCGGTACCCAGTATTTGCCCTGATGTCCCACCCCTATGTACACACCCATGCCCACCGTAAGGTCTAGGAAGATTAGCTCCAGGCACAGTCTGCACAAACACTACACAATTGCATTGTCATATAAACACTACAACAATAGCAAAGAGATTTAAGGAAATAATGAGCCTTCTGACTGAGTATTTAGCATGCTTGATAAGAAATTTGCAGGGGTGGTAAAATTTGTTGTAAGGGGGCGGGCAGGGAGGGTTTTCTTTTTACAGGGGTCTACAACTAGTTACAAGTTGTGGGGTATTTAGAAAAAAACAGACTGTTTTCCATAAAGAAGGGGATTGATTCTATGACTATTGCAAAATAAATTGGGAAATATTTTTCCTTTGTTTTTTTTTTCTTACTGCTTGTGCTCGCTACTCTATTTCTTTCTTCATAGCTCTGCATGAAAGAGGGGGTGATTTCAGACGTTACATGGTTAAATTCACCACAGTGAATCCCACCCAGGTGTGAATAGCTTCACTGTGGACTGTGGTGAGACGCGCAGCCCCAACAGATGTGACAGGGGTGGCACCACTGGCTAGGGCCAACCGGAGAGAACATGGGCCGAGGGAACCCAACAGACATGATGCAGTGGCGAGAACTACGGTGGGAGCCCCACAAGGTCACGTGGGCACCAACATGGCCGCCTGAGGGCAAACGAAGCCACAGATGGCAGAGGGCCCCACCCAGGGAAGGGAAACACGAAGGGAGGAGGTGGAAGGAGCTGCAGCATGACGAGAAGTGCACACACACAAACAAAGCAGCACACCCACACAAGAAAGGGGAGTGGACCACAGGGGCAGAGGGAGGCACACACCAGGGGGGGACAGGGAACCCCCCGTCCTGTTGGACACAGCCAGCCCACCAGGAAGGGGAGGGGGCAGGAGCCCAGTGGACAAGGGGAAGGGGAACCCAGCAGTCCAAGGAGACAGGAGGCAGCATAAGGCACAGTGAAGCACAACAGGCATTTATTGAGGACACAAGCGGCACCAGCCAGGTGCAGAGGCATACAGCGCAGGAATGTGCGGAGCCAGGGCGCGGGAGAAGGGGCAGCAGCAAGGGGGGCATGGGGTCCAGTCCGGGATGAGGGAAACCTGCACAACGGCCCACCATGGAGCCAGGGTCCGATGGAGAAGCACACCCAGTGCGCGAGTGGAGGCACCGGACGAAGTCATGGAAACCCCCCCACCCTCATGTGGGAGGAAGGGCATGGGCCCCCCCAGACACACTCTACAAGGCAGCCAGGGGGCCAGTTGAAGGCCGGGCCACGGTTGAGGGCCACCAAGGCGGGGGAGCAGCCCCAGCCCTGTGGAACAGGGTCCCCCAGGTCAGGTGGAGGAGAGCGGTGCGCAGGGGTGGGGGAGGCAGCTCATGGAGACTGAGGGCTGTCAGCGACACATCCACAGGAGGCCACATGGAAGGTTATGTGGTGGCGGCCACAGGTCCAAGGTGAGAGGGCGACAGGCAGGCGGGCGGAGCCGGGTCACAGAGGGTCCAGCCATCCCAAGGAGGCAGCAGGTGTTGGCACGAGAACCCAGGCCACAGGTGGAAGGAAGGCGCTAAGGAGGCAGCTGGATTTCAGATGGGTCCGGTGTGCCCTACACCCAGATGCAGGGGCTCCCATCGGGTGGAGGGGGTGGTAACGACAGCAGGTGCACATAGCGGGGCCATTGCCACCGTCTCAGCAGTACTCCACACCACAAGCCCCCCATCATGTCCGGTACGTGCACCGCAGGGAAGGGGGTGAACCCCAGCTCCTCACAGTGCATGCGGAAGTCACCAGCGCTCGTGACATAGCCAAAGCGCATCATACCAAAGCTCAGGCACAGATAGGCATCCAACTGGAGCACAGGCAGCGCTGAACGATCCACGAACTCCACAGGTCGCAAAGGGCCATGCTCAGACAGAGCCCCCAGAGCCTCAGAGCGGGACCTTGGGCTGAGATGCAGCTGCCATGGTACAGGTCTTGGAGGGTCTGAGCTGCAGCGACCGTGGGGGCAGCATGGGATGTGTGGCTGGGGGGCTGGACAGGCAGACAGGGGTTGCCAAGGCTGATGGATAATGGCAAGATGGGAGCAATGGGGCTGCTGTGGAAGGTTGCGAAGGGAGTGGGCAGCACACAGCTGCTGGCATGCAAGGCTGGACAGCCCCACGCATACACACCTGCAAGAGGAGATAGAAATGACAGCACGTGCACGCAGAGGGCGAAGCAGTGGCCCCAGGCCTGGGGGACCATCCAGGGTACCCTCTATGAGGGACCACAGCCAGCACCGGAGGGAGCGCAGCAGGGCCCCAGACCCCCCCCCCCCCATCGCCACCACCACTGGCTGATACCCCATGCAGGAGATGGAGCTGATGGCCCAACGGACAGGGGGTGTGAGGGCCACCGGTGCTCACCCATAGGCCCATGGGGGAGGGGAAGCGTGCACATATGTGGCACATGTGCATGTTCAGGGACAGAAGCGAGCGCACGGTTCTCCAGCCACGACCCCGACCAATGGAGCAGCCACACCCGCAGTGATGGATCGCGTCCAGCAGGGAGCTCGCCCTGCTACAGGCGGTTGCGGAGTGGTTCCGGGAGCACGTGGCGCTGCTGAGACTCATCACAGAAGAGCTGGACGGGATGCACGCAGAGCAGTGGTACATGGCCAGGGTGGGAGCGCTCATCCGTCACGCAGCTAGCAGGACCGAACGGCTCATATCCCTGGGGACAGCACGGCGACTCTGACTGGCCTACATGAATCCCAAGCGGGCCAGCTACGTTATATGGAAATAACTTCCAGACCTAGGTGTTCCTCCCATGTTCCTAGTTCTGATCCAGCTCCACCTGCAGATTCTGTAGCTTTAGTGACGGTACCTACCCATAAATTGACTTCAGATTGTTCCTGCGGGAAAGATTTGGAGGTAGTGGACATGGAGACCAACCCTCCCTGCGAAACTTCACCAGACCTTTTTGGTGTAGAGGAATTGGGGCCCCTTGTGGGAAAAAAGGGAGTCGCTTCAACCATGCCCTTGCAGGGTGAGCTGGTGGTACGGTTAGATTCACTGCATAAGCAGCTGAGTCTATTAAAAAAACATCAGGAACCCCCGAGGCGGAGGGGGGGTCCAGAGGCCCTGTATGATGAGGATAAATGGCTCCCCAGGCTACCCCCTTTGTCTAATCAATCAGTTGGGAGGGAGGCATGGGGAAGTCGGCCCCCGCAGAGAGCGTTGACTCCCGTGCGATCTAGTCCTAGACCCTATACCCGTGATATAAGGGGGCTTGATAATCAAATTTGTCCCTCCTCCCCCCAAATAGTGGATTCAATCAAGGAGGTGGCTTCTCCTCTTCTTATCCCACTAGTTGGTGAGGGAGC
>QEPC01000978.1:1744214-1754383 GCA_003113815.1 Sphenodon punctatus | reverse complement strand
CCTGGCAGAGTGGCTGCGGGAGTGGCTTGAGCCCCTGAGGACCAAAATGAGAGACCCCATTCCCGTGCCACAGTGGGTCGCCATTGCTGTGTGGGCCTTGGCCACCCCTGACTCCTGCCGGTCCATTGCCCAGCACTTTGGGGTGGGGCTCACAACTGTGGCATGCCTGGTGCGGGACTTCTGTGAGGCAGTGGAGGGGGTGCTCATGGAGCGCGTTACCCAGCTGGTTGATCAGGACACCGTTATGGCGGGTTTCTGGGACCTGGGCTTCCCCAATTGCCTGGGGGCGATCGATGGCACCCATATAGTGATCCGGTGGCCCCCAGATGATGATGTGGCTGAGTACATGAACCGGCACGGGTACCACTCGTTACAGCTGCAGGGCCTGGTGGACCATCGGGGCGCTTCATGGACATATTCACCAGGCACTCGGGCCACAGCCACAACGCATGCATCCTCACCATCTCCCCGCTGTTTGCCCGCATGTACAGGGGGGACTTTGCAGACATGCGAATGACCCAGATAGAGGGGGTGATGATGCCCCCATGCATCATTGGCAACCCAGAATATCCCCTGAAGCGATGGCTGATGAAGGCATTCCCAGTGCCCGTCACCCCAGCTCAGCAGCGGTACAACACCTGCCTCAACACAGCTCACACCGTGGTCAAGAGGTCCTTCGGGTCCCTCAAGCAGCGTTGGCGATGTCTATCCAGCCAGCTGGAGTATACGGCAGAGACCTCCTCCCTTGTCCTTGGAGCCTACTGTGTCCTCCACAACATATGCGAGTCTGACGGGGCTGCTCTGGATAATCCCCCCTCACACCACCTGCCTGACCCGGTACCGCTGTATACTTACGTGTCCAACCCCCACGAGTACCGCTATGCTAAGCGCATCAGGGCAGCGCTGGCTCATCGCGTTGAGTGCCTGGCCCATCCCTGATGCCCCTGTCGCCTGGACCCTCCCAACCAGACCTGCACCACGACCGCATCCACACCGATGCTGATGTAGCCCTATACCTGCATGAAATAAAGCACTTGTACGGATTTAGGTGTGCCACTGATGATTTATTGTGCTCCCCCAGTCCTGCACAATACCCCGTTACACCCGTGTGCCCTTGTGCCCATCCCCCCTCCCCCCTCCCTCAGTGGTGCCGGATGCCCCCTCCCTTCCCCATCCCCTATGCTGCCCTGCCCCCTTCCCCCTTCCCCTGGTGCCCCTTGGCAGGCCCCTCACCTGGGCAACCGGGATGACCGAGGCTACCAACCCCCCCTCGTCTGAGGTGGAGGAGGAGGTTCTGTCAGCCACCTGGGCTGGGAGGTCTGCCCCTACCCCCTGTCCAATGCCCCTGAGGGTCCCCTGCCCCTCCCCCCTGTGCTGCCTGCTGCCGTATCAGGGCCTGGCAGACCTGCTGCTGGCATCTCAGATGTCGGGGAATGGGTCCCTGGATCCACGGTCCCTGATGCTGTTGGGGTGGCGGGGGTGGCGGTGATAGCAGGGCCTGTTTTGCGGCCAGTGGGGGTGGAGGGGGCATGTGTCTGGGCACTGGTTCGGCACCCGGCGGGGCTACTGCCATGATGAAGGCACTCAGGGCCCCTGCCTGCAGGAGGAGGGATGTGCCCTGCTTGAGCGAGCCTGGAGTGTCACCAGTTGTCGGTTCATGTCCCGCCTCAGCAGCCGCCGGTCCTTCCTCATCTCTGCCACCAGAGCCTGGTCCCTCCCCTCCACCTGTTGCAGTGGCCTCGTTATCCCCTCCTCCAGCTGGTTTACAGCCACCAGCATCTCCTCCGTCTGGCATGTGCTGGTTGCCACTAGCTCCTGCGCGTGGTCCTGCCTCCACCTGCGTGCCCGTGCTCAGTACTCCCACATCCTCTGGACCAGCGGAATTGGCGGCCCCTGGCCACGGCCCTCCCGTGCTCGGTGTGGCTCTGTGGAGTGATATAGGGGTCAGTTCATCATGTGGGGTGCCATTCCCCAGCCCCCCTCCTGTCTCCACGCTCTGCACGCTCCTTCCTCCTGGCATGGGCACCACCTGCCTCCTGTGCTGCTCCCTCTACCTGTGCCCCATCCCTGCCTTTGGGGCTGTGGGGGACAGACAGCTGCCATCCCCTTCCACCTCCTTGCCCCCCCCTCCCATTGGGGTTCGTGCATGTGCCCTGCCCTGCCCTGCCCTTACCTCCTCCCTCGGTGTCCGTTCCCTCCGAGGCTGGGTGGTTTCTGGGGCTGGTGTCTGCCTGGTCTCCGGATCGTCAGCCCGTGAGGGTCAGGGTGATGGTCTCCTCCTCCCCCTCCCCCTCCTCGGAGTCTGCTGGGGAATGGGTGCCCTTGTTGGAGGTGAGGCTGGGGGGGTGTCGGCCGTGTGTGCCTGAGGTCCCTGACATCTCCTCTGTGGTGTTAGTGCCCTATACCAGGGCTTTCTCTGGGATCTCCGGCTGCAAGGGGGGTGTCCTCCTCTGCGGGCCGCTCCTCCTGGGCACCCCCTCCTACCGGGTGCTGGGCCACTATGGAGCCCTTGCGGTGCAGCACCCGGCTCAGCACGTCCATTTAGGGGGAGGCACATGTCGCCCGCCCAGAGCACCGGTTGTTGTCCATGATGTCCTTGAACCCCATTTTCAGTTCTTTTATTTTTGTCCGGCACTGTGTGGGCATTCTGTCATATTTGGCCTCCCCCATCTCCGTGGCTATCTGGGTGAACACCTGTTTGTTCCTGGCATTGACTGCCAGCTCGCTCTGCATCTCGGGTGTCACCCAGATGACAATTAGGTCATGGGTCTCCTGGGGCCCCCACTGACCCCCCCTTTGGTACCACCACCTGGGTGCCTGCCCCTCCACTGCCTCTTCCTCCTCCATGGCCGCCACCGCCTGGCCCTGGCTCCTTCCGGCCTCAGCGTCCTCGGGGGTGCGTGCCCCCTGCTGCTGCTGCTGCTGCTGCTGCTGCTGCACCTCCTCCTCACCCTCTCGCTCCATCCTCTGCTCGGTTTCCTCCACCCTCCTCTCCATCGCCCGCTCTGCCACGTTCCCCTACTGCTGCCTGCCCTTTAAATATCCCTCCGTGTGCCGCTTGTTGTCGGTTGGCTAGCAGCGACTCTGCGTGTTGTCACCATGGCCTGTGGTCATTTCCTTCCACCGTGGCCGGGGTTTTCCCTTCAGATGTTACTTTTCATTCACCCCTGCCGTGGTGAGCATTCACCACACTTCTCAACCTCCTCCCGCCCTGACCTCACAAAGCATAGTTAGGTTCACCCCGGCCCATGTTTGACTGTGGTGAACATCTGGATGCAGGCCAACAGATGTGCACGGCTCTTTCACCACTGCCCGTGTTTGTCTGAGGTTGACTGTGATGAATGCCAAAAACGTAACGTCTGAAATCACCTAGGGATTAAATACTTTTTTTTTCTTGAGAGGGTTAAGCCTGTCCCAGGAAATAGGGGATATTGGGTGTGTGGGGGTGTGTGTGTAAGTCATCTTCTGATTAAATATTTGGGGTTGTAGTGTTTCAAGCTACAAGCTCTTTGGGGGGGGGTGTTTCCGTATGATTGGGCTTCTGGCATGTGGCTAGGGGTGCCCCATTTATAGATGGGGGACAGAGGGGGCTTGAATAGCATGGTCTTATTCTACATTTGGTGTTTTTTTGTTTGTTTGTTTTTTCACTTTTATCTTTCAAGCTGTGTCCTAAGCACCGCTGGTTAAGAAATGTTTATCCTAAGATTTAAAAAAATGTTGGAGTGGTGCTGTGTGGGTGCCTGTTTTTAAAATGTTGATAGTTAGGGGTCAGCTTTCTTTAACTAGTGTGATCTGTGGTTAGGCCTAGGAGTGCAAGTTAGCTGGCTCTTATTTTTAAGGCTGTCTTTTTTAAAAAAAATGGCCAGACCTGTTACTCCTTATCATCCCCCCCACCTCCCATTTGCATGGTTAGCAATTACTGGTGGTGGTAGCTAGAGCAAGGGAGATATGGCAGAACAGACATCTCCACTATTCTAATTTTGGGGGGAGCTGGGGCTGTCTGGGGACAGAAGGGCAAATTAGTGAGAGCCCCTCCCCCCTTATTTTTTCTTTTTTTTTTTTCCAGATCAACAGTCACGTTCTGGGGGAATTATCAACTTAACCTTCAGAGAGCTGTTTGGAGATAGCGAAAGTGATGGTAGGCCTCTTTTTTTCTCTTATTAAGCAGGGATTTTTTCTATGCAATATGGGCAGGGGTATTAACCGCTCGCTGCTCTCATTTCCTTTTCTTTTTTGCAGACGAGGCAATGCCGGCAAACCCTTCCCCAGCCTAAAAGATTGTCTGACGTTCTTAAAAATATAATGCTGAAACAGAGCAGGAGGCTGGTGAGTAAAAAATAAAATAAAATGAAAGGAGATTTGCGTGTGTGTGTTACATGTGTGGCTAGGTGGGAAACACATGTTCCCGTTGTGCACTTTGTGCATGGAGACCATTGTCATGAAAGAACATAGAGTCACACATGTGTGATGCTGGCCAAGCCTTGGAACTTTTATAAGCTAACTGGCGGGGTTAATTGTTTCTGCTCCCCACTTAGGCACTTAAATCAGTTACATGTATACTCGGCCCAAACATTGATGCTGGAAAAGAGCATGGGAAAGCAAAGACTTGGACTAGGAGACCTTCCCGCTCCCCCCTTCCCGATTTCCTGATTTGTTGGCCACGGGCACCGTTGTGCTGACTGGGAGGGAAACAGTGGGAGCCTGAGCCTGACCCCGGAGAGATCCCACAAGCCCTAAACTCCACCATGAGACTAATTGACAGACACTGCATCCAGCTGAGAGTGGGGAGGAGCCACGCTGCCGGGAAACGTTAAAATCATCACGCCACGTGGAGTGCAAATATAGAAAAGGGGGGATCCTTTGTTATACCTTCAGGTTTGTTGATCACTTTAGGAGCCACTAGTTCTGCAATCCAAGAGGATCATGATTTTGGTGATACTCAGCAGATAGACGAGACAGAGATCCTTTTTGGAGGGAACACAGAAAAGGGAGGGTCTTGTGATACTTGTAAGGGACCTAGTAGCAAGTTGAGAACTACAGTTCCTGGATCCCATGGGATACAGGCCCAGGTCCACGGGCTTTCCCAGCAGGTAGAATCACTTAAGGCACATATCGAGGGGCTTGATAACAAACTCCAGGTTATCCAGCAGCAGTTGACCAGGGTTTGGGACTGTGTAAACGAGCTTAGAGGGAATAGGACAGGGATGGCTCCCAGAGAGTGGACCGGATGTGCCAACCAGCTTCCTTGCATGACCTAGTTCACTCCAGGCCCCCAGCTTCTAAAGTAATTGAGGATCGAGTGTTTACCCCAATGGCTAATGCCATGGTTTTTACAGTTTTTCCTTTGTGGTCTAGACTATTTCCCTCTTGGGATTCTAAATTTTGGATCGCCCACCATGTTTCTAGCATTTTGGGCTGTTCCTCTGTGCCTTCCCATATAATCCGTTTTTTTCATCTGCCAGATAGGGGAGGTGTTCAGCAAATAGTTATCCATTTTCGTACGCCAGACACAGTGAAATGGCTTTTTTCTAATGCCCATCCCTTTCGTTTCTGAGGGGTTTATATGGCTAATGTTTATGCAAAGAGGGGAATTGCTCCATTGTTGCCACGAGTCTCATTGACTAAATTGGTGCCTTGTGATGGAAAGTCTAATTTGACCCAGTTGCATAGGGGAAAGTTAGGTTCCCCAGGGGACATTTCAGATATTAACAGACCCAAAGATGGGGCCCAGGTTGAAGCTATTGCGGTTTCACCTGACCCAGTTTTGTCTCTTGGGTCGAAGGACACTGAGGCCGCGACCTCTCCTAAGTTGGGTTATGCTTTGCCTAGAGCTGATAGATCCCCCTCTTTGGGGGCAGCTCCCCAGGCCACCTTAAGAACTCAAGCCACAAGTCTAGCTGTAGCTCAGGTCCCTGTGGTATATCCACTCTCAAAAGCTTTTTCATCTGTGTTGCAGACATCCCAGCCTCAATGCCCAATTGTTTGAGCCCTGGGTTGGATAATCATGGTTCTGTGAAAAAAGGATGGGGTTCCCTTCCAAAGGGGCTTCGATTCTTGACGAGCTTATGGCAGTCAATGCTATATATAGGTTGACAGTACAAGGTTTTACGGGATGATACTAATTGGTTATGTTGTCATTAGAACTACCCCTATTGTCATATGTGGTAATTTTAAGTTAAGAGGTCCATGTTATTGTCTAGGTTTTAGTATTAGTTAAATTTATTTTTAAGATTTTACTTTTAGGGCCCTAGGTTTTGTCATTCCAGGGCTTATGTATTCTTGTATTGTGGTTTCTATGTCGTTTGTTTAAGCAATGGCCTACGGCTACGCTGAAATAAATTTGAATTTGAATTTGAATTTGTTACATGTATAGTTAATACATGCGCGCTGTTTATTGTGATTGGCTGACATGTAGGAGCAGCCTAATGGGGAAGTAATAAGGAATTTTTATTTGTATAACGGCTAGGAATTTGGTTGGATGTAAGCGGCAGGCAGTTTTATTTATTGTATAATTGGTTATACTTTTTTTTACCTGATTATTGACTGACTTTAGTAGTCTTATTTTAGAGGTTAGAAAGCTTTTGTTTTCCCTGACTGTGGGGGGTAGCCCTATGTGTCAGTGGAAGGGATAGATACCTATTACTCTTTTTTGTATTTGTTTATGCTTCTCTTGTTTTTCTTCCCTTTTTATGTTCTTGTTGTATATGTTGGCAATGACCTAAGGTCATGTCTTTTGAATAAACAAAACTAAACTAAACTAAAAAACATTTAATCCCCCTTTCATGCAGAGCTATGAAGAAAAAAATAGAGTAGCGAGCACAAGCAGTAAGGAACCCCCCCAAAGGAAAAACAGTTTTTAAAAGCAAAAATATTTCCCCATTTATTTTGTAATAGCCATAGATTCAATTCCTTTCTTTATGGAAAACACTCTGTTTTTTTCTAAATACCCCACAACCTATAACTAGTTGTAGACCCCTGTAAAAAGAAAACCCTCCCTGCCCACCCCCTTACAACGAATTTTACCACCCCTGCAAATTTCTTATCAAGCGTGCTAAATACTCAGTCAGAAGGCTCATTATTTCCTTAGATCTCTTTGCTATTGTGTAGTGTTTATATGACAACACAATTGTGTGGTGTTTGTGCAGACTCTGCCTGGAGCTCATCTTCCTAGACCTTATGGTGGGCATGGGTGTGTACATACACATTTATACACATGAGCTAATGTGTATCCCACACTTTTTGTGGGATGCGGGGTGTTTACCCATTCTCTGACTAACCAATGGATGTGAGGACAGTTATCCATCTCTGGACAACACCCCTCCATCTCTGATGCAGATTTCATTCAATGGAAGTTGACCCATACCTTCTCTGACTAACCAATGGGGCACGCTGGCAGGGAGGCATAGGCTGGCTCATTCTACCTACCCCATCTCTGGTTAACCAATGGGGTGTGAGCTGGCTGTGGGTTTCCATTCTCAATGCAAATTCCAATTACATCTCCTATGTAGATTTCAGGCCCATGGGAAGATGGGGCAATCCTATTCTCCCACATTGAGTTTCAATGGGGGTCCTAATAAGCCCTTGATAAGAAAACACCCAATGCAACATCTGTCTGGTTTCACCCTGTTTTGAGGGGGGAAATGCATCCTGGAGACATATGCATTAGATTTTCAAAAGGTGCTTTTATTGACAAAATAGAGAGCCATTGGCATCCATGATAAGAACACACCCATTGCAACATCTGTGTGGTTTCACCCCTGTTTTGAGAAACTGCTGCAGGAAAGAAAAAAAAATGCAGCTTCGACACACAGATTTTCAAAATGTAAGTTTTTTTATTTGCAAAATTATGCTATACTTTGCAGACACACATATATTTTTTCTTTAAAAAACCAGCTGTAATGCCTCTTTTAAAGTACGAGCTCTACAAGTGGAAAGTCGCAGTGGCGGAGCCCCTCTAAGACAGAGACTTAAACAACTTTTAGCTTTATTTACAGATTCTTGTAACTTTAGGATTACAGACGGCGGTTTTTAAAAAAAGATTTATAATGACGTTTTTTTATTATGGTCTGAACAAATTCTAATATGCGTTTATCCCCCTGCTTCATGAGACCATCCAACATGGTTTCTGGATCCTGGGAGGATTCAACTTTACAAAACAGCAATAGAGTCAGGTTAAAAGTGTCCTGTGTCATACAAAGACAGTTTAAAGAATAGGCTAGCATCATTTGAATGTGAAAGATAGATTGTAAGCATAGGTTATCACATATGAATTTAAGTTTTCTGTTCCTGTCCTCAGAAGTCCATGTCACACAATCGTGGGCCATTTGGCCTGGAGCGTTAAAAACACCCCCCTCACAATCAGAAAATAGTTTTTCTCTAAAACAATGTTTTAGAATTCCATAGACACACGCTCTCACTATAGATCTCATGGTTGATTTTTGTTTCGTTGGTTGAACGCGGTCTGTCTCATTCAGTTCCAGACCTAATTGTCTCTGCAGTGTAATATGTGGCTGTGTGTCCCCATCTTTCCTCTCAGGGCAATGGTACGTAGGGCCTTCCACTTTGTTTTCATCGTCAGACTCTGGAGGGCTTTCAAACATTTCCTAAAAGAAATGTTTAAAAGAACTATGAGTTAGCAGTCTTTTTACAAGGCATTGTTTTGTGACAGTCAATTCCATTACACCTCTAGACCCACAAAGCCCTTTTAATCACCCTGAAAATCTTTCTTACCTGTGAATTTTGAGCTGGGGTGGCTGTGTTGAGTGGGGGTATCCCTTCTTCTATCACCTCTGGAAAAACTAAAGACTCTGCAGGGCTGGGTAGTCCCATTTGGGCTTCTTCATCATAAACAGGAGTGCTAAAAAGAACCTTGGCCACAGGTTTGCTCTCAAAATCCTTGCTCTTTGAACTTGAAAAGTACCGTTTTCTGTATAACCGTCTCACTAACTCTGGAGGGTTAGTCAACTCTATAGGTCTCACAGGCATTGTATCAGCATGGAAAGCCATTTCAGTTTTTCCGTGTAAGTGGTAGTGATCGGCTCCCTGATCTCTGTATCAGAAAATGGCTCTCTGTGTCAGAAAATGTCTTCATAAAATAATAAAATAAAATAATAATAATAATAATAATAATACCCCTAGGGATGGGTATACAGCTCCACATACCTTTCTGATTGGTCACGGGTGGTGTGGTGAGTGGTTTGAGACCTCACATGACCCCCTTTGGTCAATTCCACTGTGCACACCCCCTTTCACACCCTAGGTCACACCCTAGGTCAGCAATGGGGCAGGTTAGAATGATGAAACCTTTGCTGATTGGTTCACCTCACACTCCTTGGAACCCTCACATTACCCTCTTTCTGCGACTCATCCTACCCCAGAAACCCCACCCCACTGGACCAATGTTCTCAAAAACAAAGTGGGTTAGGATGACGCAACATATGCTGAATGGTTAAGCTCAGTCAGCTGAGTTCATAGAGGGGTTACATGACCCACTATCTGCAATTCACCCTACCCCAAACCCCGCACCATAAAGTAGCTCCGATCCTCCTAAAACCCATGCCTACTGGTCCATCTCACTCTCCTGAGTTCATAGCGGCATTACATGGCCCTCTTGAAAGGACCTTGTGGGTTCAGGGAGCCTGGAACTTATGGTTCTAGCCATCCTGACCCATAAGCAGAGCCCCCAAAGTCAAGTGTAAGGACCATTCGGGTTCAGGGGGGTGGGAACAAAAGGTTCCCACCACCATGACCTGGAAGCATTACCCCCTTCTGCATCACTTCCTCCAACCCACATCACTTCCATCCCAAGGCGGAACTTCCGGGCCAGGAAACAGGTGGCTAGGGCAGGATTTTTGCTGACGTAGGATCCTATGTGACCTGTCAAACTGATATCAGTTTGAGGAATTGTAGCCCCCTTACTACTAACTAGTGGTGGGACCCCGGGCCCATTACCGGCTACCGGATTTACCGGTTACCGGTTCTAGGAAAACCGGATTCCCGGATTAAATCCGGTATACCGGTACCGGATTTAATTCATTGGTTTCAATGGGGCACTGTGTCCCCATTGAAACCAATGAAATATCCCTCCCCCTCCCCCTCCCAGGCTGCGCGGGTGGAAGGGGGGACACCCCCCACCCACCCTGCCCAGCCTGGCTTTTTGTTTAAAAAAA
>QEPC01000978.1:1712910-1739045 GCA_003113815.1 Sphenodon punctatus | reverse complement strand
GGGGATGTAGGTTTTGAAATCTTGAGATTTAATTGTTACTCTTGCGATATGTTTTTAAAATGTTGGCAATGTGATGCTTGTTTGTGATAAAATTGAGATTTTTGTGATAAAAATCACAATTGTGATAAAATTGAGATTTTATCCTAGCCCTGTCTTCTGATTTAACATTTCTCAGCATGACCTCCTTGTTATATAGTGGTTTATAAATTAACAGTACGTTTAACAGACTAGTTTAGTTTCTATAAATTTCAGTGCATCTTTGTCCCCTCTCTGGTCATGTGTGATCCTATGTTCCTTTTTGCGACTGTGGTCATTGGTGTGTCATCCTTCTCGCTTCTGTGTTAGCAGACAGACTTGTTGCTGGGAGCTGTTCTAAAGAACTAGCACTGCCGTTCCCAAAATTTGTATCAGTGTGACCCCAGGCAGCAAGAGACATGCATATTATATCTATGCACATCAGGACAGCAATCGAATCCACAGATGGCATGACCCTGCTTGGGAGTCCCAACCTGTCCCTGCCCTGAAGAGCTGACCTGACTAGGGGAAACAACTTATTTACAATGCAGTGCAGGGGAATCTACAGACACAGCATTCCCAATGTTCACCAAATGAATCCCTACTCACAGTGAATCTCCACAGTCCCCCAATGTCATCACTTCTCTCAAAGCAGGTGGGCTCCATCCCCTCATCCAAGCAGCATTTGATGGAGGCCAGTCCACTCACGCCTGCACCGATGATGGCCACTCTTTTCACCATGGCCTCCTGTAGTAGAGAATAGCGCAGAGTAGACTGGCTTAGACCAACAGCTGTTTCCACTTGGTTAGCAGCCTGCTCTGATACTGGAACCCAGAAATCTGAGATTCAGACACACTGAGTTACTGCTGCAGGAATGCCTGTCCTCCTTGGTTTTCCTCCCTGTGTCAGCCACACTGAAGCTGTCACTTTCTCTAGCCTCCCCAAGAGCACTTCTGCTTTCCCACTTGTTCAGCTTCTCCAAGTCCAGCCAGGTCTCTCGAGGGATGCAAGTGGATTTGGAGAGCAAGTGCTTCGCTTTCTCCCTGCTTACTTTTGAAGGCTTTGGAAATGTGGGAGGAGTTTCCCTTAAAGAGCAAAGTCCATGCACACAGTGTCTCTAGGCAGCCAATCCTCCTGCAGTGCCCTGCTGCTTAGCACTCAATACAAAGCATGGGCCATGAACAAATGTCCCAGGAGCTGAAATGGAAGCAGGGTCTGGGAGATAAGAGGAAGGAGAGTGACTGGAATAAGTAACATTATCCCCAGACACACCAGTGGGGCTAGATTGCCCTGAAAGCTGTTCTGGTACTTTCTCCAGCCCTACATCACTGCAGGTTGAACACTCTTTCTCCCTGTTGACCAGTGGATAGCAGGAATGCAGTACATGCTGTATGGGGGGGTTGAGAAGTGTACCCTAGGGCTGCACCACTGAGGCAAACCCCTAGCCCATTGGCAGCACAGCATCATTGCCTGGTTTGCAAGCACAGGCACCAGAACTTTCTAGAAATGTGTTAGGAGAGGGACAAAGCCCAGTGATGAGGGGTAATGGGGAATCAAACTTCCTCCTTACCCCACACCCAACTCTCTCTCTCCTGGAGCCAATAATAACAGCTGTATTCCCTACTGTAGTGTCCCCTGACTGGGACACGGGAAACTCAGCTGGGCTTCCTGTCTGGGACTGCAGGCAGAATCAGGCAGAGGGACTAAGAGGGACCCCCCTTGTGGGAAATCTGGTCACTTCAAATGTGACCATTAATGGATTGCATGTACCTTGAAGAATGGTATGGCGAAAAACTTCCAGAGAACCCTAGGGTGGGAAAACCCCTAACCCCAGTGTGGGTAGAAGGGCAGGAATACATGGCTTTGGTACTGATGACAAAGTTAAAACATATCCAACTTGTTTGGTATAGATTTCTGCAGCTGGTCCCACGGTTCGTAAACAAGTGGGAGTGGTGCCAGCCCTAGTGAACTCCGTAGTGCTAGGAAGGGACTGGGGTCTGTTAGCCCCTTTCCTGCATACACCAGAAACTTCTGTAGAATAGGAGGCTGGCGGCTAGGGAGCACGTGGCTTTCCTCAAAATGAGAATCAGTATGATGACCTTCCAGCACCGCAGAGGCTATCAAAAGAAAATGCCTCGGGCTACACGGCTTTGCCCCCTATGCCCTCTGGGGGAGGTTGACACCCTGGAGCACATGTTCTATCAATGTCCCGCCCTAGTGGGTCCCAGACGTAAATATCTGGGGATGATTAGCACGGGCCAAGTTTTTGCTTTAAAAGGTGTGCAGCGCTTGCTTAACCCAATCGACTCAGAACAAGCCAGGGCAGTTGCAAGATCTGGCCTCGCAATTCAAGGTATCAGCAGTCCCTTTTCCCCATCCCACTGAGAGTAGAGAGGTGGCAGGCGGTAACTGTGGCGATAGAGAATATAGGAGGAGGAGGAGGGGACGGGCATATTATGTTATTTTGTATTTTATTAGTATTTACAAATTAGTGTGCTGCTCTTGTGGGCATGTGCCTGATGAGTGGCGCAGTAAAGGTTTGATTTTATATGCTGTAGTTCGCTTTATGGGGGTTCTCCCCCGAATTGTGTTTGTTTGTTGGCTGGGATATCCAGTCTATATTTTATGTATGTACTCCACCATCCCAGGTGGGTTTTTAAGGAAATTTGTAAGGGACTTGGCCTAAACAAATAAATACTTGATAGGAGGCCGGCCCATCCCAACCAACCGAGGCAGCTAGTTCCAACTGGAAAGGATCGGAGATACAACTGGAAAGTAGTTGGAAGGTAAGGGGTTTTGATTTCATTCACGTACAGTATATTGACCCTTCCTTACGACATGCCTATGAACAACTGGCAGTCATAAATGGAGTAGCCAGAGACCCACCCAAACCACCTGTCCTCACTTTGAGCTTATGGAGGATCATCACCTAGATAGAATCAAGAAAGATCCCACAGCAGGGGAAGAAAGGCAACAACTCCTTGTCCCTCAGGCTGTGAGAGAGGAATTGTTAAAAATAGCTCATGATGTCCCATATGCAGTCCACCTAGGAATGGAAGAAAACTCTGAGTGGTTAGTACAGCAGTTCTATTGGCCAGGGGTTAGGGAGGTAGTATGGCGATATTGTGCCTCTTGCCCTGATTGTCAACTGATAAACAGTAAGAAGGTAGTGCCAGCACCCCTTATTCCATTACCTCTGGTAGGAAGGCCCTTTGAGAGATTAGGGGTCAATATTACAATTACATCTGGTATGACGGCTGTGGCCGTATGTTTCGGACTTGGATCTGGCCACCATCATCCATGCCTTTATCACCTCTAGACTAGACTACTGCAATGCACTCTATGTGGGGCTGCCCTTGGGGACGATCTGGAGGTTGCAGCTGGTGCCATCTCTTAACGGGGATGGGTCACCGTGAGCACATTACACTGGTGCTCTGTTCTCTGCACTGGCTGCCTATTATCTTCTGGGCTCAATTCAAGATCTCTGCACTGACTGCCAATAGTCTTCTGGGCTTGATTCAAAGTGTTGGTTTTGACCTATAAAGCCTTACACAGCCTGGGCCCTGCCTAATTGCGAGATCGCCTCACCCCTGGGTTCTAGACTGGCCCCTGCGGTCATCTGGGGGCACCGTGTTGGAGGTCCCCCGGGTTTCCCGGGGGGTCATGAAGAATAGGGCATTCTCAGTGGCTGCACCATGCCTTTGGAACGCCCTCCCAGCCTTTTGTAGGAACTGTAAGACCTGGCTGTTCCGTCAGATGTTTGGCGAGGGAGAGGGGTTGGGGGCGGGGGGGGGAGATTGATGAGGGTGGAGGTGGGTTTGTTCCTCTTTTTACTATTATTGTTATTGAATTATTAGATTATTTTATGATGATGTTTTAATCTGTTTTATAATATTTTATATTTGTACTTATTGGGTGTTGTTAGCCGCTCTGGGCTGCCTGTGGCAGGAGGGGCGAGGTATAAAATACTTAAATAATTAAAATAAATAAACAAACAAATAAATAAATAAATAAATAAAGTGCTGGTAATGACCTATAAAGCCCTAAACAGCCTGGGCCCAGCTTACCTGTGGGACTGCTTCAGGCCCCAGATTGCATTGTAGCCCCTGCGATTGGCTGGGGGCACCCAACTCGAAGTCCCCTGGGTTTCCTGGGTGGCGATGATGGGGAGGGCATTATTGGTGACTATTCCTAAGCTGTGGAACTCCCGACGGAGGCCCGCCTGGCCCCAGACCTCCCCTCTTTCCGTAGACAGTGTAAGACCTGGCTGTTCCACTGGGCCCTTGGAGAGGGAGAGGGGTAGGGTGGGGTGGGGTGGATTGGGGATGGGAATTCTGCCCTTTTAGTTCTTTTTATCCTTTTAAATGTTTTAAATTATATTTTATATGTGTTTTATTAATGTCTGTAAGCTGCCCTGAGCTGCTCTCGAGCAGGAGGGGGTGGGGTATAAAACTAGTAAAATAAATAAATAAATAAAAATATAGTAGGCCCCTTAAAAAAATCCTCAGTTGGCCACAGGTATATTCTGGTGGCAGCTGATTATGTTACCAGATATCCCGAAGCAGTAGCCTTATGTTCAGCCAAGGCTACCATAGTAGCAAGAGAATTATGGAAGATGTTTGCCCAGGTAGGGTTATCCCAGACGATCCTGACTGACCAGGAAATTAATTTTATAGGGAAAGTCATGAAACAGCTGTGCAGGCTCCTGAAGGTGCAAACCATCAATACATCTGTCTATCACCCACACATGGATAGTGTGGTGGAGAGATTCAACTAAACCTTAAAGGGAATGCTATGCAAATTAGTGAGGGAGAAGTCCTGAATATGGCATCTGTGACCATTGTTAATGTTCACATATAAGGAAGTTCCACAGGCTTCCCTAGGCTTCTCACCGTGGTTTACGAGACCTAATGAAAGAAGGCTAGGAAGAACAGAAGACTACTCAAACCAATGTGGTCCAATAGGTATCACAGATGCAAGACAAACTTAAACGAATTATTATCTTTGCCCAAGAAAATTTGACATCAACGCAAGTCAAGCAAAAATCCTGGTATGACAAACAAGCCAAAGTACGAGAATTGCAGTTGGGACAAAGGGTGTTGGTTCTCTTACCAACCTCAGAATCAAAGCTATTAGCCACCTGGCAAGGGCATTATGAGGTGGTCAAACAGATTGGGGAAGTTGATTAAGTACTACGGTAACCTGGATTAGAAACATATTGTATTAATCTTCTCAAGGAGTAGAAAGACCGAGACACCCCACAAGCAGAAGCACTAGTCGCAGATGATGCATCTGGTCAGAATATGACGGAATGCATTCAGGGCATCCGCATAGGGGAAGATCTGAAAAAACAGCAAGACCAATTATCCAGCCTATTAGCCAGGTTCCACCACGTATTCACTAGTAATCCCAGGTGTACTTTGTTGATGCATCCTGATATAATAACAGAACCCAGACAAGTATTTCATGAACACCTCGATGTAATCCTTTCCATCGATGGAAAACAATTGAGAATGGGGTACGTACGTAGTATACTTGCTTTAGGCATGGTCAAGGAATCAAATAGTGCTTGGTGAAGTCAACCTGTGCTGGTGGGAAACCGGATGGCTCTACAAGATTTTGTATCAACTTCAGAAAAGTAAATGCCATGTCTTGTTTTGATGTCACAGATGCCTCAGTTTCCCCAAATGGAAAAATACTTAGTGGTTCAAACCAGACATAATCTGACTTGAATATAGGGTACCAGTTTCCAATTTGAGGGTTAAACTGAGATTGCATATACTGTGTGGATAAGAGTAAACCCGTCTTAGTATGTATATGTAACAACAGTATATTTTAAAGGAGGAGGACTCAAGACAAAAAGAATGTATAAAAAACATATAGATTTACTTAAATTCAAATAAGCTTTCAGACAGTACAAAAAGGAAAACTCATTCAGTTACAAATATGAATATGACACAAAAGACATTTTAAAAACATACATTGTCCAAGTCAAAACCTTAAAGAAAAAGCTGTTTTCTATCCATCTAGCTGGCTCATTGTCATATTTACCAGTTCTCTAAGCCTGCATCTGCCTGGTTGAGAAGGCTTCAGGAATCCAAAAGCTTTCTAAAATTCTCCCTTCCAGGGCAGGCATATTTAAACTATAATTCTGCATGGTCCAGTGCCTTCTGAAATTAATAAGTGTCTACCCACTAACTTACTAGCCAAGGTTAAAAAGTCCAGTACAGGCACTCTTACCAGAAACTGAAAACACTAAAACTGATTAGTGAGAGAGATGGGTAAGGGGGAGGGATGAAATAGGGTGGGGGGGATTGATGGGTTTATTGTTTGTTTTAAGTTGTATGTATTTTTTTAATGCTTTTATATTGTATGCTGCCTCGAGCTGCCTTTGGCAGGAGGGGGCGGGATAAGAAATCTTTTATAATAATAATAATAAATAATGATAATAATAATAATAATTAATATCTTAGAATTCAATGGAAGACACACAAAAATTCTCCTGGTAGAAGCTGGTATGTTTAAAATACACACTAGCTAACTTCTCTCAAAATGCTTTATTTACTATATGAATTTCAGGTTAAGCCACTAACACACACAGATACAAAAGTAAAGCGGATTAAAACCAAAGAGAAAACTGGATAAGAAAACTGCTGGCTTTCAAACACAGGATTTCAACAGCAAGTCTCTCTCTTACACAGAATGGCTTTGCCAAACAGATGTCTTCACATTTTGAATCAGAGGTTTGCCAAACACATATTAAAATATATCAAAATACATGACATTGATATCTACCCAATGCCATGAGTGGACATGTTGATCAAACAGCTAGGGGAAGCTTGCTACCTGTCACATATCAACTTAAAGGGGTATTGGTAGCTCCCACTCACAGCTGCTGCTCAAGTAAAGACAGTCTTTGCTACCCACTTGGGTTTGTTCCATTTCCTACATATGCTGTTTGGGTTACATGGGGAGTCACAGGTTGGAGGTCCGCACCCCCACTTTACCGGGTTTGAGTGACTCAGTTTCCCTCATGTACAGCCCACTTGAACCAGTTTTTCTCTCTGGCCGATTCAAGCCTGCCGCAGGGACAACCCCTTTGTCACTCAAGGGCCCGATCCTTCCTGTTTACAGACTCTTTAATGTCTGGGTTCGCAAGAGCTTGAGAACTATTGTTGCTCACTTGTGTTCCAATGTTAGAAATAGACACTTCTTCATAAAGATAAGAAGTAAGTTTATTGATTACATAAGCAAGATAGTTGATACAGAGTGGTTACTAGAAATCAAAGGTAATTATAACGCATTCCTGATCTATACTGGTTGAGTTCCTAAATAAGCATCTTACCCTAAAAAGGTCCATAAGTTCTTCTCAGTCCTTGATGTAAGCGACTGGGTCTTCAGACTTAGAGTTGCTAGAGAGCAATGTCCTGTCTCGCAGTTCATGGTTCAGCTCAGCCCTCCTGGCTGCAAGATGGTGAGTGAGTTCTTTGATAGTCTCTCTCCCCTCTGGGGTACAACTCCTTATATCCCCAGGAGGAAACTCCTCGTATCTTCTCGAGGCTTCTAGAATTTCTTTTGTTGTTGCTATCATCTTTCTGTCTCTCTTGCATGTAGGCAATGGCTGCCTGCATTAGCATATAAATGTCTCTGGCCATCCATCTGGGGGGAATCAACAAAGTGTCTTTCCATTTCCTGGAATTCGGTCACGTGTCACCGTCCTGATTTGGGTTTTACAGTTCTCAATTGTAACATTACATACATGTGGAACATTTTGCTTTACATATTTACTAGACTTGTAGTCTACATGTAGGCCAGTATCACACGTGTGTGACCCTATGTTCCTCCATGACATGGGGTCGCAATAATGTTCTCCAACGGCTCATGGATAAACTACTAACCCTTCATGCGGACTATGCCGCTGCATATATCAATGATTTTGGGTGTCTTCAGACGTTATGCGATCACGGTCAACCACAGATAATCCCCTGTGGTGGCAGATGGTCATATAACGTGTGTTTGCTCGGCGCCAGATGTTCACCATGGTGAACCACCGGCGGTGAGTAAATTGACCACACTTTCAAGGATGGTCCTGGCACCATCTCTGAAAGCGTGGTTAATTGAACCATGATCCGGAATTGGCGATCAGTAACGTCTGTTACCGCCGCCGATTCCGGGCCATGGTCCAGACCCTGGGACGGAATCGGGCACAGTGGCCCTACTGGCCGCTGCGCCCGCCCATCTCCCAGAGGGCGGATGGCCTGGGGAGCATGGGGCTGCACGCTGCATCCCCCCTCCCCCGATTCCCCTCTGGGATGAGCCGGCTCATCTGTTGACCGGCCATTTTGATTCCGGCGGGGAATCAAAAGGTGATTCCATGCCGGGGCCAGTGGGCACCCCATCACATCTGAAATCACCCATAATCATCTTTAGCTCATCCTCAGAAAAGCACTTTAACCACCTAGTGCAAATAGCAACTGTTGTATCAGAGGCACGACTGACAGACAACTCTGCCAAGTATTGGTTAGGCCTATGAGAAGTTACTTATTTGGGATATAGGGTGGGAAATGGACAAGTCCAGACCATATAGGATAAGATTCAAGCCTCGAGGGATTGGACACTGCCCAAAACCAAAGTGCAAGTACAGCAATTCTTAGGATTAGTTGAATATTATAGACATCATGTACATCATTTTGCCACCATAGCTGCCCCACTCATGGATGCAGTGCACAAAGGTTAACCAGTCATAAGTCAAGGGATGCCTCAGAGGACCCAAGTGTTCCACTCATTAAAACGCCATCTGTGATAAACTCTCACGTTATACAATCCCAATTTTAGTTGCCCCTTTTTGTTACAGACAGATGCTTTAGATATATTATCCCAAGACGTGTTTATTTATTTATTTATTTACATTTTTATCCCGCCCTTCCCTAAAGGTGGCTCAGGATGGCTTACAACATATATAAAAGATATAAGAAACAATCTATAAAAACAGTTAAAATACAAAAACAACTCCAGAGTCCCATAAAACCCACCCAGCACCACCTCCCCATTTCCCACATCCAACCCCCCACATTTTATTTTCCCAACCCACCCTCCCCACCCACCCCCAAACTTCTACACCATCCCCCACTCCCCTCCTCTGAAGGCCTGGGAGAACAGCCAAGTCTTGCAGGCCCGGCGGAAGGTCAACAGACTTGGGACCAGATGAGCTTCCTCCGGGAGGGAGTTCCATAATCGTAGCCTGGCCACCGAGAATGCCCTCTCCATTGTGACCTCCCATGTAGGGCTTTGTAGGCCAGGACCAAAACCTTGAATCTGGCTCAGTACGCTATAGGCAGTCAGTGCAGTGCGCGGAGCATGGGAGTAATATGTTTTTGTCGGCTTGTCCTCATAAGGAGATGAGACGCTGCATTCTGCACTAGCTGCAGCCTCTGAACCAGCGTCAAGGGAAGCCCCACATAGAGCGCGTTACAATAGTCCAGCCTTGAGGTGATGAATGCATGGATGAGGGTGGCCAGATCGGGTCTGGAAATATATGGACACAGCCTCCGCACCAAATACAGCTAGCAGAAGGTAGCCTTCACCATCATCTCCACCTGCCGATCTAGGCGGAAATCTGAGTCCAATAATACTCCCAGATTTAGAACATGCTGGGCTATAGAAAGGCAGACCCCCTGTACGAGGGGAGCTGACACCTCCCTCACCCTACCCACTGCCATCACCTCCATCTTATCAGGATTGAGCTTCAGTCTGCTTTGCTGTAACCAATCTGCCATGGCCTCCAAACATTGGGACAGCACTGAGACAGCAAGACCTGGGTCGGTTGAAAAAGAGAGGTAAAGCTGGGTGTCATCAGTGTATTGGTGGCAGCGCACACCAAACCCTCTCACGATCTCCCCCAAGGGCTGCATATATACATTAAACAATAATGGAGACAAGATCGAACCTTGCAGAACACCACAGGTTAGGGCCCAGGGGCTAGATGTTTCTGCCCCCAGTACCACCCACTGGCTTCTCCCTGAGAGGAATGATTGGAACCATCCAAGGAATGGGATGATTGGAACCATCCCATCCAGACCCCCAGGGCTCGCAATTGTCTCAACAGCAGCCCATGGTACACTGTGTCAAAAGCGGCCGAGAGATCTAGCAGGACCAGAAGTGTTGAATGTCTTGCATCCATCTCCTGGTGGAGATCATCCACCAAGGCCACCAACGCCATCTCTGTACCATAGCAGTGGCGGAACCCTGATTGAAATGGGTTGAGGAAACCAACACTGTCAAGATGAATGGACAGTGGCACTGCAGCTCCAGGCTCAAGAACCTTCCCTAAAAAGGGAAGGTTAGAGACAGGTTGGTAGCTGGCGAGTGCGTCCACATCCAAGGATGGCTTCTTCAGCAGGGGGTGCACCATGGCCTCCTTGAGACCGGGGGGGCAATCTCCCATGTCGAAGGGACGCATTGATTACCCTCGCCATCACCATCCCCAATGTCTCCCTGGAGGCTTTCACCAACCAGGATGGGCATGGATCTAATTCACAACTGGTGGCTCTCACAGACCCCAGGACATCCACAGCATCGACTGGCATCACTTCCTGAAACTCAGCCCCAAAAGATGCACCAGATGGGGCCTCCATCACCTCACCGTATTATTGGGATACTATGCCTGAAGCGTTGTATACAGCACTGTATTATCCCAAGTCATTAGGCACTGTATTATCCCAAGTCATAGAATGAGAAGAACACCTAATTGTATATATCAGTCAAAAATTAAGCCAACAAGAATGTATGTCACCCTAGAGAAAGAAGCCTTAGCAATCCATTGGGCCATTGTGTCCTTAAGTTATACTTGGCTGGAGCACATTTCCTTTTGGTCACTGATCATGCCCCATTACAATGGTTGACCTGAGCAAAAGACTCCAACCCTTGCCTTAGGCAGTCGTATTTGGTGCTGCAACCTTTCTTTTTCAATGTACAGCATAGGCCAAGACACCATCATATTAATGCTGATTTCTTTTCCTGACAGGGTGATGACACCCTGGTTCCCAAGTGGCCCTGAAACATCATCTCGTTGGGGGTGGGGTGACAGACAGGGAATCCTGGTCTGAGACTCCACAAGGCCCTCCAGGATTTACCTGGAGTTGAAAGAAGGCACGCTGAGGACCCAGTGATGACAGCTGGGACTCGCATGTAGTGCCAGTAGTTGTGCTGATGTCATCAGTGGGTGCAGGGTTCAGCCCTGGATGAGTACAGGGCAGCCAACTGCAGGGGGCAGGATGAGTCCTAAAAGAGGTCCCTTGGCAAGGAGCCGAGAAGGACGGCCGGGACTCCAGACAGGACTCTGAAGCCCAGGACACTCCAGTCCAGGATTGGGCAGCTCCAGACCCTGATTGGGGCACCGAACTTTAAGAGAGACCCCATAATGGAATGGGACCTCCCTTACTTTGTGTTTACTTATTCCCTGGGAAGGAGGGATTAGTGATGAGCTATGGTCTGGGGCAGTGAAACTATCTGGGGGAATCAGAAGCAGTACCTCCCCTGCACCACAAAAGGGTCCCACCTGAAAGCAAGGGAAGCCTTCCCCTCCCCCCCTCTGGTCAGACAAACAGGTGGCCAGGACATGTATAGGGCAGATATATCCCCTTTTTTATCTGACCCAGACCCGGTAGTCTCAGTGGTTACCTGATGTCTGGAGGCTGTGGTGGACTGGATGAGGGAGAGCCGACTCAGGCTGAATCTCAACAAAAATGGAGGTGATGCTAGTGGTGAAGGTGGTGGGTTTGGTGTCCGACATCATTGATGGGGTTGGCCCCCACTGGTTCCCTACGTTCAAAGTCTGGGAGTGCTCCTTGTTTCCCAGCTCCACCTAGATGCCCAGGTGGAGACTGTGGCTAGGAGTACGTTTACATCTGGTGTGGCGGCTTTGGCCATACATCTCAGACTCTGACCTAGCCACTATCATCCATGCTTTCATCACCTCAAGTCTGGACTATTGTAACGCACTCTATGTGGGGCTACCCACGGAGATGGTTCAGAGACTGCAGCTGGTGCAGAATGTGGCAGCCCATCCCCTTACAAGGACGGGCTGCCGGGAGCATATTACACTGGTGCTCCAGTCTCTGCACTGGTTCCCATAGTCTTCTGGACCTGATTCAAGGTGTTGATACTTACCTATATAGCCCTAGGCCTATCTACCTGCAGGACTGCCTCACCCCCCAGGCTCTGGCTTGGCCCCTGCGGTCGACCGGGAGCGCCTTTCTTGAAGTCCCCTGGGTATCCAGGGGGGCGACTATGGAAAAGGCGTTCTCGGTAGCCACACCAAGGCTGTGGAACTCCCTCCTGGCAGAGGCCTGGGTAGCCCTGGACCTCTCCTCCTTTCAATGTCAATGCAAGACCTGGCTGTTCTGCCAGGGTTTTGGTGAGGGAGATGGGTGAGTGTGGGGGGGGGGGGGTTTGAGGGTTAGGATGATGGAGATTGTCATATTTTTGTTTTATGTATGTTCTTTGACGTCCCCTTAGTAATGTTTTAACTATTATATTTATATTATTGTGATTTTATATTTTAATTTTTTATAAATTGTTAGCTGCCCCGAGCTGCTTTGGCAGGAGGGGCAGGGTATAAAGTGCTTAAGTAAAATAAAATATCACACTCTCCAACTCAAAAATACTTCTACCCTTTCAAATGCATTACAGGCAATTAGGTAATGCAGGAACTTCATAGAAGTCTGTAAACCTAAACATTAGGATGGGACTCTGGGCAAAATTTCAGTTTCGGTCAATTTCAGTTCCCATGTATTTTGGTTCTTTTTTTGTTTTGATACTATCGGATCTTTTACATTGATTTTTGTAACGGATTTTTAACTATGCAGTTTTTCAATGGGGGACAAATCGCAGTGTTAAAAATCCGGTACAAAAGTCAATGCAAAAGATCCGATAGTACTGAAACCAAAAATAACCAAAATTTCGGATTAATCCGAAATGGCAATTTTCGGGTACTTTCAGTTTTATCCGAAACCGAAATTCTCATCCCTACTAACCATCATAACCCAAGTTATGGATTTTTCGTTATCTTCAGCCTGTCTATTTTTGCCATCAATATCTGTAGAATGTATGGTCTCATATTACTTCCTACCTAGTGTTGAGCTCCTCAGAAACCATAGGAAGACTATCAATGGTAATCTAAGAAGTAACCAGTAACTTATCTGGATGTTTCATGAGAACCCTCTAAAGGTTTAGTTTGCATGGCAGAATCACAAAAACCCTCCGTAACCTTCATTATGGTTCCCAGAGCCTGTTTGAGCTGCTCCACCTCACACCATAAACCTCCCAACATAAAATGGAAACCCATGAGCAGTTCTTTGATCTCCAGTAACTCTTTCATGCATAAGCAAAACATGGAAGAAAAAAAATAGATTTTTATTCCCCGAATCTACATCCCCACTCAAAAAGCCCTGCTTTGTTTGTAAGGCTATTAAGTCCATCATCATTTTGCTCTTCCATTTGCTGAGGTAATGTCTGCTGACACAATCTCTTGGCTGGAAACTGAGGAGGACTCGCAGATGAAGGGGTCACTGTGGAAACCTGAGAAGACTTAATAAATATCCATTAATTTAGTCTGTTTGTTATTACAACTTTCCAGATTGACACCCAGTGTCTAAATCCAAGATCTCTGCTTCCTGCTCCAGAAGGGGACTAGGAGTCTCATCCTCCCACTCAGTCACCACTCACTTTTCCTGAATGAAGCAGCATGGTTCAAGATACACTTTAAACAAATGCTCCACCAAGTACATACCTTTGATTCACACTCCGTTTTCAATGAGAGTTTCAAGGAGAGCTGTCAAAAGAACCTGGCAGCACTTTCCCATCACTGCCAGAACAGCCAGAATCCTTTGGCAATGACCTTCGATTGCTACCTTCAGGCAGCCTGTCCTCCTTGATTACCTGCTGGGGGTGGGGAGGAAACTAAACTAGTCCCAGGTGAAACTAATAGCAGCTTCAACCACATTCTGCAGGCAACGCTCCCTTCACCAACCCTTGCCCATCCCACTTTTGCATCTCCACAGCCCCAGGGGGGCATGTGGGGTAGACACAGGGTTTGGGATTGGCCCTGTGGCAGCTCTGTTCAGCTCGTGAAAAATAACAGCAAATGGTGAAAACAGCAGAAAATCTGGTAAGTTTCGGAGCTGTGAGAATTAAGGCTCTGATGGAAACAGCATTTGCCACAATTTGTTGTTAAATACCTGCTGGGGGTGGGGAGGAGGGACAATGGGGATTTGCCCCTAGACTGTGTATTTTCCTGTAGTGAGACTAGGGGAACAGGTTATTTATTCATCTGTGTTTGATGCCCGCTTTCAGATGACAACTGGAGTCCAGCTGCCATATCCGCTGCCCCACTGAACCTGAGTCCCCCTCCTCTATTGGAGCTGTGGCTTGGGGGGGGGGGGATTCACAGACCTTTGGGGTGGGGGTTAAACTGGCCTAGCACTGGTGCTTGCTTGGAAGGGGGTGGGGCAGGGGGCAGGGCTAGAGGTGGGGCTGGAGGCAGGGCCTGCTCACCTGGGTGGGGCTATACTAACTTTGGACTTCAGCCCCCCCCCCCCCCCCCAATCACTTCTGGACTGACCCTACCGGTTCTGGTTGCTGCTCCCTGCTCCTCCCTGGTTAGTGTCCCAATCAACAGTAGTCTGAAAAGAGAGTCTGAGGCCAGTGTCGGAGGCAAGCAAAAGAAACATGACAAGGTTAGGGCCAGTGCCAGGTCCAGCAATGGTGAAATGAGGGCTCCTGTAATCAGCATGATGTATGTAACAATGAACTGAAATGACTCAGTTAAGTTGAATTCACTTAGGATCTATTTTTACTGGGCCTGCTCTGCATGTCAGCACTTGCAGGTGCTGCTTCCTTGCTGCCTGCTTGTCTCCAACTGATGAAGCCTGCCTGTGCTCCCCCTGCGGCTCTGCTCCTTCCAGTGGCCCCTCCCAGGACTGTACCACTGGCCAAGTTTCTCTGTGACATCTCCCCCCCTTTTATTTTTAAAGTCCCCATATTTACATTATGTACAATATGTACAGTTTTAGAGATGGAAAACAGCCAGAGGTTGCTAGCACATGACTGCGGTGGAGTACCATCTTTACCATGGCCTCATTGCAGGACATAGTCCTGTAAGTGATTTGGGATTCTCAGGGGACACCCAGAACGTGATCTTCTTTCTTCTGCCTCTGCTGTCTACTGGGCTGGTGAATCAGGCTCCCTCATCTCTGTCTCTCTCGTCACTCTCGATCTGCTGCATGGAACTCTAGTCACTTTCCACTAGGTCGTTGGCTTCGTGTGGACTCTCACTCCTGTTGTCTGTGCCCTGAACGTTGCCTCACCCTGAGGTGATGTCGATTTCTGCATACAGTGCGACCTTCTTATGTCAATCACGTACTTGTGTGATCAAGTATTGTTAATAGCATGCAGCTATTTTGATGTGGCCCTGAGGTTTTGTATGTTTTAAATATGTGAAGAGGATTTTTTTATCCTGCTATGGCACTACCACTGATAGAGACGGAATTTTCTTGAATTTAAGCCCTCCCTAGGCATGTCCTAGAAAGTTGATACTGTGTCTTTATTATTATTATTATTATTATTATTATTAGCAAACATTTATATAGCACCAGCAGTGTACCTGGCACTTTACAAAGTAATAAAATAGACACGGTCCCTGCCCCTAGGGCTTACAATCTGAGAGACAGGAGCTGGGGGAGAGACTTAGGAAGGGGAACAGAGGGAGAGACAAGGGGTCTAACATTCATGAAGATGCGAGGTCTCAAGTGCACGTACTTGGCTTGGTTACGATGAGAATGACAGCAGGCAGGTCCATGTTGCAAGGATAAGGGTAAACCGATCGTAGGTATAGGAATAGTGGCTCAGCAGGATAAAGAGTCAGACAGAGCAGAGCGAAAGAGGTGAGTTTTAAGGAGAGATTTGAAGGTATGAAGGGAGGGGGCAAGGCGGATGTGGACAGGGAGGGAGTTCCAGGCATGGGGGGCAGCAAGTGAGAAGGGACGAAGGCGCTTAGGGGAGCAGGGAAGGCGTGGAAGGGTGAGAGAAGGGACAGAGGAGGAGCGAAGTGCACGGGCTGGAGTATGGAGGGCGATAAGTGCAGAGAGGTAGGGGGGAGCAAGGTTGTGAAGAGCTTTATAGGTGAAGACTAGGAGCTTGTGCAGGATTCGTTCAGGAAGGGGAAGCCAGTGAAGCGAAGAGAGGAGGGGCTGCACATGGTCGAAGCGACTGGCGAGGTAGATGACCCTGGCAGCAGAGTTTTGGACAGAGATGAGGGGAGAAAGGTGAGACCGGGGAAGGCCAGTGAGAAGGAGGTTACAGTAATTGAGGCGAGAGATGACCAGAGCATGAACAAGAGTTTTGGCAGACGAGACAGAGAGAAAAGGGCGAATCTTAGCAATGTTATGGAGGGAGAAGCGACAGGATTTAGCAACAGAGTCAATGTAGGGTTTAAAAGAAAGGGCTGAGTCAAAGATGAAGCCTAGGCTACGGGCTTGGGGGACAGGCAGGATGGTGACTCCATCAATAGTTATTGACAGTGAGGAAGGAGAGGAAGGATGAGGGGGGAAGATAAGGAGTTCAGTTTTAGCCATGTTGAGTTTGAGTTGACGTTGAGACATCCAGGTAGAGATGTCAGAGAGACAGTTGATGAGACGAGCTTGAACAGAGGGAGAGAGAGAGGGAGTAGAGAGATAGAGTTGAGTGTCATCAGCATAGAGGTGGTATTGGAAGCCATGGGAGGCAATGAGTTTGCCTAAGGATGAGGTATAGATCGAGAAGAGGAGAGGGCCAAGAACAGAGCCTTGAGGAACACCAACTGAGAGGGGGAAGGAGGAGGAGGCGGAGTTGGAGAGAGACACATTAAAGGAGCGGTCAGAGAGGTAGGAGGAGAACCAGTTATGGACAGAGCCACAAAAGCCAAGGGAGTGAAGGGAATCCAGCAAGAGTGAGTGGTCAACAGTATCGAAGGCAGCAGAGAGATCAAGGAGGACAAGAATGGAATAGAGACGTTTAGATTTAGCCACCAGAAGATCGTTGGTGATCTTAGCGAGAGCAGTTTCAGTAGAATGAAGGGGGCGGAAGCCAGATTGGAGGGGGTCAAGGGAGGAGTTGGAGGATAGGAAGTCAAGGCAGCGGGAGTAGACAACACGTTCAAGCAGCTTGGAAGCAAAAGGAAGGAGTGAGACAGGACGATAGCTAGAAGGGTCAGAGGGGTCAAGAGTGGACTTTTTGAGAATAGGAGAGACTGTGGCATGTTTGAAGGCAGAAGGGAAAGAGCCAGTAGAGAGGGAGAGGTTGATGATGTGCAGGAAGGAAGGGGCGACAGTGGGAGTAATGGAGGTGAGGAGGCGGGAAGGAATGGGATCAAGGGGGCAAGTGGAAGGGTTGGAGGAGGAGAGCAGAGAGGAGATTTCCTTAAGGGAGGCAGGGGAGAAGGAGGACATGAGAGAAGGAGGGGGAGGAGGGAGAGGGGTGGGAGTGGGAAGAGAGGAGTGGGAAGCGATGTCGAGGCGGATCTTGTCTATCTTGGAGGTGAAGAAGGAGGCAAGATCCTGAGCAGAAAGGGAAGAAGGAGGGGGAGGACAGGGAGGCTTGAGGAGGGAGTCAAAGGTAGAGAACAGGCGGCGAGGGTCCCGAGAACAGGACTCAATGCGGGAGGCATAGTAGTGTTGTCTAGCAAGGGAGATAGCAGAAGTAAGGGTGGAGAGACAGAATTTGAAGTGAAGGAAGTCAGCGTGAGAATGGGATTTGCGCCAGAGTCGTTCAGCAGCACGAGTGCAAGAACGGAGGTGGCGGATACTAGGGGTGAGCCAAGGACGGGGGTTGTGGGAGAAGGCAGGGCGGGAAGAGAGAGGGGCATGGGAGTCAAGTGTGGAGGAGAGAGAGGCGTTGAGAGCAGAGACAGCGGAGTCAGGGGAGGAGGAAGAGAAGACTGTAGGAAGAAGGGGAGAGAGAGAGGAGGCAAAGTCCAGGGGATCAATAGCTTGAAGGTCACGGAAGGGGCGTAGAGAAGGGGAAGAGGAGGGGGGACAGTGGGAAATGTTGAAAGAGGCAAGGAAGTGGTCTGATATAGGATGAGGATCGAAGGAGAGATCAGCGACAGAGCAGTTTCTAGAGAGGACAAGATCAAGAGAATGGCCATTAGTATGGGTGGGGGAGTTGGTCCAAAGGTGGAGGTTGAAGGAGGAGGCTAGGGAGAGGAAGCGAGAGACTGAGGGCTGAGATGGGTCATCAACATGAATGTTGAAGTCACCAAGGATGAGAGTGGGGATATCAACAGAGAGGAAGAAAGTGAGCCAGGACTCAAAGTCAGAAAGAAAGGAAGAGAGAGGACCAGGGGGACGGTAGATGACAGCAACACGTAGATGGAGGGGGGAGTAGAGGCGCACGGAGTGAGCCTCAAAGGTATGGAAGGAGAGAGAGGGGGGAGGAGAAATTGGTTGGAACTGACAGGATTTAGCAAGAAGGAGGCCCACCCCACCACCCCGTCCTTCAGGGCGGGGTTGGTGAGAGAAGGAGAGACCCCCACAGGAGAGGGTAGCAGGCGTGACAGAGTCCGAGGGAGTGATCCAAGTTTCAGTAAGGGCAAGGAGCTGGAGGGAGCGAGAGAGGAAAAGATCATGGATATAGGGAGCTTTACTGATAGATGAGCGACAGTTCCAGAGGGAGCAGAAAAATGGTAGTTGATGAGGGGGGAGGCAAGGAATAGGGATAAGATTGGGAGAAGGGGAGCGTCGTGGTAGGCTAGAGACAGGAGGAATAGGGATAAGATTGGGAGAAGGGGAGCATCGAGGAAGGCTAGAGACAGGAGTGGAAGGGGAGCAATGAGAGAAAGTAGCCAAGGGAGCAAAGGATGTATGGGGGAGGTTAGAGAGTGGTGATCGGTTGGGGGGAGGAAGAAGCTGGGAGGAGAAAAGTAGAGGAAGAAAAAGATGGACAGGAAGAGGAGAAGGAGAGGAGGGAAAGAAAAGGCGAGAAAATAGGGCAGACATGTTAGTGAGTAAGATAGGAGGGGGAAGTACAGTAGAAAAGAAATGGAGAAAAGTACCTGTAAGGCGCGCGCCTTTAGGCGCGCGCTTTTCGGCCCGCTGGTCGGTGGAGCTTGGGGCGGCAGGAAGGCCAAGCCCCAGGAGAGTCGTGGTGTCCTCGAGCGATGACAGCCGAGGATGCTGGGAGCGTATGTAGATGTGCTGCAACCTCACCAATCCTTTATATTATGTATGTAAAATGCTGTAACTTTCGCTTTTGAATTTAAGGGCTGATTTTGAATACAGGAGCTCGAATGTTTAGGTATTAAGTAGTCTTCCTACTTAAGTATTTTATAGGTATTTGTTTATATAGATTTGATTGATCTTTGTATTTATGAAAATGGTTGGATGAGTTTGTTTGTCTGTACATTTTGTGGCAATGACCAAAGGTCACACTTTTAATAAATCAAATCAACTTTTGATGCTGTACTCTGACCAGAACCATGATCTGGATTGCTTCTGCTCCCAGTAGTGGCTGGTGGTCTCACCCCTTCACCACCATAAACTTTAGGTTGTATTTTCTCCAATTTCTGGGATTTCTCAGGGTGAGGTTGCATTTACCCACCGTTTGGATGTTACTTTTTTTGTACATTAGCAAGTCCCTTCTTGTTTGCTTCATCACATGTTAGGTCTGAGTTCTTCCCAGGGAGTCATGTTGCAAGATGTGCCACTGTCTAGCTGGAAGCGAATTCTTCTGTCTCCTATCTGCATGGAGGCAAGGATGGCTGCCTGTTTTTTGGCCCCTATGACCCTCACGTGGTGAGTCTGACATTACAGTTATAGTCATGACGTTTGCCTCATCATCCTCACTATCTGATGCAGTGACTTCCTTTTCCTCTTGCATGAATTGCACTCTTTTCTCTCTTTTAGTTGCTCTGGGCACACTGCTGAAATGGTCGGGTTGTCCAAATGCAAGACACTTCTCTTTCACCATCTCATGTAGCCTCCCACAATAAGTGCACCGCCCACTGCACTATGGTTCTCTTGCTTCCTTTTAGTTTCGATATTGGGCTTTTTCTGCTGCACCCCATGCACTGTGTCTGCTGCCTGGGGCTAGGGTGGCCATACCTTCCCTTTAAAAGAGGACATTTATGAAAAATACATGATGCAGGGCTGCACTGGAACCAATGCAGCCTTGTAACATGTATTTTTCATAAGTGTCCTCTTTTAAAGGGGCAGTATGGCCACCATACCTCTGGCTCCAGGACTCTCAGTCTCTCTTTGGCAGCCTCTGCAGCTCGTGTCATGTCCAGACACATGGGCAGGGTTAGCTCCCCTTCTTGGAGCAGCTGCTCCCTTAACTGACTGTCCTCAGTGCCGCACACTCTTCTGTTCTTAATCAGCGAATCCTCCAGGTCCCCAAACTTGCAAGTGCTTGCTAGGGCTCTGAGGTCTGCCATGTAGGCTTCTAGGCCTTCACCATTCCACTGATCCCTCATGAAAAACGTATAGTGCTCCACTGTTTCATTGCAGTTTGGTGCACAGTGGATCTCTAGGGCGTTCATTACAGCCGACAGGAGGATGCCTGCATTAGTTTCCCGCCCATTCAAATCTTCCTCCCCTGCACTTCGATGAAGTAGAAAAGTAGTTTTATCTTGGTTGTTTCCTGTGCTATCATCATTGCCATCTCTGTGTAGAGCTCGAACTCCTGCTTCCAGCAGATCCATTCCTCTGCCAGGTTCTTGCTGCTGAAATCTACAGCGGCCGGAGGCTTTATTGACTGCATCATGCTGGCTCTGCTCCTCGAGTTTTCTCCATCGATGTACAGTAGATCACTGTCACCATGTAACAATGAGCTGAGACAACTCAGGTAAGTTGAACTCACTTAGGATCTTTATTGGGCCTGCTCTGCATGTCTACACGCGCAGGTGCTGCTTCCTTGCTGCCTGCTTTTCTCCAACTGATGGAGCCCACCTACGCTCTCCCTGTGGCTCTGCCCCTTCCAGTGGCCCCTCCCAGGACTGTACCACTGCTCAGTCCCTATGTAACAGTGGGGAGGAAGGCCAGGAGTGGCCTAGGTGACATAATATACATATGCTGGCTGTAGGCATCTGGGACAAGGCTGAAGGGGAAGAATGTGAAGAGGCAGTGTGGTGTAGTGACTAAATGCACAGTACCTGGAACAGGAGGTAGGGGGAGGCCCCAGTTCAAGTTGAGCCCTAGAGACTCATTGAGTGACATTGGGCTAGTCACAATAGTCTCTCAGTCTAACCTACCTCAAAGGGTTGCTGTGAGGATTTAAAAGTTGTGTTAATTAGTTCTATGTGAAGTGCTCTGAGTGCCATGGCAGGGGGGTGCTATATAAAACCAAACTAAAAGCCAATGGCTTGCTGGTGGTAGTAGTGGGTGTTCTAGAAACAGTGCAGGAGGAGGGCTGTGAATAGGGTTGCCACCTATGCAAGTGTTTAAGGAACACTTATGAAAAATACATGATGTAGGCCCTGCAACATAGGTAGCAACCCTAGCTGTGGATGATCTGGTTAGGGTGGCCAGATATGCAAATTTTAGAAGACAGTTATGAGAAATACAGGTTGCAGGTTTGCAGTAGCTACAAAGCAGCCCTGCAACCTGTATTTCTCATAAGTGTCATCTAAAATTTGCATATTTGGCCACCCTAGATGTGATGGAGGTGCATATCCCAAGCCACACTCAGCCTTTCTGTACCCTTCTATAGGGATGGGTGAACAGATCGCGGTTCGGGTTTGACTGCGTTTGGTTCATCCGTTTGGATCGGCTGTGTTTGGTTCATCCGTTCGGTTTGGCAGTTCAGCTAGTTCGCCGAGTTCGGGTTCGGCTGTTCGGTTCAGCCATTCTGTTCGGCCGTTCGGTTAGGCTGTTCAGCTGTTCGGTTCGGCTGTTCGGCCATTTGGGAAATGTTGTTATGGTTGGGTTTTTTTATATGTTTTTTTGGTTTTTTATTGGGTTTATATGGTTTTCTTTTGTTTTTTATTTTTTTTGTTTTTATATGGTTTGGTTTTTTTTAAATCTAATATTATATCTATCTATCTACACTAAATCTAACTGCTATTAACTATTCTAAATGCTATGAACTAAATGGATTATCTAATAAGTACACAGACCTACTCCTACAAACACTAAAACTAAATCACTAACGCTATCTCTATCACTAAGGTAACTCCTACAACTGTCTTCATCTATCTATCTATCCCCCCCATCCCATATCCATATCCATATATATATATGTATCCATATATATATATGGATATGGATATATATGGATATATATACATCCATATATCCATATATATGGATATATATATGGATATATATGGATATATATACATCCCATATATATGGGATGGGGGGGAATCACAAACAGAAGAGGAGTCTGTAGTGAAATACATACATTACATACTCAATGAGTCTGTACAGTGCATAACACAAGGTTTCAGTTTATGGTTTAAGTTTCATTTCATTACAAAACTGAAATGAAACTTAAAGCAATCTAAAAATCCTACTCAACGCCTGCTGTTCAGGAACAGTGACTAGCTCAGAAGGTGTTGGGAAGGGGGGAGGCAGATAATTAGTTTCGTTTCTTGCAAGCCTCTCCACCCCTGGTGCCTGGAAGTCTGCTCCTCAGTGACTGACTACACCTCCCTGTCATGTTTGACCTTTCAGTGAACCTTTTTTTGCCACCCAAACTCACCCGAACGCGATCCGAACTGACTGAACTGTTCGGCCATTTCACCGTTTGGTGTTCTGTTTGTTCAGTATGTTCGCGTTCGTGTTCATGTTCAGTCGTCTGAACAGGCTGAGTTTGGGCCGAACTCCGAACGTCCGAACCGCATTCGCCCATCCTTGCCCTTCTATTTCACATAGAAAAGGGATTAATCTCTGACCTGGGCAACAGACACACAGGGAAGAATCTGAAGGCTTGGATAATGACACCTTTACAGCTGACAATTATTTATCTGAGTTAATTGCCCTTTTCAAGTTGCAGTAACTGTGGGATGTTGTTGAACTGGGCTGATTACAGAAATTGAGAAAATGTTTGGCATAATTTTCAGCTTCAGTCAACTGAGTAACTTTCTCTGACATCTGGATAAGGTCCCATGTTTGCTGAACCTTAAGTGCAGCAAGCAAGGGTATTTTATTGCTGCATGCCATCTGGCCTTTGAAATGACCTGAACTACATGTTGCGAGCAGCCTTGGTGGATTTACCTTCTGTTTTACTGTTAATTCAGAGGCACATGGGAGATGCCCATTGCTAATACATGCCTCCGCCCTCACAATGAATCTGCTGTCTTGTGCCCTTAGAGCTGGCTAGGGTGGCCAGATATGCAAATTTTAGAGGACATTTATGGGAAATATAGGTTGCAGGGCTGCATAAGCTGGCTTGCAATGAGCCTGGGCCATCTCTGGCAGGGGCACTGGGATCTTTTTGAAGCTCTGAGTGTTGATTGAGGCCTATCGGTAAAAAGCACTTGAATGTTCAAAGCAGGTGAAAATTCTGGGTAGCCTAGCAAAATAGCAAGGGCGAGCTAGGAAGAGGTGCCTCAGCTGCCTCCAGGCCTTTTACAACATGTCACTATCTGGGAAAACATGGGCAGTGACCTCAACTAGCCAGTGATAAGAGCATTGACTTGGCGGCCAGTGATCCTTCCCTTCCCCTCCCACATTTGGATCCAAGGTGAGGTATATTTATTGGGTCCCTGGGAGCAATATTGAACAATCCTTGGCTAATGATTATGATGTGGTGTTGGGCTGGTCTGTGGTGCAGTGTTGCAGGTCTCATGAGAGACAGGGTGCAATAATTTCTTCTACCAGTGGAGATAGACCCCCACACATCTAGTGTTCCTTATTCCATTTGTGTCAGATAAGACTGGCTGATCCCAGAGAACCCTTTCATCCTGGTAACAGCACATGCCAGAAGAGATTTTGGTTGTCTGAAATGCAAATGGCAGTTGTGTTCCCAGGGCATGTAATTCCTAGCCCCTGGGGTGGGGGAAAGCACATGTGCATGGCACCTAAAATAACAGCTATGTTCCAGTTTGCAAACCATCATGATGAAATTTTGGGATTCAGTTGGGATTCAGATTGTCTTGTTTCCCAGACAGCACTGATAATAAGCACAAAGGAATTGACTGTAAACTAAGGCTGCTTGGCCATGTGCTGATTTTCACACGAGATTCTATTCCACATGAAAATTGCAAAAATGTAAGATTTCTGCTGGAGTATATGGGGTATAAGATTCCCTAACCCACATGCAATGACCATGCTATTTTCTTTCTGCTTTTTTCTCCTGCATGAAGTCGTGTGCCCTTTAAGGATCCATTAGAGTAATCCGTGCACACGTAATTTTTGTGTAAATGAAATTCACGTTTAATTCACCCCATGCACACATTCCAATCTCACATAATACAGAACTCACCCCATGTACACATTCAGATCTCACGTAATACAGAACTCCTGTAAGTGTCTGAGATGGATTTCCCTACCCTGACATCCGTGATGAAACTCCCATTAATTTCCCTGAGGAATGAGAAAAGGTGTATGCACAAGCTACAAAATCTTACATAAGGTATAAAGTAACGTGAAATTATGTAATATGGGCAAGAAGCCAAACTCTGTTTTGGTTCCTAGATACACCTTCCTCCTCACCCCTTCATTAGTGTATTAGCTGAGATAAGGGAATGCTACTGTCCTTGTAGGGAAAGGAGACCCAAAGAGAGAGACCTGCATGGAGGGTCATGGCCTAGCCCTGAAGGGCTTTCCCAGCAGCATCAGCAGCTTGACCCAGAGGACCTGTGCAAAGTGGACATTGCATTGTGGCTAGGCAGGAGGACATGCCTGTGGCTGAACCCCAGAGGTGCACCCAGACCTGCTTCTGTCTCCTTTAAAAAAAAAAAAAACTTTAAGAGCCCATCAAAGTAGAAAACAGACCATGGTCCCAGTCTAACTTCTGTGGGACTATGATGCCATTTACTCCCCTGGGGCCCTGATGGAGTTCCGGGCATCCTTTGCTCCATGGGCACCGGCCTTACAAATTGCGGGGCCCTGGGCAAAGATAAAATGCGGGCCCCCACAGGCCCACCTATGCCCCACAGACAAATGCAGAGAATTCCCCTCATGCCATGGCAACCCATCAATTAAATGAAATCAGTATGCAATATGAAAGAGAGCACAGAACACAGATATTAGTTAAAAAGACAACTCTTTATTTAAAACACAAGCAACTGTCTTAAATTAGCAAGCAACTGAACCTCCATTTAGAGACTCACTGCCAAATTCTGGCTACTACAAACTGCCAAAGTCTAGTGCTGAATGCTAGTTTAACTGTTTTACTGTCCACATCTAGTTACTTCCTTTTTTGCCCTGTAGTTGCACAGCGCAGCTCACACAAACCTTACTTTCGAAGGCAGGCTTCCCAATGACACCTCCAGGCACTGTCTCCCTCCTAGAGCTGCACTACTCTCTCCTACCTGTTGCTGTTGCTTTGCCCGCCAGATACTGCTGCTGCTGCCTCAAGCTAGCTCTCTCTCTCCAGGAAAGGGGGCCCAGTGGAAGATAGGATGTTCTCAGTGGCTGTGCCAATCCTCTGGAACTCCCTCCCAGTACGAGCCCATCTGTCCCCTGACCTTCCAAGTTTCTGTAGGAACTGTAAGCCCTGGCTGTTCCGCCAGGCATTCAGTGAGGGAGAAGCGTGAGGGTGGTGGGTGGTATTGGGTTTTTATATCTCCTCTTTTTCTTTAATTTTAATTATTATTATATTTAATGTTTTACCCAGTTTTTATTGTATTTTATTGTACTGTTGTACTGTTGTTAGCTGCCCCGGGCTGCCTGTGGCAGGAGGGGTGGGGTAAAAATGCTTAAAATAAATAAATATAGGCCCCCCCCAGCCCCCAATGATGCTAGGTCTTGCCACCGTGAGGCCCCCTGCCCCACCACCACTAGGCCCTGCACCCCCCCAACAAGGCTAGGCCTCACCGTGAGGCTCCCTGCCCCCCAGGCCCCATGCCCCCCCCACTATGCCTCACCATGAGGCTAGACCCCACACCCCACCACCAGCCCCACAGCCCCCACCCCTACTGC